>JAWWTY010000001.1:14656712-14675692 GCA_035222235.1 Margarornis squamiger
CTGGGAGGAGTGGCCCCTGCAGCAGAAGGCTGTGCTGCCGTTCAGGCAGACCTGGGCAGGCTGGAGAGGTGGGAGGGAAGGAACCAAATGGAGTGCCAAAAAGGCAAAGGCAGGTCCTGCACTGAGGCGGGGACAACCCAGCTTAATGTGCAGAAAATCTTTACTATGAGGTTGACAGAGCACTGGAACAGGCTGCCCAGAGAGGTTGTGCACTCTCCTTCTCTGGAGATATTCCAACACAATCCTGTGCAACTAGGGGATTCCGCTTAGCAGGGGCATTGAACTAGATGATCTCCATAGGTCATTTCCAACCCCAGCCATTCTGAGGTTCTGATATTCTGGGATTTATTATGCTTCATAGTCATTTAGCACTAGCCAGAGTGAAACCTGTGTACACAAACTCAGTCTTCTCTGCAAAGTCAGATCATCTTACTTTAGTCCCTGAACACATGATATTGGAAAGGTACACTTTTTCAATGACTCCAAAGTGTTATTTGCACTCAGAAATACCTAAATTATGCTTTTCATTAGAAGTCCAATGTCAAAGTCCTGTCTAAATTACAGAGCAATCGAAACAGGAATTAAAAATGTAACTGCTGATGGACCCTGATGGTTGTTTGCAGTGTCACTTCCAAAATCCACGTGTAAAGCACAGAAAACACAGCTGTATTTATCACTTCAGTTTTTACCTCTGCTAAGTAAATTATAGCAAGAGGGAAAAAGCAAATCTCAAACTGAAAAGAAGGAAACAAATTTGGCAGGAAAATAGGGTGATCTTGCTCCTTTTCAATTTCTTAAAGATTATTTGTGCTTGTCTTTTTGTTTCACATTATTTTTCATATCTCCTTGCTTTGTTTTTACTTTCTGAGCTCTGCACACTAATTATTTTTATTTTTTTTTTGTCCTAGCAGAATGTAAGAAAATCTCTCAGGAGTTTAGAAGGCCAATAAAGCAACCAGTCAATGCCGTTCAGCTTTTTAAACTCTTTAATCCCTGTAAGAATTTTTCTTGAGAAAGCTTTACACAATAAAGCCAGCAGCAATTATTTTCCAAAATGCTTCCTCTTCCAAGTGGTCCACATTGTGCTTATCCTGTTGAAATTGATTAGGTCCACCTTACTGAAAAATCCCTGAGTCTTAACACTTCCATGTTTAGAGAATAAATTGCTCTGAGGAAAGATGTTTGGGATTTTTTTGTTTGTTTGTTTTTTTCTTTTTGTAAGGGGAAAGATAGGGCCTTTTGTACAATCATGGAATCATAGAATGGTTTGAGGTGGAAGGGACCCTAAAGAGCATCTAGTTCCAATCCCCTTGCTGTGGACAGAGACACCTTCTAGCAGACCATTTTGCTTCATTCAACCTGCTCCTGAGCATTTCCAGGGATGGGGCAGCCACAGTTTCTTTGGGCAACCTGTGCCAGTGCCTCATGACCCTCACAGGGAAGAATTTCTTCTATAATTTTCCCAAATTACGTCTGTTTGTTGCTGCTGAGAGATTTAAAATGTCTCAGTAAACCTTATTATGAGTAGAGACCTTTAGATGATGTTAGCAAAGAGAATACTGTGTTGTTTTATAATCCTTATCTCCATTTCATGAAGTAGGCATTTGTAATACATGAAAGTGCATATACTGTATTATGAAGAGCCTTGCAAGAATCTGAGACTTAAAAAATGCACTCAGGAACAAGACTGAAAATAAAAACTTTCTATTCAAATAGATGTTCAGACACTTGCAATAAATTGGAAATGGCATACATTTAATAACTCCTAGTTATGCTCATATCAGAAAGAATACTTAGGTGGGAACTGAAGCTGAAAAGTCTCGCTCACTGGGATTCCCATTGAGATCACACACATGCAATCAGAAAAATCCATAAGCATTTCTAGATAAATTATACATGCATCTGAATAAGCAATTAACGTCTTGATTTGATTTACTTAATTTGAGGATTAAAAACATCAGAGCACAACTTACGACACAGTAAAATCGCTGCTGTGTTTCTAGGGAGGGAGAGAAAAGGGGAAGTCAGAGAAGATACAGAAGGATGAAAGTCCCTACACTCATTTCTTCTGTGAGGTCATTTTTTGAAGTCGTTTTCTAACACAGGGAAAAACAATTTTTTAGGGTTTAAGATGCCGTCAACTAATCAAACACTCGTTTACGTAAGACATTTAAAAGATTAAATAAGGATGTGCAAACAGTTCCTCTGATTACTTTGCCTGTACATGTTCATCAACTGAGCCAGATATTTCAGAATAGAGAATTTATATTCCTTCATTTCATCTTCACATTTTATCCCTGGGCCAATTTGTAGTTCTCTAGAACAGAATAAAAATAATGCCCTTTGCTTTAAAAAGAACTACCAAATACAACCAAACTATTCAGATGACAGATTTTTTGCTCTCATTCTGTCAGACAACTTCAGCTAATCTTTACTTTTTATGATATTGTTGATACAGTGAGAAGATTGATTTTTTTTTTTCATGTGACACTAACTACCTAGTGGCTTACAAAAACACCCAAACCTCTCATATTTTCTCACCAGTAATAAACATGTGCTAAAGAGCAGCAAAATAACATTTAGAACAGACAAATGTCACTCTTTCTTGTTCAAAGTAGAATCACACAGCTCTGGGGCACAATGTTTTAAAAGTCTTTTTAAAAAAAATGTATTTCCCCACACAACTCAGTGAGGAAGCATTTTCAAAATCTCTTCTGTTATATGGTAGTACAGAGGAAACATTCAAACAGCAGTTTCCTACCACAAGAGCATTTGCTGTTCAATGTTTGAGTCCAAAGATATTTTACAAGTCTTAAAGAGTGTTATCCAAAAAAGATGGTCTTATACAGATGGGAAACAAGTGTCTGGCTGACCTTCATGTGAAATAAATTGTTCCACGTTTTATGACTGAGTGTCCAGAGCTGATGAACCTGGAAGGAAATCACTCTCAGAATACTTCTGTAAAGCTTGGAGAGAAAAAGAAAAGAAACTGTAGTGAAATGGCAAATAACATTAGTTTGACTATGTAATAATCCTCATGGAGAAATTCTCCTCATGGGAGAAACTATTTATCAGTTTTATCCTCTAGAAATTTATGAAGAATAGAATTTTCAAGGGAAAGTATTTTGGGTCTCTTTAGGTTTTTGTTTTGCCAGTTGTATTACAGACTGCAAAGCAAGGAAGTTGCTTTGAAAATAATATCAAAAGCTCTTCTGGCCATTTCCTTTAAAATATAGAAAAATAAGACTTTACAAAACTGGTATATTCATGTTAGGTTGGGATTTTTAATACCCGTAAACCACAACCTGTAATTTTTTTAGATAATTCAGAAAAAAAAAAAGTTGCTCTAAGACTTATTGTAATCAAACATTCTTGCAATACTGCATATTGTAAGACAAACATGACAAAGCTATTGGAGCTTCATAGATTTCTTCAACAGAAAAAACATCATAGTAGTCCCAACTTAGCATTTATTTTACCATCCACAGTATTTTTTAACAACCTATTGAGAAAATAATATCCCAGCTTTAGGAAAAGAGTTTTTGTTTGCATTTTTGGTAATCAGGAGTGAATGACACTAACCCATGAACCCTGGAAAAATTCAACAGTAGGTTTGGAGACCTTCCAGCCAACTGTGCCTACATTGCACAGAGTGCCAGAGATCTGCTAGACTGCCTTTATAACACCCATCTAGACAAGGGAAACTCTAGGACAATTGGATATGCTATAGGATACTATAGGGTAACCTGGGAACTTCAGGCTGGTGAATGTTTCATCTCCTGTAGGATGGAAGGGTTTGTAACCAGGAATATGATCACTGAGGCTGTGGATAAAATCTGTTAGCAAAGTGACAGTGTGGCTTTTGCCATGGAAGTCCTGGTCACCAACTCTCTTGCCTTATAGGACATGTCAATAACCATGCAGATAAGGAGACAGATATAATACATTTAGATTTCAAAAAACCCTTGACAAAGTTCCAGGCTAAACATCAACAGGAAACTAAGCTACCATGGATAGCAGAAAAATTATTTCCTTGTTGGACATGTATTTCTCTTACATAGATTAAAAATCCCTTAAAGAATAGAAGAAAAGTCCTAAAGATCAAATATTATAATAAGGACAAATCAGAGGTTGTGTCACTAGTGAATCACCTTTGGACCTGGTTTTGTTCAATATCTTTACCAAAAAAAAGGCTTTTATACAGATTATTAGGTTCTTTCAAGTTGTCAAATGCCAAAAAAAATTAAAAATGCAAACGCCAAATAGCAGAGGATCTTAGAGAATGGGACATGGGAGTAAAAAATTGGCAAATGAGCTCAATGAGTGTTAATGGAGGTAAGGTAACATATGTTACAAAAATAAACTAAAACACGTCTATGTAATGCTGAACTTGGAACTGACAGACTGTGCTCTGGAAAATGATCTGTCAGTTTTCTGGAATAATCAGCTCATTGTTCAGTGGCAGCCAAAAGAGCCAACAAAATGTTGGATATCATCAGGAAGGATATGGAGGATGAGACAGATGGTGTCATTTTGCTGCTATATGCTGCTTGGTACAGTGACTTCTTGATCACTGCACACAGTTCTGACCCTGTTATTCAAAGTCGTGTAATTTGCAAAAGGGAACATGCCATGTATACAGAACATGAATACATGTTTGCTCAAATGCTGTTTTAGCAGTCTAAATGTCCAAATTGCCTAATTAGTGCAGGAAAGCCTTATTAGTAGTATGGTTAAAATTGTTAGACAAAAATCCCTTCCTAAGATCTACCCCTTTTCTCTGGGATTATGCTTACTCTTCCAATGCACTTTGGGTGCTAATTTCAAGAGTTTCAGTCTTTCTTTTAGAAAAATGGGGTGGTAGAAGTCTACATCAAGTCATCAGCTTCCTGAGTTCTTCAGAGGCATGTGATTTTCCTAGGGGGTGGTTCTTCCTCCTCTGAATTGGATTTCTTTGGGTTGTTTGAATGTGCAGCCTGCTCCATCATTACTGGCCATGTGCCTGATAAAAGACCAAGAGGGCAGTGCAGAAAGCCTTCTTTATTAATCCAGCCATGTGAAACACAGTTGTTTTCACAGGACGCTTGGAATTAGGCTGGTTTGGTCTTTTATAATTTCATTTAATATGCTGAAGATATTGTTCAAGTTCCAATTACCTTCAGCTAGGATTATATCTCAAATGTTCTGATTCTTGTTCTAATCAGGAACAGTCTAGCAACATTTATTTTCAATAGAGTCATTTTAGAATTGCATTAAGGGGATAATTTCTTAATTTAAAAGTATTAAGATGCAAATAAACCCCTCCCTTAATATAAAACCCAACATATTTTCAGCTGGGGACATAAGACATATGCCCATCTGATTTCTTAGATTTTTTTTTGCTATCCTTTGGCTTGCTGCTTTTTTGAATTTTCTCCCTTTTATTGGATTAGTGAAATAGGGATTGTTTTGCATAAATTAGCAATGAATCCAAAAGTTAGAACTATTTCCTTAGCTATTAAAAATAAACGGAAATGCCTGGAAACTGAAGACAATGTGGCACATCAAATTCCAATAGTGTTAGAGTCCAGCATAGGAGCACATAAATGCCCCAGACTAGGACCTTAATGCGTAGGAAACTCATATTAACTATTTTTATTTAAAAATAAATAAATAAATAAATAAATAAAAAAGAGGACATCTACTAAATAAAACCATATCACATTTAAGGTGATGATTCCAGTTTCTTAGTTTCATATACCTTCTGCAGCCACATTCACCACTTTACACTCAGTCCTGCATGCATCGATGTGCCTTTAGAGGCTATGCCAAGAATTCATAAGTAGTGCCTTTAATGCACCAGTGCAGCCGTCCCTGAGTAAACTGTGCACAACTTTACATTGCTGGGGCAGCTCAAAGAAGATTAGAAAACGGCCTTGATCCCACAATTGTAGTTTCAGGCTGGAAGGGTCAAGATCAATGACACCTTGTTATAGTGCAGCTTCAGCAGCCTCAGCACTGTTATTAAACACCTGTTTCATTTAAGACAATTTTTAGGACCTTGTTCCACTCCCTTCTTGATTACCTTTCTAAAGGGGAAGGGGGAAACCAGGGGGGATTGGTGATGTTTATTCAGTGCTTTATGCTGTATTTCACTAATTTGTTCTATAAAACACAGAATGAAACTTGTTCATCAGTAATTGAGATGGATCAAATGGCAAGGACAACAAATTGATCCATCCAGGAATCTGATTCATCACTTTGCTGTTGTAGATGTTACAATGTGCACTTTTTTATCCAGCCAGACTGTGAGAAGATAAAACTGTCAAGGGAAAACCTTGGGGCTGGACAAACAGCAAGCGACCTAGTTACTTATTTGATCTTCAATGTCCTTCCTTCATCTTTATTTTAAGGATGTGGCAAGTATGATGTTAAAAACAAGTGCTGCATACAAAATTCTCAGATTGGTAACATTTGCAATAGACAATGTTATCCTGTCTCAACATCACATTATCAATTTATTCAGGTTAACAAGGACCTCAGTCTCTCCAGGGTATTAGTATGATCCCAATTTTATATGTGAGAAGATTCAACTCTAAGACTTTAATGAGCAAATAAAGTGGAAAAAGCTGTGGTCACATTTCTATGTCTAGTGTTCTGTTATGGGAAAAAGTCAGACAGCACTGTGATAAGGAAATTCTGTGAATTTTTAAAGGTAAAATGACACAAACTAGATCATGATGACAAATAGTTAAAATTATGGTATTCATAACAATAACATAGTGAATATCATCTGTCAACAGTTAGAATTCCTTATGTTCTATGTTTATAAACATATACACACCCAAAAAGAAACTTCATTAAAAGACTGAAGATAGAAACAAACTTTATGAGAGTTCTTCTGCAAGTCAAGCAGTTTCATGAGCACCAGGACTAATGAAGCCTGGTTTCCTATAGATTTGTGTCTCAGGGTTGATTTGTGAGCCCTGACTGATGAGCTCCTTGCAGCAGGGACACATTAAAGAGCTCTGCTGGAGTAGATTCTTTCTAGTCTCGTAAAGACTGAACTCCTGCCACAAGCTCTGCCTTAGCTGGGTAAATAATGGAAAACATACATGATCATCCATCTTGGGCCACCTCTAGACCCAAACTTGGGAAAGCTTAATATCAGTGAGACCTCTACGTATTTCTGACAGCTTGCTTGAAATAAATTATTGAGTTTAAGAGTTAAGTGTTGGAGATAAAGATAGAGAGAGTTGTTTTCCACACCTGCACTTGAGTATATTGTAATCAAACACAGTAAAACCATATCAATACCTTCCATTGTTTTTCTTTAAATATGTACTTAGGCCAGATAAATTAACTAATCCTATACAATGCGAGCTGTTCTCCTAAATTTAATGTGCTCCTCATTTTCCAGTTAGGCAAGAGCAATATATTGGCTGTTCCTGTGGTGTAACTGCATGAGACAATTTAGGTTTCATTGCATGATATATTTCTCTAAAATTTGAAATAGATACTCTTACTCATATAAAAAGAAGATTTGAAATTGTTCGATCAGATTAGGTAGGTATCTCCAAAAGTGAAAAGAAAAAAAAATAAATCAATGTGCTGTCTGGCACTTACCAGTTCTGCTTTTGGAAAATCACCTCTTCAGAGAAGTGTGATCACAGAGGACTGTTATCCTAAAGTATTGGTAAGGAAAAAGGGAAAATGCTGCAGAACTTTTACATATTTGTGGAAGTGCACAATTTTAGCATGTGGAAAAGTTGTGTTCATTTTGTATTACCCACCTTTGTCAAAATACAAAGGGTTCATGTTTAATTTTCTTCTTTACTGCTCAGGAGGGATGAAAAGTGTTTTAGTGGAGGAGGAGATGTTTATTCTTAGCCCAGAAATTAATTCATAAAACAAAAATAAAACATAACTGGAGAATAGATGTCCTGAAATTTTTATATTGAAAGTGCTATTTTCCCATTTTTCCTTAAAATTCTAAAACCACTGTCATCTCCTGGGATAAATGGGCACATCTGCCCGTTTCCTCTCCCCTCTCCCTGCCTCCATTACAGATGTCTTTGTAACTGATTTCTGTTTGTCCCTTGTTCAAGCACTTATTCTTGAGCCACACAGATTTCCAGTCCCATTTGCAGCAAATGAAATCTTGTTTAAAAGCTGACTAACCACTTGAAGAATTCACAAAATTTTATTAATTGGTTCTTTCATACATGTGATGTTCTTTACATGATCTGGTTGTTCTGCAGAGATGATGGTGATTTTCCTACACTGTAAAAAATGCAACACTGCTAATTTCCTGCATGAAAGACAATCTGGAATCTCACAAACAGAAGTTCATGCTCAAAAGGAAAAACTCTTTAATTAGGCTTTATTTCTTATTTGTCCAAGCACCTCAGGAAGGAGAAAACTTCACCCTGTCATCAATTTCAGCAATAGCATCAGGTAACTTTACCAACAAAGAACAAACAGAATGGTACAAAATACTACTTACAGAATAATGATGTATCTTTGATCCCATGAAGAAAACCAGTGATTTTTAAAGGTTCTCCTTACCTCCAAAATATTTTTTTCTGTCTTAAAGAGCAGGTCAAATGAATAGAAATACACAGATATGACAGTCAAGTGAATTTTTTTTCCCCTCAATGATAGTCAACCATTGAATCTGTGACATATTTTCTTGGATTTTTTCTGGTTTCATAAGTTTATTTTATTCTAGTATGATTTTTTTCTGGAAGCAATTACAAATGAACCATAAAAATGCAAACCAAATTATTTTGGAAGAAGCTTAGCCTTCATTTCATAACTCTGAAATGCTCAAAATCTTCATTTCATCTGAATGAAACAGTGAAGTTAGGGGAAAAAAACCACAATAGGTTTTCAAACATTATAAACTGTATTTATTATCCAAGATATAACTATCCCAGATATAAAACAAGTGTCACACAGAAAGCAAAGTAAAGTGTGACTTTTTGTAATAGCTTTAGCTTCAGATTTTACACAAGATGGTTTGAGGTGGATTTTATTATACTAGTTTGCCAGTGCACTAACCCATTCCTGATTTACACAGTTTCATGTTCAACAAACCTACTCCTATCCAGGCTTTACTTCCATTCAAATTATTTCTGGAGGGTATTTTCCCCCTATTTTATCAAGGGGAGGCATCAAAGGTGAGGATCAGTGAACTCAAGCAATCTATGGAATTGTTCCCATGCCCTGAGGAAATCCTATCTGAATATGAATTAATGGTGTTAATTAGATGAATAGGCAGATTGTTCAGTCTTTTACTTGAGGCTGTTAAACTCTGAATGTGTAAAATTACTATTTCCCTGCTTTGTTGTCCTCTGAGAAATTGCTTATTGGAATTATCATAATATGTTTGTGGGGAAATGGCAGAGTTAATTACAGGTTTCATGTCTTATATTAATATTCTTTTCACTTCTTCAGTTTACAAAGTTTATACATTTTCTGGCTTGGATTTGTTTGAGTTTTAAATGTCATTAAATGTATTATCTTTTCAAGTAAAAAATAGGGGAGGTATAACTGTATAAAAACATGGGATAGTTTCAGGTTTTCTCAGACTCAGGATTTTTGAGCAAACACACCTGCATAGTATTATTTCACTAAGATGATTTTTTTTTCTCCCTTTCTAACTTTTTGTGAATGAACTCACTCATGCAAATGTACAGATAGAGGTGTTCAGGGGCAATAATAAAATGAATGCACATGTTCTGAAAGTGATGCTTCATTTTGCCAGAATTGCTGACTGCTTGTTTACATCAAGCAAGGAATTGCAGTGCAGAAATTCCTGAGTTGTCCCCTAGCAAACATCCACACTGTGAACAAACCCAGCAAACATACCCAGCTTTCACACAGCCACACTTAACCATTCCAGCATTGGCTCAATGGATGGTAGTAGCTTGGAATTCATTGCTTCACGGCTAAAGGAAACTCAAATTGGTTGGGAGAGAGGAAGAGACTGTACATCTCCCCAAATTTTGCATCCCACAATTAGGAGCATGAACTGACCTTGACAATGTTAACAGAGGTAAAGAAGGATGATTCTGTTGGTCCTCTGAGAACCAGAGGAAGTGTTTGTCTATCCTCTATTGGTTGACATAAGGTTGCCCTTATGTATCATTTCCCTTTTTACTTTACCAGAATGCAAACCTGGACAATGTTGAGAAGGTGAACACCAGTTAGTCTCATCTACTTTGCATCAAGATATACTGCTACTGACAGGAAAAGGAAATAAAAGTGAAGTGAGAAAAAGCAAAAAAACCCACAGAACAAAACAAGTATTAGACTTAAGATCATAAATCAACCAGTAAGTGTGATCCTTCTTCATTGCCTTCTGAAACAACATATGCCCCTTGTTGAATAACATAATAATTCTGAGAGACTCACTACTTCTGAAAGGACCATGAAGCACGTTGTTAATATGGCAGAACCATGACATGGAGCAACTACTGTCATACTCTTTCCAGGAAAACAACACAACTGGGTACATCCCTGAAGTGCCTGTATGTTCATAGATGCGACACAGGGATCACACAACAGAAATGAGGAGTCTGTGTGAAGGTACAGGTCCATAAATTTCTTTGATTTCACAGAGACATGGTGGGATAGTTCACAGAATTAGGGTGGTGCCATGGATTGATATATCTAGTTTAGGAAGGTAGGCAGAGAGGGCAAGTTGCAAGTGAGCGAGAAGGACTGCACAGAGTTCTGCCTTGGGATGGGGTCATGGTTAGAAGCCAGATCAATGCGGGTGATGGGTGTTTCTTACCAACTGGAGTAAGGAGGGCAGGAAGCAGCAGATGAGGCCTTCAGACACCTGGAAGAAGCCACAGATCTGCAGGCTTTTCACCTCATGGATGACTTGAATCATCCTCACACCTGCTGGAGGGGCAACACAGAAAGAAGGAAGGAATTCATGAGGTTTCCGAAGCACATTGCTAACAGCTTGATGTCACTGGAAGCTAACAACTCCCTGACAGTGGAGTTAACAAGGAGAGATGCTCTGCTGAGCCTCATCCTTACAAAAGAAAAAAACAAAACAAAACAAAACAAAAAAACCCCAAACACCAAACAAAAAACTAAAAAGGCTTGTTGGGGCTGTGAGGGGCAAAGGGAGCTACAGTTTCAATTACCCTGAGGCTGAGGAATTGAAGATCTTAAGAGTAAGTAACAATGTAAAAAGCAAGATCACATTCCTGGACTTCAGAAGACAACTTTGGCCCCTTCTAAGATCTGCTTGAAAAAGTTCCATCAAATAAGGCCCCAGAGGGAATCGGAGCCCAGGAAAAGTGTTTTTTATTCTGGGATCATTTCTTCCAAGATCAAGAATTGTTCAATACAAAAATGCCAGGAGGTTTACATGTATGAACAAGACCATGCATGGCCAAATGAAAACATGAAAAGGAAGCAGAGTGTGGAAGCAGGGACAGGAACCTGAGATACACTGTCCAAGTACCCAGAGACACAGGAAAGCCAAGGTTCACCCATCTGGGATTCAATCTGGCAAGGGAGGGCAAAGGCAAAGGAAGAGATTGTATAATCACTTAGATGACAAAAGAAAGGCTAGGGAAAATGGTGAGCCACTGCTGAACGAGGCAGGGGACCTGGTGATGGAGACATGAGAAAAGCTGAGACATTTAATGACTTCTTCACATCAGTCTTTTTCAGCTGGATCAGCCTACAGAAATACCAGACCAAGAGGAAAGTCCGGAGCAAGAAAGATGTACTATTTGTGAATGACAATCATATCATGGAATACTTAAGGCCAGTGGAGCCACCTGCTTCACCGGGGGGTAAAGCTGGGAGAAGAAGGAGGAAGGTGGGACATTTGGAGTGATGGTATTTTGTCTTCCCAAGTCACTATCCAATGTGATGGGGCTCTGCTTTCCTGGAGATGGCTCAACACCTGCCTGCCCATGGGAACTAGTGAATTAATTCCTTGTTTTGTTTTGCTTGTGTATGCAGCTTTTGCTTTATCTATTAAACTGTCTCTATCTCAACCCATGAGTTTTTGCATGTTTATTCTTCCAATTTCCTTCCCCATCCCACCAGGGGGAAAGAGAATGAATGGCTGTGTGGGGCTTAGTTGCTGTCTCAGGTTAAGTCATGAAGCCTACCTGTTTAAAGCATGGTCACTGCTGCCACTTAGGATGTCCCACTGTGTTCTGTGCTTTTGAGTACAATTTAACTACAGGAGAACTCGAAGTGCTGTAGTACCATGGAAAAAAGAAGTTAGTGTGTTTCTAATGACAATCATAAAATTAAACTTGAAATAAGAGATGACAATGAAATGTGTTTTTGTTTAATAAAGAGGTTAATCATGGCACACAAAATGACTAGGCAAAAGCAAACTGGTAGAGAGACATAAGCAAATAAGCCTTTTTTCTGCATTGGCTGTGCATTGAAAGTGTTGTAGAAGGCAGATAGGATAAGGGGAAAAAATGTGATTCCATTTCCCAGAATATGGGACATCATCAGGTCAATTTTCTGAGAAGTTATATCCTAAGGGTTACTTGCACAAAACGAGAAACCTTTTCAGGTGCAACCATAGATAAAGATCCAATCTATCAGTTTAATTTCCTGATTTTTGAAGCAAGTAAAAGATATTTCTGAAGTTCCCTTTGAGTTTATCACAATCTCATTGCTGAGAATATTGCAAGTATTTTTTGGTTATGTTTTGTTTTCATTCTGTTTAGGAATGCAAACATTAAAAAAATGGACATTTTTTAGGTTAACTAGAATAATTTTTAGGTTAACTTACAATAATTGCATACAATAATAACATACAATAATTGCATGATGACAAGGAAGATATTTGACTGACCTGTTTATCACTGGTACCATCCTTCCTGTTGCATATAACTTTACTAACATAATATAATTTTAGATACAAAAATAAACTTTTTAAAAGTTGGGATAGTTTGAATGTAAAGAGTTCAAAGTGTTTCAAGAATCCATCTGAACCAATGGTTTTACTCTCTGCTATGTCTTTAAAACCAATAATTATTTCTGCTACAGTTATTATGCTGCTGTTTTAAGCATCACATTGTTCTGACTTCAATTTGACTAATTTTAGATTTGAAGTTGTTCCTGTGCTCAACTGTTATTAAGAAGCTGGTAGCTGTATAATGATTTGAAATAGGAAATTAGTTCCAATTAGTTTCCTCTGTATTCTCTAAAATGTCACTAGATTTTCTTTAACTGCTTTCTTCCCAATCTCCATCATCCAAATATACATTTTTTTATTACATAATTCTCATAGTAATAGATAGCATCTCACTTCTCCATTGTTTCTTATATATCATGCATACTGACTTAGTTTGCTAATTCTACAATATTTTTTAAAAAATGTGTATTGTTTTTAATAATGTTTATATGTAACCTAAATTTAAGTATATGATACAATACATGAAATGACATGATATGCTATGCTATTATATTATTGATATGCTAAGCTATGATGTGTTTGTAGAGATTGAAATTTGCCTCTGGATGTTCTTTATTTCTGAAAATAATTACAAACACTTGCAAACATGTAAATGTGTTTTGTGTGAAAAGTTTGAAAAGCTGTAACTTGTACAGGAGTACGAACAACCTTTTTATCACAATATCATGCATGAACTTTTAAAACTGACTGAAACCTACATCAGCACTGGAATATAAAAGAAAAAAAAAAGTGATAACTGAAAGTTTCTCCCATTATGGCTTCTCCCACATTTAGTGTTAGAAACATCCTCTATATTATTTTTCGTGTTCACCAGCAATAAATAATTTCTTGAAGAAAGAGAACAATTTTAGTGACTAATGTTATTTTTTTCCTTAAGAAGTCTTGAACACTCAGCAACAACATGTTGCTTATCTGCTTTTTAAAATTGTTTTTAGGATGTTTTTGTCAGAAATAGGTGTACTACTATGGCCATAGAGGTATTAATGATAATTGGGCTGTCATTTATGCATGAGATGAACTTACTTCTGAAACATTTTCAAGCAATGTTGTCAGCAACAAAGTTATAAACTCATCAGACTTCAGTGAAAGTTGAGAGAAAAACTTACCCAATGAAGAGAACAACCTTAAAACCTTTAGCTTATTAACATTAAAGTATTTGGATAGAAAATGTAGCTTTAAGCAATAACATAAGCCTAAATCATCCCAGGTAAATGTACTGCCTGCAGATAATTGCAATAAGAAATAATATTAGTCTTCAAAAAATCCAGAGTTCAAAACTCTTTGTGAATTGAAAAAAAATTCTTAGAAATATAAAGCTCTAATTTTGTTTTTCTGAGGGTATGAACAACAAAGATATTAAGCTGTATTTGTATTCATTAAAAGATTTTTCTCATAACACCCATCTCAGACAAATGATACAAGAAAATCTTGAGATAATGCAAATAATTTTCCTTCTAGACACAATAGTTTGAAAGTTTTAGTGAAGTGGTTGTATGGACAGTCGAGAAAGGATTACTGTTTAAACCAGATGAAACGGATTGGACATGAGGACACTTGATACTGCAGGTCTATGTAGTGGAAGCTGAGAGTGCTCAGCACCTACATGACACCACCAGCCTAGGGACTGGCATGCTAATGGACATCCTTTCAGTGGTCCTTGCTGTGACACGGCTGATTGAGTCTCGGATTGCCAAGTGACCAAATTTAAATTGCAACTCTGCAATTTTCTGTGCTTCCTTTCCAAATATAGCTTGAACAAAGGTTAATGACAGTGGTGATTTGCTCTCCTGGCATTTAACAGCTTAGCCCTTGGCTAGTGGGAAGTCAAAGCTGTGGGTTTAACACACTTATAATCTAAGCTTCCTACTACATGGCCAGCTAAAGATTACTTTAGAGCCAGACAAGACCAATTTCTTCTTGATGAAAACCCTGGAATATCTTCCAGAGCTGAGGCACTGAACCAAAAAACTCCGAGGTGTACCTGCTCTGGCAGGGAGAACTTCCCCAGTTCTCAGTAGAAATCTGAATGAGATTTTCAGTACCCATCTAGGAAACACCGACAGGAATCAGGCACCAGCCTTGACAGTAGCAAAAAATAGCATTTACTATTCCTCATAAGCTGTGTGCTGCCTCCTGGCTTTGCACCCTCAGAGGAGAAGAGCAGATGCATAGCCCATTCAATCCTAACTCGGTCTGCAGCTCTCAGGCAGTTATGTGTTTCACCATTTTCTTCTCTTAAAGGCCATATATAAATCTTGTTGAATTCTGTAGGGCTAAAGCACATTCCGAACTGTTTTTCTATGTTAGGGCTTTAGGAGAATTGCATGAAAAATAGAAAAAAAATGAAATCCACACAGTCCATTGATATTGATCCTCCTGCTCTGGATGGGACTGCATTATAGAGAAAACAAAATCCAGCTTAAGGGCTCATAAAAATAAATGTTATTTATAAAAATTGTACTTTCTATAAAACTAAGAAAATTGTCCTGAATACCTTCATTCTCTGCTAAATTCTTCTTTTCTTATGATAACCATTAAGAGGAACAGATGGAGGTATATTGGAGGTTTTATACTAGAAAGACAGCATAGAGATGTTTAATTTGCAGACCAATCTTCTTCTCTACATGTTTACTGATCAAAACTGTCAAGCTTTACCTCTTTCTCCTTCCCCTTCATCCGCATGAACTGCTTTGAGTGTGACTGTTATAAAAGTAGATGTTCAAGGGATTTTGTGCTGTGGAAAATATAACTTATTGTCTGTGTCAGCTTTTGTATCTGGTATGAGATAATTTATATGCAAATAGTAAGACTGTTAACTATTGTCACCTCTGTTAAAATTAAAAATAGAACAGAAATATTATTTCTATTCAAACAAATTTTGATGAAAACCTATAACAAAACTGCAAACACCATCTAAATCTCCCAAAAGTGCAAATTATTCACTGTAGTGCATTAGTAAATGGAAAGAAAGTTCATTTGAATTCTGAGAAAAATATTAATGTTTTATCCATCAAGTGGATGGCCTTTGTGTTATAATCTTCTGATGCATAAAAAAGGATTGAATATTTGCAACAGTAAAGTAGAGAGCTTGATGTACACGAAAATGTGCACAACAACTTAAAAGAATATTATAGGTCAAAAAAAAAAAAAAAAAAAAAGTGCCAAAATGTGTTTAAGTCAGAGAAAGTATGACTTGTAGCAGCAAGTGTAACTAATATTTTTGATGTGGATGAAAGGAATGGGAACAGATTCAGTGGAGTTTAAAATGCAGGAGTGTGCTCACTAAAATAATAAATATAGGGTTCAAAGGCAACGAAAATGAGAAGACAGTAAATGAGCACATTCAAGCAAAACAAAATTTTTAAAGGTAGAATCAAGCTTTCAGTATTTTGCCTGAAGTTAGATAATGCAGAGAATATGTTGTGGTTTACACTCAGTTTGGAGATAGAGCTACCCTTTAACCCCCTAAAAAAGACCTAATAATTCAAACAGACCCAAGAATCCAAATCAAGATATAAACCCCTAAGACATTGCCCATGTTTGCACGAAACACAGCACCTACTGAAGTTAACTGTGAGGGACTTCAGTAGGGAATCACTATTCATTTTGTGTGCTATATGTGCATGCTGATCTAGATATAGACTGGAACATTTGAGCAAAAACACCCATTCTGATCAACAAATTAGATTTGCTAGAAATGACCTACTACACATGAAAACATTAACATTAAAGCTGGAGGGTTGTTTTTTCCCTTTTCCCTTGAAAAAAAATTGTTTTCGAAATCTGGAAAGCAGTGGGCCTGAGTTCAGATTGTTCCTCCAGTTCAACCTTGTATCTCAGTCCCATGGATGATGTCCTAACTATAAAATTACCAAGGCATCATCAATAAATAATTCCCTACACAGTGGACAACAGAAAGCACGCACCCCCCCACACTCCCCACACCCCCCGCCCCAGTGTTTACACTCCTGTGAATGATCATAAACCTGGATCCAAAAATGGCTTTTATCCAGTGACTTCTGGATGCAAAGTACATAAATAATCATTATTCTATCTAATCCTCTGTGGCTTAGTTTCCACATATAAAATTAAGATGCTTAGTGCTTCCTTGTGTTATGGAGTTGTTTTGAAAACAAAATACAAACTATAAATACTTGTCTAAATTAATACAGTTTCTTCATATTAAGCTACAACATTTACACTCAAAGCTGTTAAACAATATTTTCAGTGTGTTGAATAAACCATGTTCTCCATTGACTACTTTAAGAAAATATGCTAAATGTCATAGGAAGGGCAGGGTAAATAAATAAATATATAAAAGAAGGAAATACATAGGTTTTACTATGGACTTTATTATTCTAAATGCCCTAGAATGATAAATAAATATTCCTGGATTATCTGCGAGGCACACAGACCATAATCTTAACTCTCCTGTGATAAAGCTGTACACGAACCTTTCACAGTGACGGATGTAAGTAGTATCAAAAATTTTCCTCACAGCAGCATTATCAAATGTATCCTACATTCAGTATATTGTTTTAATTGAACTATGAAAAGGTTATAGTCTCTTGCATTTCTTCAGGAGTTTGAACAACATTTTAAAAACAAATGCATGGCAAAGTGAGAAATAAACCATAATAACCATTTTAAAATTGACTCAACATATGGATACATAATTATCATGAGTTGCAGCAGAGTTGCTCACCAACTCAGGTTAAACTACTTACCAGCATGAAAAACTTTGAATACATCATCCTGTCAGGATGCAGAAGTGGTGAGCAGAACTTTAGACACACAGCTCAATCTTGACTCTGATGAAGACAGAATTTCTCTCCCCCAGTGTAAAGCATCCTCAGGTCAGGCTTGTTTTACCTCACTTTCACCATGCAGAAGAGTGCTAAACATGCCTCAGCTAACCATTTCAGATATATCATGTTTGCAGACAGCACAGCTGTTCCCACACTAGCTCATTTCCTCTGTCTCTCTGATGGAGGATTATGGCTGCCTGCCATGGTGCCTTAGAAATCACCTATCAGTGTGAGAGTACTTCCTCCTTTCTTTTTAAGAGGCAAATCTCCCAAATATTCAGGATACAAGAAGTATGCACAGAGAAAATTATGCTGTAAGAAACTGTCACATAAGCACATTTGTGTAAAGTGAAGAAAGTGCATTTATATAATAATTAAGACAGATTACTTTGTCACCACTGCTGGGGTATGTGGTTTTTGCAATCATAGAATAATAGAATCATTAAGGTTGAAAAAGACCTCCAAGATCATCAAGTCCAACCTTTGATTTGACTGATGAAACCTCGTCATCTAGATCATGGCACTAAGTTCCATACCCAGTCATTTCTTGAACACCTCCAGGTATGGCGACTCCATCACGTCCCTGGGCAGTCCATTCCAATGGTTGACAACCTCTTCCATGGAGAAATTCTTCCTGATGGTCAGCCTGAACCTCCCCTGGCACAGCTTGAGGGTGTCCTTTGTCCTGCTGCTTGTTCCCTGGCAGTAAAGCCTGACCCCCAACTGGCTACACCCTCCTGTCAGGCAGTTGTAGGGACTGACGAGGTCTCCCCTCAGCCTCCTTTTCTCCTCTTCAGCTGCTCCTCATAGGACTACTCGTGCTCCAGCCCCTTCCCCAGCTCTGTTGTTCTTCTCTGGACAGTCTCCAGCCCCTCAATGTCTTTCTTGTAGTGAGGGGCCCAGAACTGGACACAGCACTCGAGATGTGGCCTCACCAGTGCCCAGTACAGGGGGACAGTCACTGCCCTGGTCCTGCTGGCCACACTATTGCTGGTGCAGGCCAGCATGCCATTGGCCTTCTTGGCCACCTGGGCACACAATGGTTCGTGTTCAGCTGCTGTTGACCAGCACCCTCAGGTCCTTCCTCTGGGACTCTTTCTAGCCAAACTGGAAACTGTAGACACCTGAGAAAACAAGTGCATTGAAAAGAAATAGAAACACAATTTTTTCCTCTAAAAAATATGTATCAGCTACAATGCACATTTAAAAAAAGG
>JAWWTY010000001.1:14686073-14817339 GCA_035222235.1 Margarornis squamiger
GCAAATCACAATGCATTTTTATTAGGTTGATCTTAGAAGGGATTTAAGACATTTTAGCTTCACTCTTCATCTTGATTGTGGTACATTCATCTTTATTTTCAAATATCTATTTCTACTGTTGAAGAAACATAGAGGATTCAAATTGAATTAACAACAGGAAAAAAAAAACAAACCTACTTTTCACCCCTGATACTTTTTCAATGCTTGTTCTCCTTTTATGCCACTTAAATTCTTTCCTCATGACCAGTGAAAGCTTTCTGTCATTTTATAGGGTCATTATTTTCCTAAAACTACCCTTCATTTCCCTATAATCAATCAATCAATCAATCAATCAATCAATCAATCTCATTCTTACAGCCAGCTTTTCAAATATGCATATTTATTAACTATTAAACACATTTTAGATTCTTTCAGAAGACAAGGAGAAAACTTTAAGACTGTTTCTACCAATAAAATCTTCATTTTTGGTCTTAGTTTTTTTTCAGAGTCCATTTGCATTTCAGTAAAGCAAACCTTTACTTCCAACAACCTATATTAAGAGGTAGTTGGCATTCCTATTTTAATATTTTTAATTTTTAATTATCATTGATACCCATTAAGGGATATCAAAATCCTATTCTTTCAGCTATATTTCACCTCTCTCACCAGATTAAGTGCACAGAATGTGCTCAGTGATTGCAACATGCAAAGGCCCAGAACACAAGAAATAGGACTAAAGGAATCCTGCCAAATGCTGCTGTGGTGAGTGACACTGAAATGCCACAGATTTCTATTGACCCTTAAGATCTGTTCATTCTGTTACATCGTGCAGTAACACTGCCATTAACCAAGATGAGAGCTAGTTTGTGCACAATTTATGCTCTAATAGTTGTAATAAAAGAGACACATATTTCTTGATCCAAAGTACTTATATCTCATACATATGCCAAATGATCACAATAATATATGTCACTGATGATCTTCACATAAATATAAATTTAGCTGCAACTTTCCTATATCATTAGCCATAAAAACTTCAGAAGCAGTGAGGCAGAGTGAGCTACCAATGGGCACAGAATAAAGCAGTGTACCTTCGGGGCATTCTTTCCGCAAATAGTTATCAGCTTTATTTTCATTAACTCAGTGAAGTAAAGATCAACAATCATCTTAATTTTGCTTTATTGAGAAGCATCATAATCCAGGATAAAAGAAATCCAGGGTAAAAGAACTTAGTTCATACTAACACAATACATGATGTGTGTGCTAGATTGACTGGGACCTTATGAAGCTTCTTCCTAGTGTATCAATATCACCCATTTCCCCTTGCCACAGGTTTTACCCATGAAATTAAAGATGAACCTCTTCAAATATCATTTGCAATTTCCTCTGTTATTATGAGCTCACTGGATCTTATTGTCAAATTTATATACCTTTTATTGGTATGAAATAAGGAAATGTGTGAATTCATACAGGGAGAAAAAATTCAAACTGGAAAAAAATATAGAGATTTTACTTAAACTTATATACCATCTTTTCCTGATATTCTAAAGTCATTATTCAGGTATGTCCTTTTGTGAGCTGGAGTTTCCTGATAGCCAAAGAAACTTTACTATTTCATTTTGTCTGGCAGGTGTAAAAGCAGTTATATAATTTCATTGTACCATAGCAAGACCATGGCAAATTTATTTATGGTAAAATATATCATTATAATTCTGTCCAAGTCTCTTGTATTCATGTCAAGTACAGCCAGACTTCAGACCAGACAATGTAAGCAATATTACTTTTGGTATACAGTTGTGTTAGAACTTTCTATATTTCCTTGACTAGGAACTATTCTGTGTGGGCTGTTGCAGAAACATCAATAAGCTGATAATTGGTGCCTGATTAGGAATTTATTCATTTGGAACCAATTCAAGCAAGGGTGGTGAGAGGAAATCGAGATCCAATTTATAAGTCTGACAAAAAAAAAAAAGCTGGACAAAGAACTCAGAAAATAGAAATAAAAAATAGACAAATGAAAGTGGAGAATATTGCGCTTGAATTATGATGAGTAATTCCGGCTCTGGATTTTTCAGATTAAAAATCTCTTTCTCATATTTTATGATTATAAAAAAGTTACTTGGTCATTGATACTGGTCACTAGATGTCTGTAAGTGTTCTATTCTATCTGCACCTCCATTAATTTCATGCAAAGCCTACATCCACTGTACAATGTCACTTTTAAGTCAAATTGCTAAGTCACTTACACCTTGTTTATCCTCAGTGTCTGTTATTAATGAAATATAAGACCCACTTCTATAGTTCTTGTAAAAATAACAATGTAGCTGGCAAGATACTACACCTGTAGTGACTCTTTGAAATATGCACCTTATGATTTGTTAGTAGGAAAAATAGTTTGCCCTCAGAATGACCCTTGTAACAAGACAAGTGTTTATGGCAAAGGCAATAAGTTGGTGATAGCAGCATCTTGTAGCTTCATGGGTGGCACAGTGTCACCACGAGAGAAGGGACAGTTACCCTTTCTCCTGGAGGTAACAGAACTTGGGACCTTGTCAGGCCTCCACCATTGCAGGCCCTATAGGCCAGTGAGACACCTATGCCTCAGTGGGATGCAGGATGCAGGACTACAGGACCTCCTGAGATAACTTTCCTCCTCAATTCTGTGTGATTCTGAACATGAGCCAAGGACTTTGAACCAGTAAACATTGCTCGAGCATTTCTCTGTCTGCAAATGCTTCTGACTGCAAATTTCTCAAGTGTTGGTACAGTCAGAACATTTTTTCATTCTTTTTAGGGTCACAGAAAAAGCAACTGAATTAGAAAATTTTACTTCTGGAGAGATGATTGGTAACCTAACACCAGCCTGTTATGACTGTTAATTCACTGCCAAACTACAAATACTAGGAGAGAGTCTTGTTCATGCTGATCAGGTCCTCATCCAATTATGAGTAACACTTAAACTATTCTTAAGTGGTGAAACTGCCTTTCTCCTCATTTACAGAAAGCAGAAACTGGTAAAGGTGGAGAATCATCAGGAAGTATAGTATCTGTCAACTGTTTCAGTCTGTCTTTTCAGAAATATTGTAACATAAAAGGCAAAACTTTATTAACTGGCTTGCTAATTAGCATAAATTTCTGGCTAATGACCTAGCAATGATGATATGTTCATTTGGAATCATTGTATTAGATTACAGGATGGATTTTAAAAATATAGAATAAGATAACCTTGAAAAATCCAATATAGTTTTTTTTTCTAATAAAAATACATACTTTGTAAACAATATTATTGACAAAATAGTGGTAGGGAACAATTCAAGCAAAAATTAGCACTCTTAGACTACAAGTAAATTAATAGTCACTTATTACACTTAACAGTCACTGAACAGTCACATTAACAGTCTGTAGCTCTGATCAGCTGTATTAAGGCAAAGTCTTTCTAATTGGTTTTGATCAGTAATTGCTGAGGAAACAAAATGGTCTGCAAAGATATCAGTAGACCAAGTCCACAGTTTAACAACCCAAGAGGCTGAGAAGCTGAACAACTCAAATTGTTCACTCTAAAATGTAGGTTATAGACTTCTCTGACTTCTTCAAATATTTGCTTGTAAGAATCTTGTGCAATAATTCCCAAAGGTAAGAGTGTTACAAAAATGAATTTGCTTGCATTTTTATTCTCTCTGTTCATGCACAGTTGTCAGAAAGAAGTAAGCAGAAATACACACCAGCTAAAAACCCCAGTTTGGTTTGCTTTGATTTCTTCTCACAGCAAACGCACTTGTACAGGCAAAGGCATACTTGGTCAGGTTCTTTTACACAGGCCTTTGAACTATCTTTACCTTGTAAATATTTTCTTATGCAATAAAGTGATTTATAACACCTGCTGATGTTCACTGATGACCTCCTAGTGTGCCCAGGTGTCCAAGGAGGCCAATGGCATCCTGGCTTCTATCAGCAATAGTAGGGCCAGCAGGATGAGGGAAGCAATTGTCCCCTTGTACTTTGCAATGGTGAAGTTGCACATCAAATCCTGAGTTCAGTTTTGGGGGCCTCACTAAAAGAGAGATACAGAATTGCTGGACCGTGTCCAGAGAAGGGCAACAAGAGCTGGGGAAGGGTCTGGGGCACAAGTCTGATGAGGAGCAGCTGAGGGAGCTGATGGTGTTTAGACTGGAGAAAAGGATTTGCCATTTATCAACAGCTTACACCTGTACTGCAGGATGCAGTCTGGCTCCTGCAGAGCCACATCAGTGGTCATGATTCATGGTCCCTAGTGCTTGTTTCCAAGGGTCTCTCTTCGATGGTCTGGCTCCATGGACACAATGTGAAGTCAGCTCAAAACCACTGCCCCAAAATGTACCCTCTGAGGTGAGAGCCCTAGAAAATCTGGGACAGAGACAAGCTGCCTGGAGGCAGCTGAGGGCCAGGTGTATCATCACTTCTAAGTGCAGCTGGAAAGTGGCAGGATTGCTCTGCTGGTCCTTGAAGGAGAGTTGTATTCCCTCACGGACACGCCTGTGCTAACACTCCTTCCGGGTGAGAGCTGCTTCAGAGTGGGGGCTGACTGCAAGTCCTCATGGATAAACCATTCAGATAGGAGTGAAAGCTCTTCAGAATTATGCCATATGGTAATTTATTTTTACTTATATGTGAATCTTATCATCATATTAATGAATAGGCACTGACTCCTTCCAATGTACTCTATAGTCACTATAAGTGCTCTACCTTAGCAGTAAATACTCTCTCAGAGACACTCCAGATACTGCTGGAGGCAGAAAGGAGGAGACAAAAAATGCTGCGTGAAATTCAGACATGGAGCGAGACAGACACATTGAATGAGGAGGGATGAAAATATAGGTGAGAATGAAATAAGAGGTGGGAAAAGAGAGTCAAATGGAGAATGCAAAGGAAAATGTGGAATGTCAGGTTCATGAAATGTGTATATTTGAGTAAGACCTCTCTTTTCTCTCTGAATCAAAGACTAAACTGTTGATCCTTAGCTACTTTTCACCTCCAAACCTTTTTGTAGTGGCTGTCTATGTGTTTAGAGCCAGTTAATTTAAAAAACCAGTAAAGCTTTGGTACTGTGCATTCAAACATCAATGAAGGTGTTCATAAGAATACTCTATGAGGTCAGAAAAAAAGCAGATGGAGAGCTTGCAAGTATTTTTAATAGGAGGTATGGATTTAATGATCAGTTGAGTTATACGGGCCTTGAGAACTTGCTATGTTTTTCATACACCTAAATAGGTAAGAGAGGGATAATTTACAAGAATTTGCAGTCACAGGACAAGGGGAAATATCTTCAAAGAGAGTAGGTTTAGATTAGATATTAGGAAAAAATTCTTTACTGTGAAGGTGATGAGACACTGGCACAGGTTGCCCAGAAAAGTGGATGCCCCATCCCTGGAGGTGTTTAAGGCCAGAGTAGATGGAACTCTAAGCAACCTGGTCTAGTGGAAGGTGCCCCTGCCCATGGTAAGGGGCTTGAGGCTTGGGATCCTTTCCAGCCCAAACCATTCTGTGATTCTATCAATATGGATGGAGTTGTAGCTGATCAAAATCACTAGAGCTCTATGGACGCAAATTGACTCTTTCATCATATGTAGTGGACAAAATGCATCATTTTCCTTAGAACTACTAAGTCACATGTGGTAGACTGAAAAGAGCATTGATAGTACAGATCTCAAGAACCTGCATATAATATACTGCTCTCTTCTTTTCAGCACATTTGTAACCTTGTCTTTGGGCTGCTGAGGGTAAAGCAATTTAGAAAATTAGAGGCCAAAAAATAACTTAGGAAAATATAAATCTACATATGGTTGACAAAAAAACTCCCCTTTCTGTTGGACAATATTTCTATAGTTTATAAATAAATCATTTCAGCTTCTTAACATTCTCTGACTGAAGTAGCTCAGAAACTACTCCAGAATTTGACATTTGGATTTTAAGCTGAAGTGCAGAAAAATAGACCATGTGTGAAGGTCACTGACAATTCATCTAAGAGATTAAACATTATAAACTCTCTAGAAACATTTCAGATATTTATTTATTTATGAAAAGACATTGTACATCTTGTAAGGGTTTAACCTGGTTTCTTAACAAATAAAACTAACAAGGTGCTTAAACATTAGACAAAATATAAGCTAAACTATATAGCCAGTTAGATTATAGGTACAAAGGTGTTACTATCACCATTTATAGAAATAGTTAAGTTATATACCAATATATGTACTTACTTCTTCATTGTTGTCTGGTCAGCAATTTGTCAATTTTCCTTGTGCAGAGGTCATCTAAATATTTTAATGGCATGGAAGTTTCTTCCTCAAGAATAACATTACATATTTTATGAAAAAAAAACCCAACCAAACAAAAAAAAAAAAAAAACCCACAGAAATTAGTTGTTTCTATTATACAATTACAATGATTAAAATAATAATGTATTACAGAAAAAATAAAGAACTTATTTTTTTTTTTGGTTTGGTTGCCTATTTCCATATGTGCAAATGTGTAGGATGGCTTCCAGGATTACCATACTCATATAGGCTGCCCTAAAACTGTGTACTTTGGGTTTCTTTTATAAGATCAGTCATTTTTCACACAGAGAATAAGAGAATATTGACATATCTCCCTTCTGGTACATCATTGAAAGCAGATAGAATTCTGCCACAAGACCAAGGTACTCCTGTCAAAATCTCTTCTAAGGAATCTTAATATGCCCCGTTTCTTATTCCAAATGAGTGTCTTGAAGTTGCAGCATTTTGGAAGGCTCTGCAGCATCAGAATGAACTTTATGAACAGAGACAAAAGGTAGAATAACTCAGCTTTGGCTATAAATCCTAAACTCTGTTGAATATTTCTAAGTCCATGGAATTTACTCTTGGGAGCAGGACTCGTAGGTCTTAAATCCACATTAACAGCACAGGCATTTCTTTTTAACAAGTTCTATTGCAATATAGCAAATAAAAATAATTTAAAAGAAAACAATGATAGTGGGGAAGCTTAGATCTAGAACCAGAATAGATTTCTGCAAGCTAAGCTATATATATCACAAAACTTTAGTGAAAAGCAAATCAAAGCAAATAGTGAAACCCTGAAGAACTATGTTTCCTCTTATTTCACAAATTTGTAAACAAGAAGATAGATGTCTTGCTTAATTTTAATAATCTGAAGTTTGGTGACTAGAGTTAATATGGTAAAACACAAATTCAGATTGAAAATGAGCTAACATGAGCACTGATTTTAAAACGGGATGACCTTGTGTTCTTGTTTAACAACTACAACAGTAACCTGATCAACCTGCTGCAGCTGAAATCAGCTTCCTGATCTAGGCCTAATCTAATCTACCTGCCTAATTTAGTCTTAAATTCCCTGAAATGAAGTCCTTCCAAACTATAACAAACAGGCTTATCTATGACAAACACACTCTTAACACACCTGTGGTCTCCTAGGGCACAGAAAGAGATGGAAGCTCACACAGCACATTAGATTTCTGTAGCACATTGTGCAATCTCAAATAGAGCTCAAGAGTAAAGAGTGAAAATTAAAGGTGTAAGCCACATTTCTTTATATTCCACTGCATTAAAAGCTGTTTATGATTTAATGGAGGCCAAAATTGGCTTAGGATACCTGGGATATTTGGATCCAGATAAGGGTTATCTTCTACAATTCATCTCTTAAAAACACTCAATCCATAAGTAAAACTACATGCAATTAAAGGCAACAATTTCTTTTTTCTATATTACTATATGATGATCTAAAAATAAAGATTAAATGCAGCATTATGAACGTACAGATTTACATCAGTCAACCTGAGTAATATGATGTGACAGCTACATTCTATAAGATTGTATCCAATCTCATGAATTTTAGAGCTGTCAGTGACTAGAGAAAAGAGAAAGAAAAACTTTGAGATAACAAAATACTTTTAATTTCCACATTTGTTATATGCAATACATGCACACAATATGTTTGGAAGTCACTAATTAAAATTCAGTAACATGAAAGGTTATGCTTAAGACTTAGTGAATACAGGCTTTCTTCACAGCAGAATGGTCCATTTCCTCTTCTTGGTATGCAGGTAAGGTAATACATTATTGAAAAATCAATCTAGTCTGTTTTGATTTCATAAATAATTAAAAGTACTGACTCAAAATTCCAACTTTCTGCTTATAAAATGCATCTGACATGATTTTTTTATGTAATGTAAGCCCTTATACAATTTACTTGCTAATATTGCTTTAATTTTCAAATATCAAGAAGAAACTTCATATCTTTTTCAACTTTGCATTGCTTGCATTTCCCTATGTAACTCTCTATAAAATTCATGAGGTTCCTTATAAGTCCTTGTCAGATTAGTGTCATGGGCATTTCATTTGGTCTGAAGAGCACAGAAATGTTACTTGAGAGGGTGCTTGGACAGCCAAAATTTCCAATTCTGTGGTTATCAAATTAACTACTTAACTGTAGAGTTTTGTTTACTCAATTTAAAAATCACAAGGCTAAGAATTGTCCTCAGAATACAATAACAGGTTTTACAGTTTACAGATACATTAAGGTCAACAGAAATATTCAATTGATAAACTTTTGCCGAAACATTTTCTCTTTCTGATCCTTCTTTCAAAATTAAAATAAATAAAAGACTAGTTCTTTATAAGTTAATGAGGTCACTAAGATAACCCTTCCCCCACCTACATGTCCCTGAACAATGAATATATCAAAATAGCAACAGATAGTAATCTGAATGCTGACTCTAACCCCAACATTAGGATGTACTCCTGAATTTGAAATTGGGAATTTTATTTTTTTTTTAAGACAGCATATAAGCAATATACACAAAATTTCATTTTAATCCAATTAACAAGAATTTTGTTTGAAAAAACAATGCCACCTGCAGTGCCATGGCTATTTATAAATTGAAAAGGTTAACTTCTATACTGCTGAATTTCTCTGTAATTTATTTGAAAGATTTCTCCAAAGATAGCCATCTATACATTTTGGGACTATGAACTTGGCTGAAAATTTAATTAAAATTGCATTTTCCTGATTTCATCTCCCTATCCTGGTACTTGACCATGTACTAGAGAAAAGGGAAAAAAAAACTACCTCACCCACAATGTTTGTTACTGGATGACTGCAATGTGGAAAGTAGGTTTGTTATTGGCAAACTCTAAATTAACAAGAAATGTCTTCATGAAATCACTTTGCAACAAAACAATGTTTTCCCAGGCAATTCCAATTGAAAATTGTATCTGGTCACTCTATCTTGTCCTTCCCTGGCTTCTTGCACTCTCCATGGCAGTGAAAGCACACCACAGCTTTTTTGCCACACAACATGTCTCTGACAATACTTAGACCAGGAAATGGGAATTGGTATATTTAAGATTAAACTGTTGAGGCATTCTGGTTTTGTTCACAGAACTGTAAAATGTGAACAACTCTCCCAAGGCCAACAGCAATACAGGACTGTAAAACTAAAATGAGAGACATGTTTATACTGTAAACACTGATTTTTTTTTAATTTTTTTTTTTTTTTATATCATTGTCTAATATAACATCTTTCATTACAAA
Organism: Margarornis squamiger; assembly: GCA_035222235.1. Classification (NCBI taxonomy): domain Eukaryota; kingdom Metazoa; phylum Chordata; class Aves; order Passeriformes; family Furnariidae; genus Margarornis; species Margarornis squamiger. Next base: position 14,695,620 of record JAWWTY010000001.1, read on the forward strand.
GTAGCAGGTAAATGGTATCTGTTAAAGCTTAACACTCTCAAATGAAAGATCCATTGAATTAAAGTTAACAAGACCCGCAAACGAGATTTTATTGTCAAAACCCTTAGATGAGATTTTATTGCCCTAATGAAAATAAAAGTTTCTGGGGCAATCCACAACACTCAAGAAAGTAGATATCTCTGGCAAAGATATTTGGAAACACCTTTGAAAGGCACTTTAATCCATCCAACACTCAGCTAGCTGCTTATAACACTTCCAGATTAAATCTGCTATGAAAATTCAAGTCTCATTTGAATGGAGTATGATTTAATGGAACTACAAAATTTAATGTTATGAATATGGCCAGGCTGTACATACTTAAATATCTGAACAGATTTAAAACAACTTGTTAGTAAGTGTCTCTTTTTGAACAATAAAATGCTTTATGATATCACTGAAATAAGCTATGGGAAGATTCAGATAAACAGAACAGAGATTGAAGATTTATGTAAGCTGAAGACATATAACTCTGATTTTTTTCCTATTTTAACTACCACAAACATTAAGGCTTCAAAAAGTTTTTCAAAATTGAAGATGGAAAAGAGATATCTTAATATTGTTTGGTAGGTACAAAATGAAGAATAGTCTTCTATAAAACTTCCTTGAAGAGAAATATCCAGCAGTCACTAACTGATACATAAAACAATTTAATCTTAAATGAAGTTTGAGGAGACAAGCACACCTGTCTCCAGTCTTAATGCTGCAGGGAGGCAGGAAAAAACTCCTTTTATAAAAACTTCTCTTACTAGTTCTGCTGGGAATTTCCCAATATAAACCTTTGTGAGTTAATATACAATGAAACTTCTCTGAACTAAAAATACAGTGTTTGGTTGGTCAGAAAAGGACAAAGTCCAGGCAACCTCAAGGATTTCTTGTATTCAACACAGATGGGCAAATATTTTGTCCTACTTCTAGGGCTGCCTGTACTAGTTCTAGTGATGTTATAGGATAACAGTCCTTTGTTATTCCCAAAATGTGTAAAAATCAACAAATAGAGCTAGCACTCTAAGAAAAAACTGTATCATTTATTAATGACATGAATATAAAGAAACATTCTTTTTTGAGATTTAAACACGCCTATGAGCATTTAACAACCTTGACAAAGGTAACTGAAATGTTATCTTCAGATTCCAGGGGGTTTTTGTGTTCTTTTCAGCCATTGACAAGATGAGGAAATATTCTTTAAAGATACCTACCATAACTTTTATATTGCTATGATGAAATAAAATTTATTTAGGGCCAGAAATAACATAGGGAAAATAGAAACCTTATGCATTTACAGTTTCATCAGAATCAGAAACTATCAAAAGATGAATGGAGCTGGAGTGTGCTGAGGTATTATCTTCTAAGGGATCTTTTGGTGGTGGTGGGAAGAGCTCTCTTCATTCTCCTTCACCACAGAAAAACACACCAGAACCCTCCTGGCTGTGGACATAAGACACAAGTATCTTGGAAACAGCAGTAACATTTTCTTTAGGGTATATGTAGAAAAGTCAAGGTTTTTCATTTGATAGTACACACAACAATTTTAGCATACTGATACATCTTTTATTGGACATATACAATTCTCTCCCATCCAAACTCATGGAAATGCACTGCACATGATTTTAATAATAATAATAGTAATAATTTTCTCCAAATAAAATTTAGCAGAAGTTAAAGCCTGGGGCCTCATTGTACTATGTCCTGCACACGTCTGGGATGAAAAGATTGCCTCTTCACTGGAGAGCTTATATCTAAATTGTTAGAAAGGCTGCGCTGTTACAGAGGTGATTCAAGCTATTTGATCAAAAAGTCAGGATTGTCAAAGGCAGATAAGAAATTCCTGTCTGTGCTTAACAGCATTAAGTATTCATGAGATTTCTTGCATTACTCTTATTTTATCACTCATATAAACCACTACCATACAGTCATTCTACACAGACTAAAAATTACACTCTCAATTAACAAGTATTAAAGCAAACTTTGAGGGAGCAGTGTTCATTCAGTCAGTCTTCTGACTATAAGTTCTAAATCTGAATGTTGAAATTGAAAAATGGTTTTGTGGTTCTCCAAGGCATATTGCATAAGAGGATGATAAAACATAAGTAAGGACCCTTCCAAACCACTTTACACTTCAGAATAATTTCTTGATTTCATAGATATCCGCGGGAAGTCTGCAATTAATTCAGTCCTGGAGCTGAGGTTAAATTGTATTTAAAACTACTGTGACTCCAACAGTTTCTAATGCATCTCCTGATAAAGTGTTATCTGAAATGGCATTTGTGTTGCACAGACAAAACTGAGCTGCTATTGCTGAGACGTGCCACGGGATGAGTCCCAAATCTTGCTTGGACACCCAAATTTCCATCTGTGGGAGTCAGGGATACTGTGAAAGCTCATCACAGCATCTTGTGCTGACAGTCAGTTCTCTGACTAACCCAGCCCTGCCCTGAGTGTGAGAACGGGAACCTCTGAGCTGTCTGTTTTGCATCTTATTTGTTTGTCTTACCTCAGGTTCTGGATGAAACGTGTTAGAAATATTAAAAATGCATAATAAAAATACAGTTATTGTTCTTGTTTGGGTATAAAAGAATGTAAAGAAGCATTTACTTAAAAATTATTTATTCAAGCATTCAGATTTTTATGGCATTTCTTCAATATATTTTATAATTTTAGGATATTTTAATAGAATAATTTTAATGTTTTATATTTTAGAAGTCCCAAATTAAAAAGTTTAAATTCAGCTCAGTATTGATTTTCAGCTGGTAAGCTTCTTTGGCTCTTCAGTAAATTAAATGTGTAGATTGCAGCTACACTGTTATATACTATATTTTTTGTTTTGAAATACTCTACGGGACATCTATACTTTAAAATAAAAATCTTGCTTGAAAAGAGGAAAAAAGAAACGGAATTTTCAATAAATTCTCTTAAAAATGTTTAATTCTAAAGAATATTTTACTTCATTTACTTGAAATTTTTATTGGTTAGAGAGATGTTGCTGTTTTTTTTTCCAAATTTTAAGTCTTCAATTTGTTCTCCTGCAATGTTCTCATTTTCTTAAAAAAAAAAAAAAATATTTTTTTACAAAGCACGTTTTCCAAACATATTTTCTATATGATTAAATAACTGCAATTTGACTCTAAAGGATTATTATGTATGCCAAACTGATGGACACTAAAATTAAACAACAACAACCAGAAAGAAGAAATACAGGATTTTGAAGACATCTGTAGCCTTCCCTGAACACAGACAGGTACTGCAAACTTTGCTACAGTGTCTCCCTATATTAAAAATAGATTTATTTACCATGTGGGACCTTGAACGTCAAAATAAAAGGCATTTTTGAACATAAAATTTCAAGAATTAGGGATAGAGAAATGGTGAGAAATGTTGGTGAGAAAAGGGGACAGTGAAATAAGATGGTTGTCGTAGAACTGAGGCACTCCTGCTGACCAAGACCCACTTTTCTGCAGTGCCTGTCTCTGCATCTCATGATATAATATAGAAATAAGTTTCCCTTCTCTTGATGAGACTACTGTATGATATGCTAAAATCTTGGGTTTGCTTTTCAAAGAATAAAGAATGTACAGACTTTAACTCTCAATTCATCCTAAAAAGAAACAAAAACTTTACACCTGAGTAATATATCTTGGACTGAAGAGTGATATAAGCTATAAAGCTCCAATGTGAATTGGCAAGAAAAGGTAGATTGCACTATTTATTGTATTACCTAGACGTGTACATATGCTGCAACAATAATTTAGCAGTTAATCATCTTGTCATGATTTTAATCTCTTGGTTTCTACTGGCTGAGATAATTCATAAATGGATTTTCCTCCTTGTTATTCTATTAATGCATCTTTTCCTTTGAAATTTAAAGTTAAATGTGCATGGGAGACACGTGCAAAAGTACTATTATGGGAATAAACCATAAATTATTACATATCTGGACACTGTACCAGATAAAAAGATCATTGTCACAATACAGGGGACCAGGATATAAATGTTGTTCAGGTTGACTTGACTTTTTTTCTAGACTTCTTACTGCAATATAAATTGTTACTTCAAATCAGCTCTTAAAATCTCTTAGAAGCAATCTGTGAATTTATTCTAAGATACACTCTAAAAACTGGGAATAGGCATGGATTGGAACTGTGAGATAAAAATTTTGGGAGGAACAGAGTGGGAAACAAGTAGAAAAGCACCAGTGATCAGAAAACCGAAAATGTTACAGAAAATGAGCTGCTCTACATAGACTGAAACACATTGGAATATAAGATTTACTTAAAAGAGAAAAAAAAAAAAGAACATAAGATCAAATTGAAGACTAGAAAAGGATGTAATGAGAGGAAAGAAGTTAGTATATCTTCACATAAATAATGCAAAATTAAAAAAGAAAAACAACTAATATTTTGGGAATAGCCCTCTTATTTTTATTTGAATATAGAGAATTGAACTTGGATTTGGCTTTGAAGCTGACCAGCAAGCTATATTTTTGGATTTTCTTGTTGCTTGCACTGTGTTATTCTAGTTTGCAATACTCCTTGTTATGTGTTAAGTTTTAAGCATGTCAGTAGACCTATAGTGCTTATTATGATCAAATTTTATGGAATGAAAATTCTGTACATCTTGTTTTAAAACTTTCTTATGTATAAATAGTTATTGCTGAAGTCATTAGAGGTAAAAGATTCAGCGCCTTTACTATATCATTTTATGTTTTGTTGTGATACATTTGCACTACTGTTTAATAATCTAAATTTGCCATGAGTCATGTTTTCAGAATTCTCTAGTTCTTCTCTTTTTGACATTTTACAAGGTCCCTGAGCCAACTTCTTCCCTCTGTTCCAGTTAACTTGAAAAGTGTGCATTAAAGTTACATATCTGGCCACCAGATTTTCTAAAGTTACTCAACCTTTAAATGATTTTCATTTCATGCAAAATTTTAAAGCTCTGTCTTTGAGCAAGAGCCATCCCTAACTCCCCTGCAGTCAGCCAAGGGTTACCTCCTTGGGCTTTTCTAGGAAAATACAATCACAAGCATCGCCCAAGGCCTTCAAAATCTGCTGTAACAGATTTAGATGCATTATACTGGTTATCCCCTTGACAAACCATCTTTAAATATTTATGTACAGCTCCTTTGGTTGTTCTTTCAAACTTCAAGCAACACATGAAACTGCCCTTGACAACGACAGCTGTGTTGCCTCTGTTTTAGTCTCATTTTACAGAAGGTCAAGACTCCTCTGTTGTCAGATTAGCAGTGTTTTTGGGGTAAATCCTTCCTTTTTAATGCAGGACTTAAACACTTCTGTTGAATTTTGGTGGTCTTAACACGCATGAAAAGAAGGAAAACATGAAGGACAGAATGAGACTTTCTCTTTTAGAAATGTAGCTAAAAATGCAAAAAATGCAGGTATTTGCATTTTGGAAGTGAAGAGTGAAGAAACAACAGTACTGATCGAAACATACACAGTGAAGTTCACGTCGTGACCTTTTTTCCTCCTCAGTGCTTATTTCTTGGAAATAAAAATCTTGCTCTGGAGGTGGACCTTGAAAATCATTTTTATTCCCTAGGAAATTGAGCAGTATTTATGCTTTTCAGCTTTATAGGGGAAATAAAATTTTCTTCAGATTAAGGATGTGTTTTGCCTACCTTTTGCCATTAATTCAAATGTTTGTCCTCATTGTTCTATCCTACTAAAAGTGAAACGGATTCCCAAAAAAGCAGATGCTACAGAAACTTCACTGGGGAATTTTCTGTTAGTTTTACAGGGAAAAGGCTTAGAAATTTTGGGATAGATGACAGAAAATTTATGAGTGGGTGGATGGATGGATGGATGGATGGATGGATGGATGGATGGATGGATGGAATCATACAATAGTCCTAATTTCTTTAGTTTCAGAAAAGTTTAGACGAACTGAAGTTGTGTCCCTGAGTATTTTTATTTGGTTTTGTGACTTTTTGTTCCCCCTGAATTGTTTTCTGACATGTTAGACTTATTTTGTCCACATATTACAGATAAGTACATAGAAAGCAAGAGAGCTCTCACCTTGCACAGATGCAGAAACAAGAATGACTTTAGCAAGAGAGATGAAACAAGGGTTACAATTCCCACTTGGTTTCACCACAGCATCTTAACTGAGTGCTGACACTAGGGCTGATACCCGAATGCTGTCACAGAGAACATATTGTGAGACAATTTAAACCATTTCTGTACTATTTTTGACTCTTACCTCCTCAATGGTGTCATTAGCTTTCAAGTTTCAGCCCCTGTGCTCAGCAGTGGTATCATTTACAACTGCTGTTTTTGCTATTGACTGATGAAATTAAAATGCACTTAAAAGAATTACACAGAACAGATTTGCAGGATGTTTATTGTGGATTGACATTACCATGAGAAACTGTATTGATTTGACATATTCATTTGTGGGACTCCTTCCTTGACAGATTTTTATTATTATTTGAAGGAGGTGAGAAAGAAAAACCCCAACTACAATTCACTTCAAAGACTGCAAGTCCTCAGGGTGGGTCCAGGAAACACAAGATTTTATTTTTTTTCATTTTTTTCTCTTTTCTTTTTTCTTTTTTTTTTTCTTTTTTTTCCTATGCCTGCATTTAAATAGGAAAACTTGCTAAGCCACCTTGAACTGAGCTTCAAATTTACACAGAGAAAGCTCATCCTCCAAATAATTGAGGGTAGGAAAATGGCTATTTTATTTACTTTCCTGGACATATGTAGAGTGGACATTCATACCCTTTTCTGTTACTTTCATCTGTCCCTGCTTTTTGCCAGAGACTTCCCTTCTACATTCCTCCACCACTTCTTCATCTGACATGTAGAATAGCAAATGGAACTAAATGAGCTTGAAGAACAAACTCACTATTATATCATTAATGTTTAAACTCCTATTAACCTTCCAGATAGAAGGCTCAGTGTGAAATTACTCAAAGTGGGCTGTCAAAAATTTTACTTTCAAAAGCTGTTTTTTTGCATAATTCTGTTGTATAGTAGTGTTATTGCTATTATTACACAAGCAGATAAATATAATTGAAAGGTTGTTTAGATGTTGGTATAAAGGTTGTTGTTATAATAACATGGTGACACAGAAAAATACATGTACATGTTTATAAATAGCAACCATAACTCACTTGTAATGCAGACAGCATTACTATGATGTTAAATAGGATCTTTATTAGTTCAGTCTCATTATCTTAACAGTTTCAGAGAGAAAAAGAATATTAATGAGACAAGATAAGTCTTCTTGTCCCTTAGACCCGAAATAGTGAAGATTTCTGTTTCATCAGTAAAATAGTGTCCTTAACTATATCTCATTCTATGAAGAATAGCAGTGTTAGAATGAAACATATTCTACAGTGATCATTGCAGTCAAAAAAAGTTATTTTGCAACTGAATTGCACAGTTTGGATGCAAAATAAAGATTATTCTTGAAGCTAAACTGACCTCACTATTTGAAGTCATGGCTTTACACACTCCTAAGTAAGACAGCCTAAATCTTGTCTAGTGAGACCCCACGTGCGTTGCTGTTTCCAGCTCTGGGGTCCCAGCACAGGAAGGACATGGACCTGTTGGAGCCAGTCCAGAGGAAACCCCCAAGATGACCAGAGGGATGGAGAACCTCTGCTATGAAGAAAGGCTGAGAGAATTGGGATTGTTCAGCCTGGAAAAGAGAAGGTTTTAGGGTGATCTGATTGTGGCCTTAGGGTATCTGAAGGGAGCTTTCCTGTAAGAAAGATGGAGAGAGACTATTTACAAGGGCCTGGAGTGACATGACAAAGGGGAATGGCCTCAAACTGAAAGAGAATAGGTTTAGATTGGATATTTGGAAGACATTCTTTCCTGTTACGGTAGTGAGGCACCGGCACAGGTTGACCAGAGATGCTGTGGATGCCCCATCCCTGGAAGAGTGTAAGGCCAGGCTGAATGGAGCTCTGAGTAACCTGGTCTAGTAGAAAGTATCCCTGCCTGTGGCAGAAGGTTGGAACTAGATGATCTTTAAGGTCCCTTCCAACCCAATCCATTCTGTGATTCTATGATTCATCACATTTCTACCAAATACTAGGCAGGTGGAGTGAATACCACAAAAATTATAGTATATTTTTCAAGAAAATGAAACATCTCTTTTCAGGAGGAATAAAAGAGGCATAGAATCTTTTTAGCAGATTGCTATTGAACATCAGTGCAAAGATTGAAAGATGTCCACAAATAAGTAACAGCTTAACAGCTTTTATACATTAATGTCCTTGGAATTGTGCCTATTACATGTCTCTTTTCAGGAAATATATAATTGCTATCAGTCAGTGCTATAATACAGCATTCAGAGTTACATCTTTTCATAGAAGATTTCTAGATTATTTAAGAAAAAAATCTTTTTAATTGTCAGTGTTTAAGGTTATCAATTTATTTCATTTATCTAAGCCTTTTCCCTTGTAAATCAAGCTTTGTTAAGACCACATGTGAATTTCTAGAGAAGGCAACTTGGATTTGACTTATGGCTTACCCTGTCTGTGTACTACATCTTCTTCACATATCTTCTTATTCTCTAGTGATCAAAATGGTCTGAGCTTGTCAGACCAATGTTTGGAATATTCCAAAAACTTAGAGTGTGCATAACAGTATCAGCTTTATTTTTGCACATCATCAGGAGTGCTTTTGATCCTTTAAGCAGCAAAATAGAGTTGCACTGAAAATGAAACTTAAAATATCCATGAAATTCAATCAGCTTATACATCTGAATGTTCTTTCTTCCCTTTTGTGGTTTAAGAAACAGCACCTAAGCTTGTAAAATGCTGTAAATAGATGATGTTTGAAAGACAGTTTTGAAATAAAGACAGAAAAGACTGGGAATGAATAGACTGCAAAATTTTATTTTAAAAAGATGAATTTTTCTGTGTTACTGAATAAGATAGTTGTACATGTTATCTCAAGACACTAGACGAATTTCAAAGGTGATTCATGTAAAAGATTTAAATGTATCTTATTTCATTACAGACTTTGGAATGTGACCATATCTTTTAGCACCATTTTGAATAAACATAATATCAACAGAAGGAGTGAGCAGATAAATATTTTGGAAATATATTAAAATAAGGCATTGTGAATGGGGTATTGTTGTATCTATCTTGATAAGAGGATTAAATTCACATACCCTAAACTAAGGCAAAATGTGCAAGAAAAATGTTGATCACATAGCTGGATTTTCTGCTTCAAACAACAAATTAGAGTCAGTAGAAAGTGAAAAAGATATATGCAATAGTGCATAAATAGAAAACCAAAAGAAAAAAAAAAAGGTCATAAGACTGTCTCTGGCAATTCCTACATTTGTAGTCATAAAACTGAGTAAAATCTTACTTCTCCTTTCCCTTACTCAGCTCAGCATTACACAATGGCATTTGTATTTGTGAAACATATAAAAACACATGCAAGTACATATACACACACATATAACTTCATTATTTCTTCTCATCATTTTAGCAGTTTTCCATATATCAACATCATGTAACAATGTTGATCCAAACAGCGTGTTAACTCCAAATTCTTCTCAGTTATTTTAAATGGACAAGATATTCAATGACTTAATTCTTTTCTTTGTTCATTTTACATGGTTACTTGTCAAAAAATAATCAAGATAAAATGTCCCATACTTTGATAAACATGGAGAGATGGGTATGTGGTGTCTCAGTAGTTTTTCCAAATTTCATTGAGTGCTAAATTGTACTAAATTAATACTAATCTATGGGTTTAAAATATATATTTAGCTTTGTTGATTCTATTTTTGTTTTGAATAAGAGATGCCACATCCTAGATTGTGTGAGGAGCTCTGTGTCTGTTTCTCTTGATAGTAGTTGTGTAACACACCTACTTCATCTAACAGGGGAACTGATGATATGTATACCTGCCAGCTACAAAGTATTACTGGCATATAATTCATAGTATTTAACACTAAGAAGTAAGAAATCAGACAAACAAAAAAAAAAAAAAATAAAATTTAACTGTACAACACTGTAACAGCCAGAAAATGAGCTGCAGATGGAAATTGGTAGTAAATGTATACTGAGTTTCTGCAGTGTGAATATGGAGATCTTCTTAAATGGAATTTCTCTAATTCATTTTGTCTAAGAACACATATTTTTGCCATATTTTTAGAGGCATTGAAGAGGGTTTTGGTGTAGATTTTTTTTGGAGTGGAAAATAATTTTTCATATGGATACTTTTTCATGGCATTCCTAGCTTAAAAGGACAAATAATTGGGAAATTGTGTTGCTGAAACTACTCATTAAAAGGCCAAATTGACATAGGAGTAGTGGACATATCTCATTATTTGAATTGCCTGTTTCTTGACAGTATTATGAACCCGATGAAATGCCTGCTACGACAGAAAGAGGATGACACCATAGGCCAAGAAGTCTGAGAACTTCAAAGTGGCTGGAAAATGTAGCTCTATGTCTTGCTTTCAGATGGGAATTATTTATTTATACAGAGTAGGAAACCCTTTCCCTCAACTACGAGACAATGGTGAGGGGGTTTGGGTAGGCACTGGGGGTGTGAGGAATTGGTAGCAGGCAGGTTTGGGTGCACATCTACCTATCACTTCTCCATTAGGCTATTTATCACTCTGTAAGAAAGAAGCCCAGTCAACAGATCACTGCCCCCCTTTGCACTCACTAAACTTGCCAAGATTCAAAAAGCTTCTATAAATAACAACATTAAAGAACAACGTTTAGTTTCACCTCAATCCACCAGAAGGAAATAGTTAAAATATTGGAAAGTCAGATGAACTGGAAAGATTGTTTCTTATCTGTTAGAATAAGACTTACAACCCTTCCTGCTGCAGTAGGTAAGGTAAGTTCCCTTCTGGCATGCCACCAAATGACAGCTAAATTTAGTGCATGAGTCACTAAGAGATGGGTCAGTTATCTGAAGACAGAAATATCATTGCCTTGAGGATCCCATTTGTTTTGAAAGAAAGAGGAATTTTAATTGCTGTGGTTTTAACATCAGCACATTTGAAACGTATTAAGATCAGGAAGAGTAGAATGGGAGAATTATAATTGTGGACTTTTTGTAGTTACAATGCAATTGTGCTTAGTACTGTGTATCATGCTTTAAATCATATCCTAAACTTTGGAGGAAAAATGTTATATAAATTCTGAAATTAAAACCACTCAAGATATTATATAGTGGCAAGTAATTTCAAAGCTACTTTCATTTGAACAAGCTAAGATTTGTAAATATTGATTCAAAACTACTGTAATAAGTATTTTATTCTTTTTTAACAAATAAAAGACAAATTTTATGTTAGTCGATTGACCTTTCCTATGCATGTTGCCTGAACTGATTGGTAGAATTTTTGTCAAATATTACTTAAATCTTGACAATTTATTTTTATTTTTTCTGCTGAATATAGCAACAATTTCTGCCCATCTCCTGCTTGGAGTTCCACTGCTCTTCTCTCTCAGAGAGGGGTCTTTTCACCCCACTCTCAACCAGTGCAGCTCCCAGTACTACAGAAAATCATTAACCTGTGAACTGTTTCTGGGAGTTCCTCACCTGCCCTTTCTGTGTCTGTGTGACTTCTGTAGGTCAAAGTCACAGTAAGCATTTGTACCTGCCTTGTAGGACCAGGTCATCTCAAATTAGGACAACTGCAAATCAATTTGTAAGAATTGCATAGCCATTTCTAATACAGATGAGTGAGAAAAGCTGTGCTCTTCATCTGTCTGCTCTGCCATCACATATTCATCACTGGAGACATGCACTTAAGCAATGATTTTCTTCTCAAATAAGGAATTTTAAAATCAATGTATGTAAAACCATGTGTAAATTTATGAAAAATACCTGCTAAAAGAAACTCAGAAAGAATTGAAACAGCACTTTCCATGACACCTTCTTTTAAATGACGAAAAACATGGCTCTTGATGGACAATATGAGCCCCGCTATATCCTTTCATAAATGGCAACTACCATTTCCTCTTCTGTTAAATATACAGACAAGCAGAAAAATCACACTTCTCACTATGAGAAATTGAGACCAGTTCCTCTGCACAGTTTCCATCTCAACTTACTCAGTGGGCTTAAGTGACACATAAGATGTCCGAGTCCTCAGCAGAGTAGTCTTTCAGTTCAGTTTCACTCAGAAAGATAATTGACATTGTCTAAAATCAGGTTTCTGTGCTTTGACATTCTTTGAAATTAGGCGAGAATATTTTGCAGAGAGTGCTAAGAGGTTTCAAAGGATAAGCTAATAATTCAAAGGAAATAAAAACCTTGGGATTTAGATCTCCTGAACACCTACAACACATACACACCACTTCTAAACAAAACCAATTACATCAATAGAGTGTCACCAGCATCAAGCCTGAGCAAAGAACTGTTAAATCAATCTCCCTAATCTCAGACCTATTACTGTGCTTATACACTGTTTACCAATATGGTACCAGACTGCCTAATCAGGCAAATGTAGGGGTTTGGTTTTGTCTTTTAAATAGGTAACCTTTTTCTTCCAATAAAACAGTTAACTAAAAGTAAAAAATATGCATAAATATGCATTTGTTCAAACCTAAAGTTATTAACTTTCCAGTTTCATTTGCAAGCAAAGCCAAATCGGCGTAAGAACTACCGTGCTATTATTAGTTATCACAGGTACTTTTAATAATCAAAATACTACTGCAAGTAAGGTATACTTGTTCATTTTCTCAACATTTGGCATAATATTTAATATTAAACTGATAAAAAACCCAACCAGCTTGTATCATCTGACATCTGGGACTTTTGATTGTGTGTCTCTGCTGAAGTCAATGAAGCAAAATTTCAATAGCTATTCCTCTGATGCATTACTTCTAAAAGAGCAAATTGGAGACTGTGAGCTTGGGGAAGGCCAGAAAATTTAGCTAAACCTGTTCATCTAGCCCATTTAACTTAGCATGTGAGAAGTCTTCCTGTATTTAAAGCCAAGCTTCTACTCAAGTCTTTACAGAAAAGAAGGTACAAGTTAAAAATAGAGATATTGCCATTTCCTTCATATTACCTAGGACCAGAATCAACATTTTCAAATTTAGACCCTTTTAAGCCTAAGTTTAAATGCTCAGATGCCAGAAAGGAATATAAAACCAAGAGCTTGTCTGTACACTCTTTCTGTTTGCCCTTATATATGTCAGTAACATGAAAATAAATGTTCTGTATGATGGATAGAAAGTACACTAGATGAGACTAAAATGCTTGAGAGAAAGAGCCGAAAAGCAACTGCCAGGTTGCTCACTGACAGGTAAGGCACAAGAGGAAGGTCCAAAGTTGAATGCAATGTGGCTCACAGTGATCCCAGGGCCCCACATCCACCTCCCATCTTGACCATCAGTGAAGCACTGACAGTCCCACACACCCACAGTACATGTCTGGAGGGGTGGCTGAGGAAGACATTTACTTGCCTGCTCTAAGCAGGGTCCTCTGACATGTCCCTTCTATGCTTTATGAGGTCAAGCATCCCTTCAACCTTGATTTCTCTGGGAAGGAAGTTGCTTAAAGTCCACCCATGGTGTTCTTGAAGAGGTACTGTGAGATTCCCAGTACATATACAAAACTAATTTTTGCGTAAAAGGAACCCTCCAACACTAAATCACTAGTGAGCCAAACAACGAGTCTATTGCAAGGGATTCGCATAGTCCCCCAGTGTTCGAACTCCCAGTCCTTTCATTAAGAGTGAAGGGTTTTTTATATATAGCTGATAAAGCTTGGTAGGATGGTAAGAGGGAACAGTGGGCTGCAGCAGACTGATGTTCAGGGCACTCACCAAAATACAAGAGATCCAAATTCTAGTGTCTTCCCGTCTGCATCCTTTGTATTATAAGAGAGACTATCCACTACTCTAGGCTAGGATACACCTTGCTGCCTGCTGCTAGATTTGGCTGGGGTAGAGATAATTTTCTTCACAGTGGCTACTATGGAGTTGCATTTTGATTTGGTCAAACCACAACACCCGCAAAGAAAGCATTCAAAATTTCTGTCCCAGAAAGAGAGTTGAAAAATTACTGTGTCTGTATGTCCTACTGGATAAGGTCCTCAGGTGGTAGGGTGGTTTCTTCCTTTCAAAAATTTGTTGCAAGATATTTATGCATTTTGTTTCATCAAAGTAAGAATTTTCTATATTCAGAAGAAGTTTTGTTTTCGGTTCTTGTGAGATGAGCTCAGAACAAAAATTCCTACTGTGTGCCTTTACCAGCACAAGGAGAACTACTTTCGCTTCACTGCATTACAGGCTGGAACAGGTAGAGTAAAAGCTCAGTTTCTCATGGTGTCAGGGTGACTTAAGACTAAATTTGTACATCAATATATCCTGGGATATAACCGGAAGACAACATTGCAGACCCTACTGTGCATACCAGGCATGTTCAACACTCACCTTTTGGATCAAGCCTTCAGGGAATGGTGACCCATTTCTTTCTAATTCCTGGATCCCAGTGTGGCTTGAAACGGTAATAAATTCTTTGCTGCTTACAAGAGGAGACTTTTGACATGAACAGAAGCAGAAAGCAATCAGATACTGAGGTTTAGATGCCTCCAGGCAAACAGTTACTGAGCAGCCTCCATCAATCTTCCTTTTGGACACGTTTGTCTATGCTCACCTATGCCTTTTTTAGATGTTTTAGACAGTTTTTAGAAGTTTTTTACACTGAAAATATTTTTCTTGTCCTGTTTGAAGTAGAGACTATTAACTAATATTTTGGTTGCCATCAGGAAGAATGATTTCTGAGAAAAAAATAAAGAGCTGACATTTTTGCATTATCAAGATGCACTTGAAATTGAAATTTAACAACTGAAAATACAGGGGAAGATGCATATTAATTTTATTCTTCACTTCTCATGTGTCCACATCATTAGGGTAAGCTATGCATCAGTTTCAACAGTGAGCAAAGACTGCCATCTTCTGACTTTCACAGTACAGCTGCACAACTGAATATACATCTTAGTTTGCCCTATTCCTGTTTATTGCAGCGCTTCCAACTGGAAAAACCCTCGTGTCACATCTTGATCCTGTTCTCTGAAATAGTGTGGTGTAGTGAGGGTCTTGCATTCACAGTGCACTGCTCATCTTCTGAAAGAGAAACATTTACCTGTGAGGAGTAAAATTGGTTCATTTGCCAGCTTTCTTGCAGAGCTCTCTCCTTCGTAAATTTGTCATCTCATACACACTTCCAAAAGAATATTTTCAATTGCCATCAGTTAATTGGTCAGTTGACCAATTTTTTAGTAACTTTCAGACTAAGTGATTAATGGAACACAGTGTGCATATGTATTGTGGAAGTCTACCTCCCACTAGAAGCCAATAGTATCCCAGCAACTAATGTTAGCACCTGTAGAATTCCTACCCAAAAATTTCAGCTATCTGCCCTGTGAACCTAGAAGTAAATATCAGGCAATTAATCAGATGCCTCAAGCTGTTCACTGAATTAAAGTGGTATTATAGAAGGTCTGCAGCAAATGGAACAGATGTATGTGCATACATTCTGCTCAGTTTCCACATATTTGTTACTCAAACAACAGACTGAAATAAATGCAAAGGCCTCTTTTAGCAGAAGGAAAGCAGAGTTGTTTACCACAGCTTTTATTCAGAATTGAGCCCCATGCCATGACAGAAAGCATAGGCAGATCAGGAACTCGGGGTGTGGGAGCTCTGTCTTTGAAGCCCATCATATCCTATCACACGTGGAAATGCAGCCTCTCATAACAAGTGTTTGGTGGACCTACCACTGGCACAAAGACCAGCTGGTGTATACTCAGTATATAACTCTTTTCTCTGCTGCTGAAGGCACTGATAAACCAGTAGGATTCCCTGCCAAGAAGGAAACCTTTTGCCTACCAAAGCTCATCTAATGTTTAGATCTCTCTCTATCTGACCTACAGCATCTGCATCCTCAATGTGTACCCAGCACAGCTAACACAGCAGATTCAGAATCCTACACTTCACAGTTTAATCAGTATTTTTGAAGAATAAAAGAGTGGAATGTAAACTGATTTGAGTGAAGAAGGCAGACATTTGTAATGGCTCTATTACTCCCATCCTTATTTGAACCAAAATCTTTTTTCATGTTCTCTTTCATGACTCTCAGAGTGGTTTTTATCTCTTTTAAATAATCAGGTACTTTCAACCCTTTCCTGAGGGAAAATGTACTGCTAAGAAATACTTTATGTCATATTATACAAGCTCACCTTTTCCATTAATTCTTTTCAGTGTATTAAAGCACTAATCCAAGATTTAATCAAATGTAGGAGTGACTGGATGAGAATGTTTCTGTGTGTTTATAAAAGAATAGATAAATAACCTCCATTCAGTCATCCAAAAAAACCCCACTGATTAGCCATTATAAGTAGGATTCACCCCTCTGTCCTCTATTCCTTTCCCAGCTTTTTGATGTCACTGGTTTAAGCATAAGGTATCTATTTAGTTCTTTGGGAGGCAAACCAAAACAGTAGGTGGGTATTTTGAGACGTGACTTGTGGTCTGTGTCCAGTTCATGGGTCCCCAGAACAAGAGAGACAGGGAGTCCAGCAAAAGGCCACTAAAATGGTACAGGGACTGGAGCATCTCACATGTGAGGAAAGGGTGGAATTATTCAGTCTGGAGCAGGGAAGGTTCAGAGGATCCTTGTAGATTTGTATGAATAACTGAGGGGATGGAATGAAAGAGAGGAACACAGGCCTTTCTCAGTGGTAGCATCACATAAAATGGGCACAAATTGCCTGAAACCCAAACTGAAATACAGGAAACTGTGATTACAGATAAGGAAATATTTCTTATCTCATTATCTGAATGTGTATTGGTTTGGCATTGTGAGAATATGTGCAGCTAACTGTGGGAATATGTCCTTCACCAGAAGGACTGTATAAATTACTTTTTCCATTCAGCAGTTAAATTAAATAGCACACAAACAAAAACTGAGTTCCACCAAGCCAAGTGATACTTCTGTAAATCCTATAAAAGGAGTAAGGAGACTTTCCAGAAGCCAGCCAAAGAAGCAGATATTCGTCTTGCTGGTCAGTAGGAAAAAAACCAAAAAACCAAAACACAGGAAAAAAAAAACAGAAGCAAAATGTCCATCTGGAGGTTGTAGGGTATCCTGAACTGCTTCATACTTCACTGCCCTGTTTTTTTAACTCGTATTAAAAAAAACAAACAAACAAACAAACAAACAAAAAAGAATAACATTGTATCCAACAAACCCTTTGAAGTTTCTGAAACTGACATTGTTGATTTTAAAGACATTTATTCAAAATCACAAGTGCTATGAATGAGCAAGGTTAGAGTCCTGATACCACTTCAGGGAATGCTTAATCATTAACACAAGGTAAAATAATATCAGCAATACACCCAGCACAGAGTATGCAGGTTCAGCTTCAAATGGCACCAGACAGAATATCACTTTGTTTCCAATTTCTAAGAGTAGGAAGAAGGAGGAAGTAGTGTGAAATAAACTGTTTATTCTGACCAGTTGAGAGATGGACCAATACCAACTTTAGTCTTTCTAAACAAAAACTCTTCATCTAATAAATTTCGTTTCAACAGAACTCAATAGACAGGTTAGATCTATTTTCACTGACTTAATTTCATACTACACACATTAGTTCAGTGCAACAATAGAAATATTGTCTGTTTTTTATAATTTTTGTTTTTTGGCCCATGCATCCATTTTGATCTCAGCTGCGGTCTTGTCATCACTCAAAAAGTATTGTTGCTTGACTGAGTTCCATTTCCATCTCAGAAAACAGAGATGAGCATAATCAGCAACTACAGCCCTTTTGACCATGGTGTGTCTAACTACTGGTATAAAAGCAGATGCTAAGTAAAGTAAAATTCAAATTTCTTCTGATCTGAAATTTCTGGTAAGAATGATAACAGCTTCTCCTTTCTCATACCCTGCACAGAGAATGCCCTTCAACTTAAAGAATGATGCAAAAAATCTTGGACAATTTCACTCTCCAAGAATGAATTAAACAAGCTATAGCATCATATCCTTAACCTATGAATCTGTGTTCAAGTATTTCAGGGTTCAGGACATGTCTTAACAGCTACAAATATTTCATAAGTTAGTTTCCTTCTTGAAGCATTGCTTTTCTACATCAAGAAATATATTTATGATAATCAGCAGAACTAATATCTTGAACTATAAGGATGATCAGGATTAAATGAGAAATAAAAAACTGCATTATCCATACAGAAAATAATCATGTCCTCAAATTCCAAATTACACTTGTTTATGTGAGTATCTTAACATAACTTCATTCAAATACATTCACCTAATGGATTCTGATTTCACTTGGAATGTTCACTAGCATACTAACAGAATTGTTATGAAACGAGCAAACAAAGAAAGTGATCATGAATTGCCTACAGGCATTAGGCTGCAGTAACATGAAGTACATTCAAAATCTTTAAGAATTCAAACTGTGCAGTTTTCCAGCGCTTGCAGTGCTGGGAGTCTTACCAGTCCTCTGCTTGAGTTGAATCCTCATACTCTTCAGAAAAATTAGTATTAATTAATATGAACATAGTAACAACCCGCTAAAAGGTACCAAAGTTACAGTTTATATAATATCCTGCATATATTCCTTCTTTTCATAACCTTGAGAATAAGATTTTGCTGTGTTGAAAAACATACTCTGGAAGACTAAAAAAAAAAAAAAAAATACTAAAAAAAAATAAAGAGGATGAACTTTCTTCATAGTCACATATTTACCATACTGCTTGTTGCCTTTTCAATTTTGTCACAGGCATACTCACAGTTTTTCTAGCTAGTATTCTGAATTGCTTAACTGTTATAGCAATGAGAAAAGCCTCTGGGAATGAAAAAAATGAGCTAGAGCAAATGTAAACAGTTTATTTTTGTCCAGTTACCATATTAATGGGTTGCATTTTTTTCTTCTATTTTTTTCTCTTTTTCTAAAAGTATCTTTAAATCTTAATCGATAAGATTAACAACTTAAATAAGTAACTTGAAACCTCTGTGATGCTCAGGACTTTGAAGAATCAAATGAAATACCAAATATGTTACTGTGAACTTACTCTCACATGAGAAACACTTCAAACACATCTTGTGCCAAACTGGTTGAAAACAGCATAGTGGAACTGGTTCTAATCACTTCTCTGCAAAATACCACTTGTCTTCTCCTTTGCAAATGTAAGTTTGGGCACATTCTTCAATGTAAGCCCCATAAGACTCCATGAGGATATGTCTTTATGTTCTTCTAGGCCTCCACTGGCTTGTTCAGAATTCCACTCAGCTAGATATTTAGTAATATTTGAATAAGTTTTTCTTATTTAAATTTTAATTATATGGAGTTTTGCTAAAAGAACAGTATAAGGAAAAAAACCCAACCAAACAAAACCCCATCAAAATTATGTGAAACCCAGATAAATCTTTGAGGTTTGTCTTCAGGTGTTACTAACCCTCTAGATCAGTTGTCGAATTTTCCCTACCAGAGATATGTTTTTTTAATATCATCGTTTTTCCCTTCTTATTTGATCGGCATAACTGTGATTGCTTTTAGTACAATAGGCTAAGGTAATTTTTCTCACATTATTGTAAAGGCTATCTGAATTATAATTTTCAGTCTTTCTTACATCTATCCTCTAAGGATGTTTTTCACAGGGGAAATTGTCACACACTAGAATATTGAAGTCCTCTAATTTTAAGACATTGCCATCATGTGCTGTATTTAATTGCAAAGCATGTCAATAATAAGAGAATAGACACTGTATTTGCCTAGATCACAACTTCAGAGTAAATCATGTAGATTATCCTTTGTGGGAAGCAATGTCTTCTTAGAATTCCTTCTATGTAATTTAGTATGTATATGAAGGAATACACAGTGCCTGCAAAGAAGAAAGAGTTTTCCTTGATTTCAGTTCACTTTGCATGGCATAATATTCACCTAGATTCAACACAACTATAATTGAATTTAAATAAATTGAAATGGAGTTCTCCTAAATAGAACCACCTAATCTGAGGAGTCTTTTTCATCTCCTGTGCAGGGTCTGAATGCAATGCTTGTGGAGTTTGCTTTTATTAAAAGCTTAATGTACATTTACTAATGTAGGTTTAAACGTGGCCTAATTCTTAATCAAATATATTTGAGCAGCAGGAGGGCCAACATTCAAATAATGATTAATTGAAAACTTAATTAAATACTTCAAAATACACATGAAAGTGTTCTGATAAAGTTTCAAGTCATGCCGTTTACATCTGAATCTGAGTAATGAAAATGAAGAATTTGATCCAAAAGCCTTTCTAGTCAGTAACTGAAATTACCCCAAAGCTCTTGAATAACATCTGGCTTTGAATATTTGCAATGAAGTTTTCTGGGACAGTTTTGTATTATGTGGAATATATGAACAAAGAGCTGCCTTCACCTGACTGTTCTAAATTCCTGAGCTTCTGTGTTTCTTGTGCTGTGAACAGTGCTTTGCAAAACTTTATTGAAAACTGACAGAAAAAAAATGTTTTCCAACTCTGGTTGGAACTGAGGCTAAAAGATGTAAAGATTTCTGGTTTTAAGTAAATAAATTTTATGGCTTATGTATTTTATTCTGCGTGGTTAGTCACAGCATACTGATAGGCAGCAACTCACACATTTCCTAAAAACTTCCAGATCGTAAAAACAGTCTAATCCATTCACAACAAAAAACACTTGTTTAGTATTTTCAATTTATGCCACATTTTCCCCCACCCACAGGTGATTCATATCGTGTGATATAACTTTGATTTAGCACTGTTCACAGACATTCTGTGTGAACAATCCTGCTGATGGCTCACTGACTCGTTTCAGAATCTGTTATGGAGGGTTGCATTAACATTGAGAGCCCTGTATACAATTATGCTGATGTCTGACCTTCAGTGTATAAAATCCTTAGGGCAAAGATTCATTTAACTCATAGAAAATATCTCCAGAGGCAGAGAAGGCAAAAAGGGATAATGCAGGAAGAACAATTTAACAAAGGGCTTAATAGCAATTAAAACAAATAAATAAGTCCATACTTCTTCTCAAATTTGGCTGGAGATGTGTTTTTCATGGAGATAAGCTGAGATGGGAGGTGAAGAAGGGAGTATGTGTATGTGCATGTGTGTGCCTTCACACACCAACATTGAACACGTGACCATAGGTATTCAAGACAAGAGGAAATGGCCTCAAGCTGCATCACGAAGGTTGAGGTTGGACATCAGAAAGGATTTCTACACGGAAAGGGTTGTCAAGCATTGGAATGTGCAGTCCAAGGAGATAGTGCAGTCACCATCCCTGGATGTGTTGAAGAAACAACTGGCCACGGGCACTCATGCCATGGTCTAGTTGATAAGGTGGTGTTTCGTCAAAGGTTGAGCTCTATGATCTTGGACATCTCTTCCAATCTTAGCGATTCTGTGATTTTGTGATTCTGTGAACTAAACTTTCAGGTCTACAGAGAGCCATAGCATTAGATGTTCATCATATTTGCATGTTTAGGATTTTTAAGAGATGAGAAGTATATTTAGGACTGAAAAGACAGGGAATGAGCTTTGAGCTGCTTCTGTCTGCTCAGGGAAATGAAACTGGTAAGAAGTGATTCCTCTACATGGATCTGGAAGAGCAAATGAACCACAGGTACAGTGGCACAGCTCAGAGACTATGATACAGCTGCCTGAGCAGAGCACCACCTCTGGCTAACCACTGGTCTCATGAAGAACTGTAAATAAGTTACACCAGTATTGGACTCCACAGGTATCTTACTAGAAGACACTTCAGGGAACTCTGCATCTTGCTATTTTGGGCACAGGAAACATTATCTAGAATTTTTTACTGCTGGCAGCAGAGCTTCAGCAGAAAAGATATGAAACCTCTTCCTTATGCCCAGGTGGGCAAAACCAGTCATCATCATGAAAATCCAAAGATTAAAGTGACTTAACAAGTCCTAATTAAAGGAGGTCATGTCTCTTGCCCCAGCGGACATTTTTCATTTTTTATGGAAGAGTAACTAAAATGCATGTTTAATTCCTCCCATTTGCTTCATTCATCATTGCTGTGATCTTTATTGTCATTTAGAGTAGCAGAAAGGAAATCTAGAATGCTTAGCAGGATCATGCAGCAAGTGGTGCTCACGTTGTGTTAATAAAAATTGTGCAGGACAATGGTAGAACATCTACCAGGACACTTCCTCCTATAAGAAATTGTAGTAGTTGAGAAAAAGTGTGAACAGAACTGTGATACCTCAGGGAGCAGCAGTTACTAATAGATGAAAAATAAATTTCATCTGCTTTATAGAAAACTGTCAGAGAATGCCAAAGGCAGTGCAGGAATGCTCCCTACACTTAGTGTGGCATAGGGCTGAGCCAACACACCCAGACCTACCTATTGCCTGTGGCTACCTGCCCATCACACCCTGTATAGCTTGGATGTGAACACAGCTGCTGGTAGATTTGGTGGTCTGAACACTTGTCTGTCTAGTTAGCTCCTGTTAACATCTGGGACAACCTCTGCTGGCCTCAGTGAGTGAAATAATTAGTCCACAACCAGCAACCTGTGAGAAATAAAAGTCAGCCGGATGGATCTTATGTTACAGCTGAATTTCAGTTTCTGGATATTGATTTGAGGAGTAGAAAAATTTGGGCTGGAGCTCAGAGGATGATGAGAGGGTGTTAATTTAGCATGATATTTACACCGCCACAGTAATTGTTCCCTTATTAAGACTGTGAGTCACAGTCGTTTTTAATGGAATGGCGGTTTGTTGGATTATACAAAACAAAACAAACAAACAAACAAAAAATTCTCTTCCAAACCCCATTCTTGGTCTTCATTTTGAAGTGATATTTAGTCAAAACAAATAAAAAGAGAAAAACTCATGTCTTTGCTGTCATTGCATAGGCTCTGTCAGCCACGATGAGACTCTGAGTCCCGGGATAGGCTTCCTGGATGCACAGCTCAGTCCTGTTTCCTAAATTAGTGCTGTGACCTATTTATTATTTCATATTTGTTGGCACATATCCATCAGCCCTGGCAGTACAAAACAATACATGACACAGTGTTTGGAGAATAGACTTTACCACACTACTGCAGTTGTATGTAGCCTGTGCCCCAACGGACTTCAAGTACCTTGTTAATGTTCAGGAAAGATGGCATATGTCTCCCTGTTGGCTGTTATTAAGGTCAATTTTGTAAGCATCTATGGATTTTACTCTTCCAGCTCCACTAAGTATTTCATTAAATTATTTGATTGATTTCCAACTACTGCCTGGTTCTTGCTCCTGGATGCCTTGCTGTCTCTCTCTGAAGTATAGAAAGGAAATTACATGATTAAATAAGGAAAAGAGGAATACTAGCTTGATTTCCACTGCCAGCAGCAGCATGTTATACAGCTACATACATCTGAGCCCCACTTATGAAAATAGAGAAATCCACACAATACAGAGAAGAGCTCCTCAACTCTATAACCTGTCATTCAAGGGAGATAACTCACGCTCTTACTATCAAGAAAAGCCAGAATGAAAGAGTAGTTCATAAATAGATTTCTGAGGTAAAGCTTACAAAGAGATGTTATCACTGTATCCTTCAGTCATATACAAGAGTGCCTTAACAGCTGAGACAATGCAGCTTACCTTGCTTCTTATATCCTTAGCTATACTAAAGCTCTAATTTAACTTTCCCTGTTTTATTGAAAGCAAAACCAAGCATGGCATCAATGTAAGAAGAAGAAAAAAAAGCCTAGAACACCTCAACTTTGTCTGTTCACTTTTTTTTTTAATTTTTTCTTTTATTTTTTTTTTTCTTGCATTCCTTGTTACTATTTTTTTAGGAGTCATCATGAATACATAGATTTCTTTATATTCCTGGCCTCACAGTGGCACCATTATCTCCTGAATTTAGTGTTTCCATAGCCTGGCCCAATCACAGTCTCTATCCTCAGAAGTGCAGACTCTATGGACTGACCTTCAGCTACAAAGTTGATAAAGAGAAACCTCATATTAGATTAGACTCTGCCTGAAGAAAGCCCCAATCCAACAATCCCACTGCTTTTTAAAAACACAGTTTAGAGAATCAGAGTGACACCACCTTGACAACCTTCCCAACCCTCCCCTGTGGAGCTGTTCCTCAGTCATTTCCTCACTGAAGTATCATGTTGCTCAGATTTCTGCAGCAGATGTTCTAATGGGCTGTGCCTGTGCTCGTTTCTCTCTTTAGCTGGAATAAACAAAGCATTTATAATACATATCTGATTGTTATGATGCATTAGGAAATGATAATTTGGTATAAAGCAGGTTTCATTAAGATTTTATATTCTCTCTTATAAACCCATGAAAAATCTGGAAAAAAGGTGTGTGAAAAGCATCCATTTATGTCTTTTCCCAAGCCCAAATTCTAACTGCCCAATGAGTCCCTGTCTGTGTCAGGCCACCCTCTTGTTGTTTGCTTCTTCCTAAGCCAGCAGCAGAGAGCACTATTATCCTGAGATCCGCCCATCAGTAGCTCAGTAGATAGTCTTGACCACTCTACTTTGTTGTTTTGACTCTTTCTCTCCCAATGATGGTGGTAGGAGCAGTGACACTGCGAGAGCACATCTTGGCATTGGGTCTTCCCAGGATTGGCATCCATAGAGGCATCCTGCTGCCCTGCCACCACGATCCCTTCAGTGTACATAGATGCTCAGTGTCTATGTACCTACCAGAGGTTGCTGGCAGGTTGATCACACCAGGACTCTGAAACATCAAATATCTCTGATCACTGATTTTTGTGATTCCCTGGGGAGCATCAGGAAACATTTGCTTTACATGTACTTGTCAGGTATCATGTGAATTTTACTCTAAATGCTCTTCCATCTCTTTCCATGTGTCTTTTGGTGTATGTAAGTGAACAAAACTAAAGGACATTTAATTTTTCTTAAATTCTTTTCACTTATCTCAATGACACATATGTACATGATATTCAATGCAGTGTAAAGGCAGTCATATTCAGTTATTCTAAGTATTTTTTTTTGTTTCCTTTTGATACTATTCATAATGAGTCTTTGGTCCATAAGGTTTTTCTTTCATGGAGATTATATAAAAAAGGCAGGAATCACTGCATAGGTAGCAATGGCAAAGATGAAGGGAGTGCGTGTGTTTAGTCTTGCTTTACGTACTCACTTTCTTAACCCTCTCCCTAACATCCACACAATCTTGTACTTCTTTTGGTTAACAAATAATTTTTCCACTCAATCTCTCTTAGAAAATCCTTTGCCAAATCTGTAAAGTGCCTTTCAAAGTACCTGATTCAGTAATTTAATCTCTAAAATAGAGTAACTGTATTGGCTTGATTCTTTTCAGAGTCATTTCCATCTTCTACAGTCAATGCAGTCTGACTTCTCCAAAAAGAGTCAAAAAAGAGCTACTGCCATGTACCAAATTTTCCATTTACCATTTTTTAACTACTTTAATATGTCTTGTTTAGTCTGTCATTGGAGATCTGGACACTGTCATAAACTTCAGCTTCTTTTAGTTATTCTTTTTATCTCGCTCAGTGCTGTAATTCTAATGAACATGTCTTTAGGCTAAATACCTCACTGCTACAAATTGCTGCCTTACAAACAAAGAATTTTCAATCTTGATTTCCCTTTCACAGCCCTTACTTGCTTCTTTGTTCCCCTCCCCCTCACCCCACTCCCCTTCACTACCATCATTCTTTGACTGTCAGCTTTGATCTGAAAGCTTTGGCTGTCAGGACAGAGAAATTAAAATACATTCTCCTGCACAGGGAGGTAGATAAAGGAGGAGCACAAGGCTGTATTTCCACTGAGTGCAGTATTCTCAGTCAAGCAAGCTATAAAAGTTTGTATTTAATTGCTTCTCCGATTTTTTCATATGCCACATTTTCAGTTTCTCCTTTACCTCTCTTTTTTTTTCATCTTTGACCTTTATCAAGCATGGAATAAGAGGTTAGGAGTTTTCACAGTGTATTTTATTGTGATCAAATAAAAAGAAATTGTAATCAATTTTAGGATTTTTGAAGCAGTGCTACCACTGAAGGTTTGTTTCATTCACAGAATGATAATCTCTTGTAAATTGGGTTTCAACATTTCAATACTTTTTTTTTCTTGAAGTAGCTGGCCCCAAGTTTTACATTAATTCCTTACAAGTTGCTGGATTCCACTTTACAAAGTACACATTTCTTTTACAGTGCTAGTTTGTCTTGAATTGATTTCCCTGTAGTGGTCAAGAGATTAAAGGACAAAACACTATACTGGAGTGGTTTATTTATCTCAGCTTTACCATTTGTGCCCTGTTATATATAACCTTCTTTCCACTTCCTTTTAATTTTTTTTAATAGAATTTCCTTCAAAGAACACATAAAGTTTAGTCTTTTTTCCTTCCAGTGCTACCTCTTTTATTCCTCTGTACTTGATTTAAATAGATTCCAAATAGAACTAATCTAGAACAACTGCACTCAGAATAATTTGGAATTCTTTCAGTGCAAACATTAAGCAGTTTTCCTAACTTAATATGCTGTACATGCAATAGGAAAAATGCAAACAACTCTCACCTCTGACTCATATTTACACATGCCATTTATTAGTATTTATAATGCAAAATGGTTTTAACAGAACATGTTATCTGGACCTCAAACATTAAATTTGATGAGTAAGGTCTTATTTGTAAATAATTCCTACAGTATTCAGAAGAAAAAAATATTGATAAGGTCTACAGCAATTTGTTTGTTTATATAATGGATTTGCATTAACATAATGAGTTATTTTGCAGTGAATTAGGAGTGGGCAATAACTGTTTCATATGATCGAATGACCACCCATGGAGCTTATGCCAAGATATTCCTGGCAGCCCTTAATACTGAAGCTGTAGTAAAGAGTGAGAAATTTCATTCTGAGCACTGCAACTAGTACAGTGTAAAAAGATGCATACAAACATATATATATATATACATATGGGAGTTTACTATAGGTAAAATTACTTAATGTGTGTTTAATTGTAATGAATCCCTCACATCTAGAAATAGATAAATTTATGTGTCCTTGCATCTCACTATGGAGCCATATTTCTGAAAAAACTCAAGCATATTTATTTTTAGAACTACAGCTAAGCTATCAGTTCTACCCAAATGTGAGTTCAGATGTCATGTTGTATTTAATATTAATGATTAAATACATATAGGAACTTCACTGGTGAAATGGAGTGTATACCGCAGGTTACATGGAGGCCTTAAATACAACTTATCTTTGCATACATGTAAGTCTATCATAGCAATTTGACTTTGTGAACTCAAAGTCAAACTTGTCTTTTTTTTGGTGCTTTACTTATGACTAATAATGTCATCAGTGTTTTGCTATTGCATCTAAATTTGGGAGGATGTGACACTGAAAACTGTTTTCAGACTTGAAAAGACTTGAACGACTTGAAAGATTAGTCTAAAGTTCTTTCTGCTTGATCATTAATATTATCTTGATTTTTTTGTTGTAAGTTTTCCAAATAGCACGGGAGTTACACCTGTGAATTATAAGATCCAGCTATTATGAAGTCATGAATTTTAATTCCCCCTAGAAAGGAGAGATTACTCTAAGGTTAAATCACTGAGCCAAGCTTTTGGTTTGGTAAAATTAAGTCTCCAATAAATATCACTCTTGTGGTTTAACCTGACTTTAAGTAAATTCAATTCAGACTGATTATATTCTGAAAATAAGCAATATACATGAATTAGGGCAGGATATGAAGTACAAAAAAATCCCCACTGACACAAAGATGGCAAACCTAGACCTGTGTCTCTGGCTTCGAGTTATCCACATGCACCAGAACATGGATTAAAGGAAAAGAAAAAAAGCAAGGGAGGCAGCCAGGAATTTTGTAATTTGTATATAGATGCGATACATCTCATTAAATCTAAACTTCTATTTCTTTCTGGCTGAAGAAGACACAACATTGGAAAGGTTAAAATCAGTAGGGAGGCTTGAGGAGCAGGGAAGCCAACTCCTCTTTGTACTGCTCAAAATGCAGTGAATGTGGATAAAGGCTCCTATTCCTATTGTTGTAGTAAGGTATGACAGACAGAAGCCACACCTTCTGTTTCTAAAGAGATTTCAGTACAGAATCCACATAATAACCTAGGTAGGATTACCCAGAGGTGGAGAATGTTCAGGGGAATTTGTGGACAATACTGTTTAGCTCTGTAAGCCAGATCTTCTGCTCTGCAGGTGCAACTGCAGGATATAAGGCATCACCTGTTGGCTCTGTAGGGACAGAACCTTACACACGTCCTGTGCTTAGTCCAATAGCTTCATAGACCTATCCCATGCCAAAAGGCTGAGAGAATGGGAGAGCAAGTCCAGGCTTCTGTCTTGAAATTAAATTCCTCTGCAATACTAACCAAAGTTTTTGACCATTGCTCCAGAACATCTGCTCCTTGTCTAAGGTTCTCATCTGCATGTCAGTTCTGCACCCACAGTTTATCCCAGTACTCTGTGGTCAGGAATAACCACTCAGTAACCCCATATTTATTCCTTAATCCTGGGAAAAACTGCATCTGTTATCATCTTCCATTGCATAATTTAGGCAAGGAGTTTATCTGCCAAGTTCCTAATGCTTGGGTAAACTGTCAGAGACTTAAAAGTCTATTTGGGAAGAGAAAGAAAAGATGGAGTCAGGAACAATTTTACATTCAGACTGTTTCTACATCTTTTTCTTCTGAACTATACTCCAGTAAATTGTCTTAGTTCCCCTTCAACAGCTCCCTCCTGTCCTGTATTTCCTTATTCATTCAGAATGAGCCCATAGAAATAAAAACAATTATAAATGAACGTATAATTTCGTGTTACTTTTCCAAGTCATAAAATCATAGAATAGCCCAGGTTTTTTCTGTAGTGTAGGAAGCAGAACTGGACACACTGCTCCTGGTGTGGTGTGACCAGTGCTGAGCAGGGTGGGATCTCTATCTCTGCTAACAATGGTGCTGCAGGTAAAGCCCAAAATCCCATTTGCCTGACTCATGTTCAATTTGTAATCCACCAGGAACTCCATGCCCCTTTCAACAAGGCCACATGGTACCAGCTCAAAAAAAAGATCAAAAAAATCTACGGTGGTAGTTCAAAAAGATAAAATCAAGTTAGTTCCAATTTAGTCATTTTAATACATAATTTGTGAAGAAACTCCTTCTTAAACAATCTGTTAAGGTCCAAAGAAAAGTTAATTCACTGGTTTTTTTATGTAGTAAAACTTTTTTTAATTAACACTTACTATTTGAATTTTAATTGCAGATTGAGGAATGTTGACAGTTTTTCTACATTTAAGGAAGATTTTGATTTTCCTAAATTAATACATGATGGAAGGTATTTTATTAATGTGAACATGCCTTCAAAGTTCTGTGTTAATTTTCTAAATTATTATCTGTACATATATTGATATCCTTTGAATTCTTACCAGAAGACAACTTACAAAATTACTCTGTTACTAAATCTTGGTGAAGTACTGAACATCTGTGTTGTCAGTGTGAGCAACAGTAAAATCTGTAGCTTTGTATTTTCAAAGCTAATAGGAAAGCAATTCCACAGATACCTGAATTTCATCAGTGGGCTGATTGGTTGTCTATTCTAACTGCTTTATAAACATTAGTCATAATGCATAACATTTTTATTCAGCTCTATTTTGGAACTGAACGCTATTCCTACTCTACCTCTGAAATATTTCTGTATTTCAGTTTCCACAAAGAATTAAAAAAACTTAATTTAGTCAATAAAGACAGATGCAAATTTTACCTCTCTAATAAGTAACTTGTTTTCGGCCCTATTTACAACATGTGTCCAGAAAGTCTACATTAAAAAGTGCTATCGGAGGTCACCACAAAATACTGTCCAGCCATATCACAGGTA
This sequence comes from Margarornis squamiger, assembly GCA_035222235.1. NCBI lineage: Eukaryota > Metazoa > Chordata > Aves > Passeriformes > Furnariidae > Margarornis > Margarornis squamiger. Next base: position 14,725,521 of record JAWWTY010000001.1, read on the forward strand.
AGTTGCATTTCTCAACACTTGACTGAGCTTAATACATTCCAGAATCTTCATTTACATAGTTTGATTTCAATATAAAAGCATTTAATGCTCCTACCAGGTAAAAAAAGCAAATCCAAAATTGCTATACTCTCTCTTAAGTTTTTTCTTCCTTGATACAGCTGTTCAGTTTTAGCTGAGATTGGAGTGACTGATTGAAGATTAGATGGTAGTGACCCAAGACAGCACTTTCCTTGCCAGCATTAGGAGTAATACACAAAAAATATTGTCACAGCAATAAAGTGTTCTTAACCAATTTTGACAATGCATTAGGCTCAAACAGATTTATTTTTTTTTCTGCAATATCAGGCATGTTTTTTTGCCTCTATTTCTCTGCAGAAGTGACAAAAATTCTGACTTCAGTTAAAGAACTCAAGTCTTGCCTCACTGAAAGTGGAGAAGCTAAAATAGCTTGGTGGAAAGATGAATTACAGCTATAGTATTCAAAGCCATAAAGGCAATCTGAATTGAGAGAATTGTAATGGCCCAACTGAGTTGCTTCAGGCACATATGTTTGTGGGGTTTTATACCTTATACAACTTCTTCATTAAATACATTCATAACATAACACTGACCAAAACAGAATTTGAAATATGTCATTTATTTTAGTGTGGCTTCCTATAAAAAGCTTTTTAGCACTAGCTTTTTTTTTTATTATTTTTTATTTTTTTTCAGACATTTAAACTACAATCCATGCTGACAGACACCATGACTAGGGAGTTCTGGTACTACCCAAAATCAATTCAGAGGAGCTTTTCTTAAATTGTGTGCAGCAGTGTTATCATTAAAATTATTGTCAGTAAAACCAAAATGTGCTGGTGTGAAGAGAACATCTCATCTATTAGCTGCAGTAATTGTAATTTGCATGATATCTTTTACTTTCAGATATTACACAGAATTCACTATGGTTCACTGAGGCAATTATACTTCCATTTTCATGTTACAAGTGCATTTAAGGGTCCAGACAAAAATATGAGCATAGGTACTGAAAACACACAAAGAAATACAGAATTTCTGCACCAAGGGACTTACAGATCATAAAGGAGAGAGAGAAAAATGGAATGGAGATAATGGAAAAAATTGAGCAAATTCTCGCAGCTGGGCAAATCCGAGAATAAACCAGGTCCTCAACACCAGATTCTGCTAATGTTGCTCTTTTCAAAGAAATTGATCAGGATCTGTATCCTGAAAAACTGCATCCATCCTACTAATCTATAGAAACATATACACTTAGGAAACAGAATACTGTTTACACACTTAATGATATTTTTGGTAGCACTGGCATTTTATCACCTATCTTTACACTTAATGTATCTTTCTTCTTTCTATCACATTCAATCCTTGACTTTCTAAAAGACAGATTTGGTGACAGAGAAGTGAGATCTCTTTGCCTTCTAATGATCCATTCTCTGTACATTGGAAAAAAATCCCACTTACTTCTGAAATTCAAGTTCCTCAAAAGGATTAGTTCATGATAATATGACATAAAATGATCTATATAACTGCCCTCTAATCAAGTTCTTCTTTGAAAGAGCCCTACAGCAAATAATATTTTCTGTTATCATAAAAATAAAAATAAAAAATCTGACTGTTTCTTTCACCTAACATTCCAGTGCAAGCAGAGATAATGAAAATGAGACTTTCTATCCTTAGATAAGAAAATTATGGAATTTTGAATAATTTTTCATAGAAGAAAAAAAAAATCTAGACAATATATTTTAGGCTTTTATATTGCCTCAGCAAAAAAAACCAGCAAATTCAATATTCCTGAAAACATTTTCTCACTTCCATGTGAAGCTGGCACTCTTGTCATTGCATTTCCATACAGAACTCTCAGTAATGTTGTTGTTAAGTTTCTCCTGTTATACAACCCTTCCAAATACAATAGACCTGAAATAAATTACTGGAACATGAGTCTGTCCCACTTCCCAGTCACTAATTCAGCCCAGAGATCTGTTAATTCCTTTCCTCTTCCTTATTGAAGACACTCGTTCACATTGTCTACAGCTGCTGGGTATTTCAGGGGTGTCCTGGAGGCAGAGTTTGAGACCAAAGTTACCTCTATCACTTACTTTCCAGAGATTTCAAGGACAGCTCAGCAGGTATTTACTGAAGCAGAAAGCATCACCTGGCATGTGAGAGACCACCTCAGGCTGCTGGAACCCCCTGCATTGTGGGTATTGATGGGCACCTTCATGCAGCACGAGACCTTTATGGTAGTGAGAGATCTGGAGAGACAACTTTCCATTCCCCTTCATTTCCGTCTCAGAAGGCAGGTGAGATTTGAGGGGTGAAATCATGTGAACTGTGTGGACCTCCTAATCCTGGGCAGTGGCCTCAGTAGTGCTCCCTAGAAAGCCATTTCAGTGAGAAATGGCATAACTGTGATACTAATAAAATTGTTTCTTCATAAACCACGCTGAAAGAATGCACAGTTCTGAAGAAAATGTTCAGAAAATCAAGTTATCTTTAGGAATGCATATCTTTTCATGAGTGATGGTTTTAAATTTCTTATTTTGTCACATATGAGTGCTATCTTCTCTTTGCTTAAAACTTGACTTTAAAACAGATATAATTGTCAGAGGACGACATATGAAACAAACTTCTGTACAGCAGCTGTTGTAATACATACCTTAAAAATTGTAAGAACATTTGTTTTAGTTAAATATATAGTATTTACTTAGAAAATTGAAATGTCTTTATCTTTGTGGTCACAGATGTAAATTTTTATGAGTTTTGGAATTTTATTTTAGTTTTTTCATGTATCGCTTTTCATATATTTTAAAGTGATTGAGAAAGAAATGGTAAATTGTAGACCTAGTTAATACTATGAATATTCCCAGTGAATTTCCACTATGCTATTTAGCACAGATGCTTCTATAATTGTGATATATCAAGAGAATTTTGTGTTAAATTGTCCTCAAAATGTCTCATTTTTTATCTGTGGAGAGGTAGATACAAACTGGCCCAAGGGGGAAGGCATTTGGGAATCTCCTCAGTCTGCTTTAAACACTGAGTTTTCAAAAAAACCACATTATGTAGCTCCTCACCTTAAACTATCAGGACAGATTCATATATTGAAAATTATATATATGAATCTCACGTATACACTTAGACAGATAAATGCAAAAACACAGATGATTTCCAGAGAGGAAGCAATCAACCAAAATATCCTTGATTTTTATGATTTTGCCACTTCAGACAGAAGTGTTTTTGTCAATCTGCCTGGGACTTTAGAGGAGGCTACAACACCACCACACAAGAAGTCTGACTGTAGCTTTGGACAAATACCTGTTACTAAAATAAATAAAAAATCAATAAATATAACCCCAAATACCTGTTATAGTTCGTATGACAAATAGTGCAACTACACAAGTACAGTTAAGACCTTCATCTCTTCTTACAAATTGAAAAATTTGTAGAGATAATCAGAAGCAGTTTGATTGTGTTAAAACACACACATTTGGACCAACTTGCAAACTTTATCACACTTGACTTCTTCACTTTTTACTCATGATTCATCCCTCTCCTAAACATCCTTTCCTAAATCAGTGACATTTTTCAACATAATTTAGAAGCTCAGGACCCTTTTCTCACTGATCTCTCAGTTCTGGATCTCAACAGAAGTCAAAAAATGAGGCCAAGCCAATTTCAGAAAATGAGCTAACAAGAATTTCCTCTTTAGTAACCCCTTACCTTAAATTAAGTCATAATTCTGAGTCTATCACTGGCTTTACACATAGTTCCTTGGTAAATTGATTGTGGAACCTCCAACATTACAGTTTTCCCTATGAGGCAAACTCCTATATATGTAGAGCACTAAGAGCCAGATTCTGAAACATGTAAAGTAACAAGATGTTCAAGCACTTTATTATTACCTCAAAAATCACAATTTGAATCTGTAGCAACCAACAGCACTTCATTATTACTATCCCTATTACCAACACCACAAACTTCTGAAGATGTCAGCTGTTTTTGCTGTGGTAACTAATTTAGTTTAAGACCAGGGCCAATGCAAAAACATTTCTAAAACACTGCTCAGCAATTTATTCAGGAAAAAAAAAAAAAAAAATAAGGCAATAAGTGCATGTCAATGGGATTAATTAATATTTGACAAGAAATACTTAGGTATTGTGTTATTTCTGTCTATCAAAATAATTATTCTGTTCAGCCATTCCAAAGACTAAGTAGGATTATTTTACACTTTAGTGATTGAATTGTAGAGTTTTATTTGACAGACTGCAAAGCTTCATTTTAAAAAATAATTATTTCCTAACTGTTATTACAGTTAAATAGTAATCATTTCCTCTATCTGTTCAACCAACAGTGGAAATATTATCAGCAAACTAATTCAAATTATGCTCCATTGTCTTCAAGGGTTTAGGAAAATAAAGCAGAAAATATTAGTGAAATGCGATGAGGTTTCTGAAGTTTAAAACATCTCAATTTTGGTAGCAACTCAATAAAACTTAAAATATTGCTGTCATTCTGTCTACTGGAATATTCACAGATAACTGCAGTATGAGCACTGAGGCAGTACTGTGTGTTTATAATACTCAACAAACTATATTCCTCTCAGTTTTAATACAAACCTTGTTTGTAAAGAAAATTATTGAAAGTATAGGAAAAAAATTCATCTTAAATTCTAGTCATGTTTATAATGTGTTAGTCAGAAAACAGATATAAGAATAATATATTCCATGAGTTTTATTGCCTATAAAAGACAAACAAACCATGAATGAAATAAATAGGCAAGAGTGGATTAGGCAGTGAGTGTGTTTATAACAAAGCTTTTCCAGCTCTTGGCACCTTCATGGCACCGCTGGGGTGGTGATGGGGTCCCAGCAGTGGGGTGGGGCCTCACCAGGACAGGAGCTCTGATCCTGCTGTGCTGCTCTGAGTGCAGTGCTTTCAGAGAGGTTTCTCAGTGGTGGGGAAGGGTTTCAGGATGCTCATTTCCCCCTGTGCCTGAACCCTGACCTGCATTCATGTATTCATGATCTTATTCCCTGTACAAAGAATGCTTCACTTCTGGTGTTTGTTTTTTGGTGTTTTGGTTTTTTGTTTGGTTGGTTGTTTTGTTTTGTTTTGTTTTTGGTTGGGGTTTTTTATTTGGTTTTGGGTTTTTTTTTGTTTGTTTGGGTTTTTTGTTATTGTTGTTGTTGCTTGGTTTTGTTTTGTTTTTTCAGAGCATATCCACCTCTATGGGATTGCCCCAGGACAATGCAGTCAGGCTCCCAAGGCTTGGTTTGTCTTGAGCAACCCAGGCACAAACTTCAGGCTCCCCATGTGGGGATGTGATTTGACAAAACTCTGCCCAGGTCCCATGTGTCATCTATTTTCTTCTTATATCCTTCTCCTCCTCCTTTCTTTGTGAATGACATATGCCTTATGCAGGTCCTGCACTTCTGCTGTCAAGCAAATGGGTATGACTGCAATTAAACTATTTATTGCTTCTTCCAGTAGTACTGTATAAACTAACTGGAAAAAAAACCAAAACATCTAAGAGTGAATCCTTTCTGCCCTTTTCCTTTCTGAAACACTAAGGAAGTGCAAGGAGGCAGGAAACATCCCTGTGCAACTTCAAAGACAGATTTTTTGAGACATAGCTGGTATACAGTAGCTATGCCAACAACCCTTCGGGACCTACCATCATTTGATCATCTTGCCTCTCTTCTGAATTTAGTAAATGTTAGGCACTGGGAAATGTCTGATCCACACTCACTAAAGACACCAAGAAAAAATTGTGTGAATTAACAGCAATTTTGTAATAATCTCTAACAGAAACAGGATTTCAATAAACATCTGTGCTCAGCAGTAATTCAGAAGTTAAGAAGCATGTTACACAAGTACAGCTACAGGAACTAAGAGAACTTTGATTACACCTAATTTGACAAAGGAGTTGTGACAGAATATGGATTGCTTGAGAAGGAGCCTGTTTCTTTGCTCCTTGTGAAATTGGTATGTTATAAATTGCCTTTCCTTCTGATTATCAAATTTTTCTTTCAGTTTCTTAAATTGACAAGAGTTTTCAGGAACTAATGGACCTGCCCAAGACAAACAAATAACACAGGCAGGACTCCAGCCTGTCATCTGCCACAGGTCAGAGGGACCAAATTGCAGCATCTCCCTGCCAGATGCCATTGAAGATTCACTGTTTTGAGAAACTCAACTCCCCAGTGTAGGATTGGGAAAGACCCTGTACACTCTTCTTGGAGATGTACTACTGACAGCAGGATCACTAGTGAAAAGGATAATTACAGAGGATATTCCTACAGGAAATTCAAGTCAGCAAAGCACTTGTCACAAATGAAATGGCAGTTGTTGCAAAGTAACTCACAAGTCGACTTTAAAAATAGGAAAGCAGTCAAGAGGAAAACAGTTTTAAAAGAACAAATGTTAGACAGGACCTTACCTTATTAGTTTCCTTCCAGTGTGAGTTACTCACCTTTATGCCACTTGCTTTTTAGGAAATTTTTAGTGCAATCTGCATAACTTACAGTAGTTAAGAAATAAGAAAGGCTTGTTGACAAATTCTTTAAGAAGTCTGTGCCAAGTAATCCAGGTAAGCAAGTTTCTTCTTTCTCACTCTATCACTATCCTCTCTCTCCTACTGGAGAGAATAGGATTCATATATTTTCTGTCATTCAGTCCTGTAGAACTTTTTTCTACTAAAAATGATCTATAATACTATTGCCATTTATCCTGATCAAGGGAAGAAAACAAATTGCAATGGAAGAAAATTGCCAACCAGTCATGGCAGTTCTTTCTGTCCCTGTACCCACCTGTGGTTGTTCCTAGTTTCTCACAGCAGCACTGGTTCTCTGCCCCTTGTCCCTGCCACAAGATGAAGTCTCCTGGTTTGTGGTTTCTGCATGTATTTTGTATCAGATGCCAGATGTAAACAGTTTTGGCCCTTCCATTATTTGGCTACACTTGATTTTTTTTCCCTTCTCTTCCTGTGTTTTCATAGCATTCTTGAATGCAACATTTGGAAATAGATGTCTACTGAAAAGGCACAGAGACTGATTAAAATGTCCTAGTCAAAGAACACAGGTTGTAAGAAAAATTTAAAAATGAAATCACAAAGCAGAGAAGATAAAATTCTACTGAGATTTTTTTCTTCCAGTTTTCTGTACAAGTTCAAAAATTATTTTCAATGCAGTCCTCAAATAAAGATTGTCTCTTTCAGTGACTGACCAGGGAAAGCAACTACATTCTGAGTGCCAAACCACGAGTAGCAGGGCTTCAGGGTTGTGTTAATATGAATCTGTAGTGTTAGTAATAGAGGAAAACATTACACATTGCAGATAATAGTATGCAGAATATATTCATATTTATTTGCAAGCTAAGAAACAAAACTGATGTTCAGCTTTACAGAGTCTGGAAAATCAGAACTGACTATATTTCCAACTGCTGTTTAAACTCCAGGAAACATTTTTCAGTAAAAACAGAGTCAGAACAGATACATACTTATTTTTAAAAATTCCCAAAGGAACAGGGTTTTGGTGAATTTATTACAGACATTTAAGGAGGAAAATTCTCCAAACTCAAATCCAGAAATGCTCCAAACATGACTTTCAAATTCTATGAACAAACTCGCTCTCTTAATATGAACTTCAAACCTTGTATAGGTAGGAAAAGTTCAATTAAAATTAAGGAATAAACCCTGAATATTAAACAAAGCATAGTACTCAAATGCATGCCCTTATTTTTTAACTCTACATCTGTTTGTACATAACTTGGACCGAGACCAACAGACATCTAAACTCAGAAAGCAAAAATTATAATTCCAAGTATTTGCCCAGTTTTCCTCTAACACCACTTAACTTTCTTGTTTTGGAAAGAAGCCTGAAGGAGAAGAGAATCTGCCTGTAATGAAATGCCAGATTGAGTTTAAATTCTGGAAAAGAAAAGGTCCAGAGCAATGGAAGATTGTGACAGGGTGCTGCTGGCTACACATGACACAGCTTTGGCCCAGAGACAAAATCCAAAGTTGTGAAGTCAGCTTTAATAATCATAACAATCCACTGATATCCTTTTTAGACACTGGCCGGAAAAATGCAAGTTAGTGCAGATGTGACCAGCAGTTGTCTTTAAGAAATGGAATGAAAACACTTAACTCATGTGTTCCGTATTCAGGAACAAATTCAAGACTCAATCTTGCATCAAAAAGGCTTTCCTAGGTCCTTATTTCAGGATCTTATGTAGATAATGGGAGTGACTCCTTTCTAAAAAGTCTTCTAAAATAAATAAATATTAATAAGGTATTTTTCCACTGTATGTTATTAATAATGTAAAATGCTACATAAATACGAACACATTAACCTTAAGGTATTTTGGAAGATACTAAAAATGCTACATTTTTTAAACTATCATTGATGTTTAAAGGCTTCCCAAAGGGCCCAATATATGTGTTTTATATAGTAACTGTACATATATGTAAAACCAGACAGTCCATGTCTCAAAGGCTCTGCAGTATTAACTCCATGTGATACATCTGGTCAAGATGTGGAAATTTTATCTAGATGTGTCTGCCTGTGTGGCTGAAATGTTAAGGTGTGGAATCTGATGAATTATTTTAATTTTTTTTTTAAAAACTTCTTTCTTTATTCCCCCAATAGAAAATTCATCTCCTATTTGTCCAGAGAATCATGGGGAAAACAAACAAAATCAAAACAAAATCAAAACAAAAGAAAACAAAACAAAAACCCACAAAAAACCACTTCAGCCACATCAGTCAGCTGCAAGGGTCATATTTTCATGGACTGAAGTCTTTCAAAATGGATTGGACTAATACCAAAGGAATGCATGACAGCACTTATTGAGTTCTCTGTCTTGGGCTAAATCCAGCCTGCTCTGCCAGCTTGTTTCACAATGGCATCCTTGTTTTCAGGGAACTGATAAAAAAATCTTACCTCCTGAGTCTGATATGAAGCATTTTTTTTATATTAGAATGTACTTTTTTTTCCTACTAGAGAAATTATTTAGAGCATTTCAATTTCCTCATGTGTTACATATAATTGTATGTCTAAGATGCTGTTCCATTTAGCTAGTGCATAGTTTACTAACATTTCAGTGAAAATTTGAACAAATTTAAACACAGAGTTTATGTTCTTAATCAGTATTTTTGTTTATTTATTTAGAAGGAAGACAAGTTTTTTCTGATTTAGAGGAAAAAAGAACTGAAATTTCACAAAATTAGTGAAAATGGAAAATAATTAGCCCAAGATATTCAATAAAGAGATGAGTTTCCATTTGGTGTTTTAATTTTTGTTCACTTAAATGCACAGAAAAAGTTTTATTAAACATTTAAAGTAGCTGTGGCTTAGACCATATTCAGTACTTACACCTGAACTTCTACGGGAAGACCCTACAGAAGGACCAAAATGGCTACAACACTTGCACAAAAACTGAAAAAATGAAACATTACTCATCAGATGCATCCTTCCAAACCAACACAGTATTAAGGGCTTAAAAATCTCAAGTATCTCAGCACATGCCTTTTGGAATCCCTGATTCTTATCCAGAAGACAAGTTTCCAAAGGACTTAATCTTGTTGATATTCTGGGACACGACTTGTCCACAGAAACAAATTTAAGGCTAATGCTCCTACTGAGGCAGAGACTTAATTATCAAGGCAGAAATGTTTCATTTTGACATCTCTGGTTTAATGAAACATTGCCGAATGCAAAGCACTTTTCTGCTAGATTGACTGTGAGCCAAATCCCAGGTGACGAAACCATAAGGATTCAAAAATCATACTGAATCTGGATGACTCCTCTTGGCTCATTGGAAGCTCTACCTTCATGTCTCAGTTCTATCATCTTGAGACTAAAAAAAAAAAAAAATGTACAGAAAAATGTCTTCAGTTTATTACTTCAGTATTACTTTGGGATATCTCAAAGTGAAACAACTTTAATAGTGTCTCTTTTTTCCTTATTATGGCATAGAAAGCCAGAAAACTACACCTTATCCATGACATTAGGGATTTTGTTCCTCCCCCTCCTCCCCAATGAAGTTGCTCACACATTTTCCTCAGAAATGTGCCTGTAGATATTTATTACTAGGAGAGACCCCTGACATCCCCACCTTGTAAATCGGGTAGGCAGAATGGCCACACCAATTCTTAAGCACTGCTGAAGGGCAGGCTCCTGGCTTTTGATCACTGTGCTGCAAGTTTCAGATCTCATTTGATTGCTCCAAAGTCCTCCTGCAAAAATTCAAGGAAAGTCTAAATATCTTGCCCAGCAGTCATTGTATTAGATCTACTCTCAAGTTTGTCTCAAGCCTGTTCTCATAACTGCAGTGGTAGACCTCCTCCAATTACTCTGCTCATTTCTGAATCTCCTGCACAGACACTGCTTTCTTCTGCATTCATTTGTTTTGAAAGACAGAAAATAATAAAAACGAGTCTTCAGTCTGCAGAGTGGGCCCTTCAATCTCCAAATCTCATTTAAGAACAAGTAAATTTATCAACTGCGCCTCACCTCTGGAAACTGGAAAGTTGCAGCACAGCACAATTTTTCTTAATACTAAGCTTTCAAAACCTGCAGCCTGTGCTCTCTAGTGCCTCCAAGATGTGTCTCTCTACCAAAAATGTGCATGATCAGGATTTGGTGAGTGTGATTTGGTTATTAATGCAGATGCATTGAAGGCAATAAACTGTTTCTAAAATTAATGCTTAAAAAGGCAAATATAAATGAGGAATTCAGTGAACCAGTTTGGAACTGAAAATTGATCAAGTAGTAATTTCTTCTTTTACCCTGAAGAGCTTCATTTACACCTGAAGCACATCAAACAACAAAGTTGTCTTCATAGGCAAGTGTGAATAGACTTTTTTCTGTAGCTATAAGTTTGCCAAATGCCAGCTATTTCTGATCTGGAAATTACACAGGTGCCTGCATCCAGGCAAATAAATGGCACTGTGGAAACAGATGCTTAAACATTATTCAACATTGACAATGATATTTTGGGACAACTCATGACAGCGGCAGGGTGAATGGACATCTGCAGGCATCTCTTTGTAGAAAAGGTGGTGAAATGAAGGGAAAAGGGCAGCTCTAGTGGAAAAAGTAAAGGAGCAATGACTGGAAAACATTTTTGAAAAGGAATTTGAAGAAATGGAAAGAAGGGATCTAATGTGTATGTCAGGAAAGATATTACTAGCATGGTCTGTAACCTCAGCTCTTTGAAGCAAGTACCTGTCAAATAGATGGGAACGTGGCTGTTGTTAACAGGCAGCTACAAAGCAGAGATATTAAAAAACAACAACAACAACAAGAAGAAAAAAAAAACAACACAAAAAAGTACAAAAAAAAAGAAAACAAAACACTTCACTTTCATTCAAAAGAGATAAGTCCCCCATCTCATATGAAGGTATTTAGCGGTGTCAGTGCTTCTATGATGCCCTGATTTGCAAGAAAGAATTGAAATATTTTATCAGTGCATTACAGAAGGAAGAAATGTAAGTTACAGAAACACGTTTAAATATGCTAGGAACATTACAATATCACATGCAGTCACACCACAAAAAATCTAATATATGAAGCAGACTAAAAATCGCTTATTCAATACTTATCACTCCAATGGAAAACATAAATATCAATAATAAGAATTACCTAAGATGATAAATAAATAAAAGTGTGCATACGTGCTATACAATTTCCTTTTCATTCTTGTTCTTAGATGTCATTTAGAGAAGTGCTTAACAGGCTCATCTGGGATTCCAAATGTAGCATTGAATTACACAGGACTTCTACAGCTTTATTCAGATCATTTTGTCACTTGTATATCTCTCTGTCTTTTTACTTTTCTTTCAAATTAGGCATGTCTCTTCTGCTTTTGTTATATTCTCTCCATGACAGATGACATGTTTGTTCACGTTTGAGATCTGGCACAATGGGACTGTAATCACTACTGCATTACATATAATACAAATGATAATTTCAACCGTATCTTTTCTATTTGTTTTTTCCTGTACAATCACACTTGATTGAAATCCTGCTAGCAAAAATATTGACTCAGACAAATAATGTCTTAATTTTGCCACTCAATCTTCTTCTCCCACTTTCTGTGGCCATCTGAGTGACATTTAAACAAAAGCCAAAATGATCCCATATGCACAAGTGGAAAGCAGATGCTTTTCCACTTCAGTGTGAAAACTTTTGTTTTCTTCCTTTCTCAACAGTAGTTACTCCTTTACCATATGATAATGTGAGATAATTCATGTCCTTATTTCAATCTGAAGACACAACTCCACTAATTTTGGATTTCTTCCTGTTCCTTCCCTGAAACCAGTCAGTGCCAGCTCTCGTCATCCCACCCACTTGCTCGCAGGCTGACCTATAACTTTTAAGACTTCAGTCACTGTTACCCTATGAAGGGTCTGTTCAGGGACTCTAGCACTCCAGTTGTCCAGATATTGCCATTCTTACACTTTTTTTGTGATGAAATGCATTGTGTACAATCATGAAATCATACAATGATTAATGATGGAAAAGACCTCCAGGGTCATTGAGTCTAATCAGTAAGCTAGCACCACCATGTTCACCACTAAACCATGTCCAAAAAAGCCACATTCACAGGGATGGTGATTCTACTACTTCCCTGGGAAGCCTGTTCCAATTCCTGACAAACTTTTCAGTGAAGACATTTTTCCTAGTAATCAATCTAAACCTTCCCTGGTGCCACTTGAGGTCATGTTTTCTCATCCCATTTCTTGTTACCTGGGAGAAGAGACTTATCCCCACTTGGCTACAACCTCCTTTCAGGGAGTGTTAGAAAGTTCCTCATGAGCCACCTCATTTCCTGGCTTAAAAATCCCAGCTCCCTCAACAATTCCTCATCACATTTTTGCTCCAGAACCTTCCCCAGCTCCACTGCCCTTCTCTGGACATGCTCCAGCCCCTCAATGTCTTTCTTGAAGTGAGAGGCCTAAAACTGAACACAGGATTCAAGATATGACCTCACCAGTGTTTGAATACAGTCAGAGAATGTATTTCTTCTTCTATCCTGATACTTTTTGGGGAGGTCAGATGAGGTAATATTTTTATTTCAAAAAGGGATGAAATTATGAAGTTCTTTGAAGAAAAACCATACCTGTGAATGTAATTCCTTTTTCTTCATTATTCAAATACTTGCCATGCTTCAAAAAACTGTGTCATTATGTGCAAACAAAAGTGAGTTGACACTGAACATGGTATCTCAAATCAGGCATTTCCTAAGCTTGAAAAAGCTCTTTCTACCCCAATATGCTTTTAGTATATTTGCATTAAATTCAAAGCCAGCCATATGAACATTTCTAATTTGCAAGTGTAGAAATATTCCTGACATCCTGGAAAATAACACATACACCAACCTCTTAAAAATATAGAAATGAATGATCCTGTAAAATCCTGCATTCTTTACAATCTGGATTCATTCATAGAAATGACAGCTAGCATTAAGCTTCTGTAAACTTGCCCCGGTGAAAATTATCTCATGGAAAATAAATAGAGAAAATGTAATTTTAAATTTTAATATTAGAGGAGAACGTGTGACATTCAAAGAGTGGCTTTCTGTTAGACTTATTCTGAGAGTAGAATACTATTTGCTGAGGAAAAGTTGGACCATGATTCCTGAGAAAACAGAAGATATAAATTATAGAAATTTTGAAACACGGACTTTTTCTTTGGAAATTTGAAATATACAATGACGTTATGTGAAAGAAATGTATCAGTGGCATGACCACAGGACTACAATTCCTTTTAACAGATATGCATTGCCAGTTGCTACAAAAAGTTGTTCTAAAAGTATGTTTTCATTGATGTCAGACTTGAGAGAGTGAGCTTGCAATTTCTCCTACCGTGAGCTCTTGTACTTGGTAAACTCAGGTACATGTACGCTTCTAAAAAGCAGTTAGATAGAAACACAAGGATGTTTCAAGCAAATTAATTGAAAAATTGCCATGAGAATTACTTGAATTTTTTATACTGGTGAAAAATGGCCCAAGTCAAGGTCAGTACATGTTTTAGACTCCCAGACTTTTTTAATCATTTTCATTTCACTGTTTTAATTCTCTTCATAACATGTAAGATGTATGTATGCCATACAAATGCCCTGCTAATTTGAACTGTAAACTAATGTAGATAAGGAGGTTCCATAAAAGAAGGGCACTGCAAAGATTTAACTGTGATGTGGGAGCCTATTCAGTTAGTTGAAACCAAACTGAGAAGCAAAGACTTGCCTTCTATGGCAGACGGAATCTGAGAAGTGATGTGAATAAACACACATCATTCTTATTCATGTCAGATCTTGTCACTCAGAGTTTTAAAAAGCTTCATTACTCTATTTTTAAAACCCTTTTTGGCCTTTTTTGAGGAGCTTTTCATAGGAGACCTCTAAGCAACTCCACCTCAGATCTCTGTCTGTCTGTTATTGGCATCAGAGGCAGGAACTGAGGGTTTGAATACTGAACATGCCTGGTTGAAAAACCTGTTATTGGGAAATCAACAAACTTCACCAAGTAATGTACTTCACATTGATAATTTTACATTAAGAATTTAACTGCATTTGCATTTTTGTAAACTAAAGGGCATAATTTTATCTACAATGGGTTAAATATCCAAAGGTAGTCACAAGGGATTTATTTTTTTTTTTTAAATAAAACAAAACATTCCCTGCCACAAACATGCAAAGACCACAGGATGAGAAAAACATTCCAGTATATTTTAGAAGAGTCTTGCTTCTTCTTCATATTTAAAAGTTATAATAATATTACTCATCACCAGCAAGTATTGCAGGCAGCAACAAAATGAGGGTGTTAAATGTCCATCTCTTAATCCTTCTTGGGGGCTTGTTTATGACAGTATTTGGTGCTTATTTGTCTAAACCCACTTTATGTAGCTTTGTGCACTTTTCTCAAAAGTAAGTATGTCATTGTTCATATTCCAAAAATTATTTAAATTCAAAGAGGCTGTATTACCCTTTTATATACAAATAAAGGGGAAAGAAAAAACACTATTACCTGTGGCAATGCTTTATTTTTCCTCATTTCAATATATAAAGGAACCCAGAGAAAAGGGAAGAAAGCAAGTGTTTAAATTTAGGCTTGAAATTTTTAAGTAGCTATTCACTTCTCTGCTTTATTTTTCATTTCATATATTGATTATTCACCTGAAAAGCATATACTGGAGTATATCAAAACAAAATACAGAAGTAAAAAAATTATTCCTATGGACAACCCCCCCCAAATTCACTATAATAAAACAGGTACCTTGGGATTGGAAAGAAAATCTGGCCTATCAGAATTTAAACAGTGCAGAAACAGAACATAAAATGGAAAAAAAAATTGAAATCAGTGTCAGACACTTTAAAATATATAAAAATCTTGTGTCCTTGAAATTAACTAAATGAGTAATATGTCATCTATACTTCAATTTCTTCAAATGAAGACAAAACCAATAAATAGTTGCATAAAAATACACAAAAATAGAAACATGAGGACAAAATTAAAAAAAGTGCACATATCTTTTATAATATCAAAAATGCTTCCTGTAGCAGTGGGAAATACTCTAACCCTTATTACAGCACAAAAATATAAACTTTAAAAAACAGGCTGAAATAGGCTGTGGAGAAATAAACGAATCATTCAATCGAATATTCCAGACTACAGTGTCATTGAAAAGAGAATGTATTCTCTAAAAAATATAGTCTTCAAGCTGAAACTTCCCACTCCTTTATTCCAGAGTTTTCTCACCAATTTTGTATAGCTCTGACTTCTCTATCAAACAGCCAAGCATGTGCTAGTCTTTAATCACACAGGAATAGTCCAAGATTCAGTTGATTGTTCTCCCTTAGTTCCTATTATTCAGGCTTTTTAAAAAATATTTTTCTGACTGGTGACATCATCTTCTCTTAAAAAAGTGACTGTGAAATACAAGTAATAGAATATGTGTTGCAAAATAGGTCAAAGCATTTTATGTGTTGCAAAATAGGTCAAAGCATTTTCTTTGTTCCTTCTCCAGTTCTAAATTCTCATACTAAAGTTGTGCACAGCCTATGTGTTCCCATGAAAAAAAAAAAGAAAGTATCTATTTATCTAGAGTTGCCTTTAGAATCAGAGATTATAAATGTGAAAATTTGTATTGTTATGTCTCTCAAACATTTCTATCTCATCAGGATAATGTCTTTCTCCATATGTTTTCAAACTGGATCTCAGTGACTGGGAAAAGCCTAGGATATTTCTTCAAACAGTTGCGAGTTACAAGACCTCTTTTCCTAATATTTTTGTATAACACTAAGGTTTTGCTATTGTATTGACTTCCAATAATTTTTGAATGATTTTCCCAGAAGAGCCACCTGTTTTAGATGATGGAAAAAAAAATGAAAATTCAGTAACTTCAAGTTCAGGTTCTTTTAGGCTTATGCAATGATGTTTCTATACTTGCCTCCCTCTCCTTTTTTTTCTAGGAATGGAAAACGTCACTTAATTGTTCATTATGGTTTATTCTCCTATAAGATTCTAACATGATTGCAAATGGAGATTGAGCATTAGTATTATTGCATTGTGTGCAAAATGCTCTGCTTTTTACCTCATTCTCTTTAATATGTAATGTGTTTTTGATGGTAGAAACTGATTGGTTTTACCCTAATGCTCCAGTCAGCATTAGAAACTGGTTTTACCCTAATGCTCCAGTCAGCATTAGAAACTGTTGTACCCACACAATCCTTCTCACCTCCTTTAAACACTTAACAATTTTTCCCTTTGACTAAACAGTACATTAATTCCTTTGTCTAAAGAACATTTTTAATGTGAACAAAATAGAATTAGAAAATGTAAGCCACTGAACTTTCCTTTTTTTATATATTTTTTTCTTTTATTCTGGACATATTTTTAAATGATTATACTCAATAGTTACTTAGACACTATAATGCAGCTGTGAGTTTACTGCTTAATGGCACATTAAAAATCTTCTATGGCTGTTGCTCCCAGAGTCAGTATAATATTTCCCAGTGCCATATGATAACTACAATGTATTCCTGGAGCCTCATTAAAAACTTTAATGGTGAGACATATAGACAAAATATTTTGGCAGAAATTCATACATTTATCTTACAGAAAAAAGGCCAGTATGTACATGTTTCTATAAATGAATGAAAAATACTTTTTAGAAGACTACTATCTATTTGAAACTGTGAAGAATAGATTAAAGTCTTTAGGAGGAAACTGCATAGGGGAAAAAAAGGCCAATAATACATGAGTTGCTCTTAATAATGAATTAAAAGTCACACAGCATTTTGTATGCAAAAATAGCATATAGTATAGTTATATTAACTTCTCATTCTTGTCAATAACATTTAATTTTGTCATTTACCAGCAGATCTCAAGGTCTTCCAGTTACTGAAGTCAGACAAGTAAATACCAGAAGGAGATTGACAAAGTCATTACCCTTTACCAATCCTTCCTTCCTCTCAGAGGAACCTGAGAATTTACTGGTATGAACCACAGGGACCACACCTTCAATTTTCTTGTTGGGGGAACTATGATCACAGGAACAATCAAAACTGATGGCTGGAGCAGCCCTGAATGTCATGGAGCAGCCTGGAACCAAAAGGTCTTTCCTAACAGGTGAAATTGAACACTTCTGCAACCCCCAAGTGGCTCTTTCCATGAATGTAGCACATGCTTGTCTGGAGAATTAGTTTTCACAAATTATGTTTCCATCCCTGTTTTCTGCATCCTGGTCTACAAGGGAAGCCTACAACATACTTTCAAAAGACTGGTTCAGAAAGGCCAATAATACATGAATTGCTTGTATCTAGAGCATGAGAAGCAATTCATCTTCTAGAGAAAAAAACGAAACAAAAACAAAACCATTAGGGATTGAGAAAGAATATGATTCTACAAAACATAAGTATTTTTTTACAACTCACCACCAGCTGAGTGTGACAACAAGGATATTTACCCTAATTTCGTATTTACTGGACACAAGAACTTTTCTACTTCAACTTTTGTTAACACCTCACTGAAAGCATTTGTTAGCATAATTAGAAAGACCCAGAGAAATTCTTTCAAGCTTATATTAAAGATATCAGTACTTGTACCTTCATCTAAATAACACAATGTAGTGCTTTGGTTGCACCACTGGGAATGGAGAAAAAAAGGGGCAAACTTTTTTTGCATTTTCTGAGACAGCTACTTGACGCAGCTTTTGAAGGGAAATAAGGACATGGCTCACTCCAATAAGGGTAATGGCAGAATGGCAAGTTATTGAGGGGGGTTGAGGACTTATAAATGGTCTGTGTAGAATTTACTAGAACAAGGGGTGAACAAGGGTGGAGCATGCAAATCCACTTACACATAAGGAAGAACTGGGCATAACATAGCCATACATGGCAAATAAAGGGGGGGAATAACCTTCAAAGGAAAGTCTGCACTGCAACAGACACCAGCCAATCAAATGTCGAGGATAACATGTGGGCAATAACTGCTATTGTTACAATTGTGGGACATTTCTAACCTTCAACCTTAAACATGTAAATAACCATAAACACGGGACTGGGAGCCTGTGAACGTAGCAAAGTCCATTGTCCTTTTGCTTTTACTCGTGTCTCTTCTTTCGGTGGTAGCTGCGCCAACATCTTGAAAGTCCTCTTTTCCACTCTTGATAAGGGTGTATCCCAACAGCTACTGAGGCTATTGAAATCCTCATATTTTCAAATCAATATGCAGTTTTACAGTACAGGGGGTTTTTTTGTTGTTTTGTTTTGTTTTGTTCTGTTTTGTTTTGTTTTTTCTAGTTGCTGCATTCTGTTCTATGTAACAGAGCTGCTTAGTCATCCATTCAAAGTGTTGGATGTAGGGAGGAAATTCAGCATGCTAAGAACGCCAAGGGAAGAATTTACAAATTTTATTCTCAAACTTCTGAATGAAGGCTCAAGCCAATTTCATTGTCCAATTAAAGTGACTCTAGAAATCATGCCAGTGGGTTTTTGTCTATCTTCACCTTTGCAAAGAGATGCTCATTTAAACACTGTTCCCCTGTTGTTGTGCAATGATGCTATAGCCTGCAATGATATGTTTTATCTACCTAATTTCTCTCTGTATTCAGCTTCTAAGAAGTACCATAAACCCTGTTGAACTATCACCTGCCTTCTCGTTTTCCTTTAAAGAGATTTTCTACCTCATAAAGTGATTTCTGATTACATTGCAGATTCAAGTGCTATTTCTATTGAAATAAAAGGTCAATGGTACAGGCCACATAAATAGAAAATAGTCAGAAGTTTGTTTGAGAAATCTGCCTTGTTTGCAACAAAACAGATAACCCATCCATGATCTGCAGATTTCAGTTTTATAGAATTTTCACTCCCTGATATTACAGTTAGTCTTGGCTCTCAAAAGAGGCTTTGCTCAGGCAGCTCTTTTAATTCCTGTTTTGCAGCACAGGTACAGCCACAGGGTACATGGTCCCTGAGACACAACAGCTGAAGAACCACACTCTGTTCTGAGCTGGGCATGCCCAATGCATCTCTGCATCTCTGGGATTTCATTTGAGATTTAAAATATTTCTGTGCACATTATTTAACAGCAGAAACCTAACTGCCTAGTGCCAGAATCATTCTGTTCAGTGTAAAAAAATAAACCTATAATAACTGTCACTCATTCATCAATGTCAGAGTAAAAATGAACTACTGTACAAGAAGGGAAATTTTGCTACTCTTGACTAAACAGTCTTTGCAACTTGAGTTCAGCTGGGGTAAGCTGTTCTTCAATGATTTTTAAGTCATAAAAGAGAAATTAAAGACAAAATTACAAGTCCATGCTACATGGAGTACTTCCTGTGGCAAACATGAAAAGAGTTGATTTCCTGCCATCCTTTTGCTTACTGTTGGCAGTGTCCTTGGAGAGAGATACTTGTGCACCAGCGAAGGTGTTGTGACCAGAATGGATCCCTAATCCCAAAATGCTGCCTTCAGTGGAGCTCTGCACATCCACTGTCCAGGGAAGAACATTTGGCTAATATTGACCTGCCAAGAGCCTTATTCACCTTTTAGGGTGAACACACTACAGGAACATGAGCCACCAGAGTCACACAAGCAGCACTGTTCCTTCCTGATATGCTGCAGTGTGTGTCTTCTGCTATTCACACAGAAACTACCCGAAGCTGACAATGTTACATTCACTCTGCCAAGTCTTTATTATAAGAGTCTGAAGGGCTAAGTCATATTTTTTTGTTGTGTCATAGCATCATAGGATCACAGAATGGTTTCAGTCGAAAGGGAATTTAAAGATCATCTAGTTTCTACCCCTTGCCATGGACAACAGTGGGGTCCACTAGACCCTAGCTTGGCTAGTCCCTGTGAACTTTGGGGACTTTGCCCCAAACTTCTTTGCTGCAACACAACATTACTAGTAAAGTTTTCCATTAGGTAGAAGGAAAACTCAGTTCTAGCCTCATCCATTATTTTCATTTATATTTTCATGGTTTAACACATGCCAACAACCAAGCCCCACACAGCCACTCGTTCACGCCCCCACAAGCAGAATCAGGGAGAGAATCAGAAGGATAAAGGTGAGAAAACTCGTGGGTTGAGAAAAAGACAGTTTAATAGAGAAGGCAAAAGTCACACATATAGGCAAAGCAAAACCAGGAATTAATTCACTTCTTCTTATGGGCAGGCAGGTGTTCAGCCATCCCCATGAGAGCAGGACCCCATCAGGTATAATGGGGATTTGGGAAAACAAAGTCATCTCTCTAAACATCCCTCCACTTCTCCCTTCTTCCTCCCAACTTTGTATATTGAGCATGATGTCATATGGTATGAAAATCATTTTGGTCAGTTGGGGTCACCTATCCCATCTGTGTCTCCTCCCAACTTCCCCACACACACCCCCAACATCCTCGCCAGTGTTGCAGTAAAAACATAAAAGACCTTGATGCTGGGCAAGCACTGCTCAGGAACAACAAAATCTTCTCTATGTCAAAAACTCCGTTCCCAGCACAAATCCAAAACACAGTCCCACACTAGCCACTGTGAAAAAAATTCACTCTACTCCAACCAAAATCAGCACACATATTTAATTAGTTAATTGTCATGTGCATTCTTTTTATACAGAAGTTTGAATTCTCCACTGTGTATATGTGCATCTAATTTGAAGTAAATTTTTGCTTACATCTTCCTAAGACTCTTAGAATGAAGGATGGCAATTTAGATCCTGTTCAAATCAGTAATAGTTCATGAACATTCAACTCTTTTTTGTCAGTAATGAAATGTCAATTCCCTGTGCTGCTTCTGCCTGGGAAGCTGAAGTGAGAATACATAATGGCTGCAGGGAGTCAATGTTTTGTCAGTTAAGTTCATGATGTTTTTGCCATGAGAACTAAATATTAAAAACAGCTATATCTTATTTACAAAACAGTTGCACCCTGCTGAAACTTTAAAATGTAAGCTTAATTTTGCAGAAAAAGTAATTTTCTATTCACATTTCATACTGCAATAGCACAATATTTTTCAATGGATAACACAACATTCACTGTAGGAAAAATTCTATAATTACTCTATTAGAAGCATGACAATGAACCAGGGGAAATCGTAAGAAACTAACAACAAATTGAATGCAAAATTTATACTTAGAAGTCCAACTGCTTAATGGAAATGTGTTTAAATTGAAAAGTCTTATTAGTGTGATGATAATGATGATGATGATGATGATGATGATGAAAACATATTCACCGAGGTCTTCAGATTCAGGTGATTCTTCTACTTCTTTCCACATTTTATATGATTGAAAAAGTTGGCAATATTCTGATGGCTTTGACAATAACACTTTTTTTCTCTGTTCTACCACTCATCTCCGAGAAGCACATATTTAAGAATCATCATTAAAATACATATTCATCACGCAATCCACAAACTTCACTTACAACTACCAAAAGAATTCTCCATACCAAAATGGGAATGGCACCATCACAATTTGCACACATTTCACCTCTTATTCTTTCACCACAGTTACAACAAAAATTCCCTACAACTGTTCTGCTCCTTGTTCTTAGCAATGTCCAGTCCATGCTTTGCCTATTACCTCTCTCAATTACTATCTTTATCCTGAATTCCTCATGTCCCATGCTGGGTGCCAAAGAAGGACTATGGTGGGTTAACCTTGGATGGACAGTAGGAGACCACCAAAGCTGCTCTAATCACTCCTTCTCCTCCTGGACAGGTGGGGAAAATAATATGCATGGCTCGAAATAAGGGCAGGAAGACATCTCTCACCATTTACTGTGATGGGCAAAACACATTTGACTTGAGGAAATTAGTTGAATTATTACCAATCAAGTCAGAGTAGCATAATGAGAAATGAAATAAAATGTTAAAACACCTTCTCCCCACCCTTTCCTTCCCATGTTCAGCTTCACTCACAATTTCTCCACCTTTTTTCACCAAGATCTATCAGACATGAGGGAAGTTACTGGCAGCTTCTGACAGAAGCCACCTGTGAAGATCCCTGCTACCAAAGCTTTACTGTGCAAACGCTATCTCTTTCCATGCAGTATTTTTTTTTATTCTCTCCATTTTAGCTCCTTTACATTATGTTCTCTTCTTAAATCTGCAATTGTTGACCTCAGTAATAAGTACTGATCAGAGAATCATAAAATGGTTTGAGATGGAAGGGACCTTTAAAAACTATCTAGTCCAACTCCCTCTGCAATGAGACAACCAGATCAGGTTGCTCAGAGCCCAGTTCAACCTACCCTTGAATGTTTCCAGGGATAGGGCACATAAAACCTCTCTGGGCAACCTGTTCCAGTGTTTCACTACCCCCATCATCAAGAAGTTTTTCCTTATATCAATCTAAATCAACCCTCCTTCAGTTTAAAACCATTACCTTTTGTCCCATCTCCAAAGGCCCTACTAAAAACACTGTCCTACCTTTCTTGTAAAGAATACAATAAGATCTCCTCAAAGCCTTTTCTTCTGCAGGCTGAACAACCCAAACTCTCTCAAACAACCCCAAATTTCTCAAATGTTTATATCAGATGTAGGCCATTACACTAACAAGACATATCAAAGTAAATAACACTGGAACAAGGTAGAAAGTGATTTGAAGATAGAAGAAAAACTCAGAAAAAATATTGGACAAAGAAACCTTCAAATACATAGTGTAAGATATATATATATTTTTTTTCCCCTCTCCATGAAGATGGCATTCTGGTGAGACTACATCTCTGCAATTCAGGCTTCCACGGACATCTTTAAGGTGCACTGTAAAGTTCCTTCAAGAATGCTAATAAATGAAGTATTTGCAGTATAATTCCCAAGGCACTCAACCACAATTCTCATGTTCAAATTCAAACTGCTGAGAAGATTGTGGTGGCATTTGTCTATGTGAATTTATATATTTAAAATGTAGTCATCTAAATAATCTTTTTATTCTTTTTAAAGTTTATTAGGATATACTTCCATGATGTGGCCTTAAAAACTCTGTGAATAGTTAGTCTTGACACCATTTCACTAAATCAAAGACAACACATCAAAAATCCTGCACAATCCCATTTCTTGACGTCCATCCAAAAAAAAAAAAAAACATAGGTCGATGCTCAAATTTGTTTTCATTTAACTAGGAGTAGGACTGTAATAATGTGCTTCCATAATTTTAATAGTTTCAATTCTTTAAAGCAGACCAGTTCCTTAAATTATCTACTTCTCCCACCATCTAGAGTGATGCCTCCCACCAAAAAGATGGGGTTTTTTTTCAGGTTGAAAAGTTCTGAATTATCCCAACTTCTCTAAGATGCAATGGGTGAACATCTGGCCAACATTAATCCTCCACAGCTACCTTGTGATTTTTGCATGTTCAGTGTTGGTGATAAACCATTTAACCAAATCCAGAAATTTTATAGATTTTTATGCATCAATGTTGCAGTTACCATTGCTAGCTATTGTAGATCTCAGAGTGTAAAGATTTTTTTTCCACATGGATTCAAAAGGAAGATGTTACAACCTGGTCCAACTTTACCATCTTAATTTCAGGCTTCAAGGAGTTTTGCTTACACAAACTCTTGTAAAGCCCTTGGTTCTTTGGTACCTTGAATTAACACCCAGAGAATAACTACACTTTTTTTCCTAAGAGATTTCTTTTAATTTCATGAGAAAGTAGGCATTTTGGCAAAAAAAGGTTTTACAAAGATAAACATGCAACTTCACAAAGCATTGCGAGAAGTTACCAGGATTAGCAAGCATTGCTATAGACAACCTTTGTTACACTCAGCAAGCACAAACCCCATGCTACTTAAAGTGACGTACTTGCTACTTAAATACAGAAAATATGTGTTTAGGTTACCCACAAGAGGAAGAAAAGAATAAAGGAAGAGAGATTAATAGGAGAAAGAGTAAAGAGAGAAAAAGAGGGAGGAGAGAACACAGTTATCAGTCAGAAGATCACATATTGACAGCTTCAAGGAGAGCAGGTCAGGCCCACGATGGAGACCTGCACACACACAGGCTCACACAGAGGCTCACACACACACACACAGACACAGACACACAGACACACACACACACACAAAGAGACAAAGTGGTTCTGACCCAGCAACAACTGGTCTGGTGTGTCACAGGACAGAAAGGCAAAGAACTGGCAAGGAAAAACATACAGTCTTGTTAGAGCTTCTAAATTACGGAAATATGCTTATGCATAATTCTGTTCAATCACAGCAATATTAGAAAATCTATAACAAAAAATATACACCATTTTTACATTGGCTGTAGAATTAATACTTGTTTTTAATTGTACAGGCAACAGAGTACAGCTAAGTGTATTCTCTTCAGTAAGGCATACAAATCCAGGCAGTTTTGGTTATACATTTACAAAACACTGACACTGTATTATGTTAAATACTGACCAGAACAACAGAGATATTTTTTTTTTTTGCTTCTCCTGCTAAGAAATATAAATCTAAGCAATTTTGGTTTTATGTTTACAAAATGCAGACACTGTACTATGTCAAATAGCAACCAGAACAATAGAGATATTTTTTGATTGACCTCTTAGAAGAGCAAAAAAATCAACTATAAACAAATCCATATTAGCTATGTAAGCCAAAAATTTATCAGAAGACAGTACATGTAAATTAAATCTGCACTTACAGATTATTTTGTTCTGATGAATAAATTAAGGAGATTTTTATTGAAATAATTGACGTTCATTGTTCCTCCTTGATGTAGGCCTAGATACAAATTCACTACTATTTTCTTATAACAATCTTTGGATGCTAAGAGTACAAAATTTCAGAAGCAATTAGTCTTGGGATCTGATCTTAACAGCAGGACATACTATACACTGTATTCAGAAATAATGGGATTTAATAGAAATTCCTTATTCCTATCACTCAGTTTTCAAATTAGCATGTTTGCGACACGCATTTAAAATGCTGACCTCCACGCAGTAGAAATTGTTTGAAGGTTTGCATTTATAGCAACAAAAAGCCATTCACAGGGCCCTAAGACTATTCAGTGTGTCACATTTCAACAAAAGTTATTTTTATCTGCAGTTTAAATTTTCATTCACATATTTGAAAAATTCTGTCTGCTGGGCCCATCAGTGACAGAGGGAGCTCCTTGAATATAACAGATTTAAGAACGGGGAAAAAGTGATTTCACAGGAGTAACTGCAGCCTGAGAAGAGTGGAGTGAGAATATATGAGAGAAATAGCCCTGCAGACACCCAGGTCAGAGGAGAAGGAGAGGCAGGAAGTGCTCCAGGAGCCAGAGCAGAGATTCCCCTGCAGCCCATGGTGAGGCAGCTGTGCCCCTGCAGCCCATGGAGGTCCATGGAGGAGCAGAGATCCACCCTCAGCCCTTGGAGGATCCCATGCTGGAGCAGCTGGATACCCAGGCTGTGACCCTCTGGGAAGCCCGTGATGAAGCAGACTCGTGGCAGGGACCAGCAGATGCATGGACAGAGGAGCCCAAGCTGGAGCAAGTTTGCTGGCAGGACTTGCTTCAGGGGACCCAGCTGGAGCAGTTCATGAACTGCAGCCCATGGGAAGGACTCATGTTGGAGAAGTTTGTGGAGGACTGTCTCCTATAGGAGGGACCCCTACACTGGAGCAGGGGACAAGTGTCAGCAGTCTTCCCCCCCGAAGAGGAACCAGTGGGAGAGATAAGGAGTGATGAACTGACCACAGCCCCTCTTGCCCACCTCTCTGTGCTGCTGGAGGGAAGGCAGTGGAGAAAGCAGGAAGAAGTGGGGGGTGGGAGAAGGTGTTTTTAAGATCTGATTTTATTTCTCATTACCTTACTCTGATTTGATTCGTAATAAAAGTAATTTCATCAAACTGAGTCTATTTTGCCTGTGATGGTAACTGGTGAGTGACCTCTCCCTGCCCTTTACATCAGCTCACATTTTTTTTATTTTCTCTCCCCTGCCAGGGGAGGGATGAAGTAGCTTTAGTGGGGATCTGGCATCCAGTCAGGGCCAGCCCAACGCACTTTGGAATTTTGATTTCTGGCTTTTCTCTTTGGATTTTACCTGAAGCTAAATTTATTTTGCTGATGAATGAAACAGAATTCCTCCCCAACACAAAGTGATTGAGAGATGTGTTTGAGAATGGACTGAACATCATCCTCTTACTCGGCAACCTCACAGACAGCAAAACATGACTTGACTGGCTACCTTGCTTTCCCCTGACATGGAAATACTTCCTGATGATTCACAGTCAGCACAATCCACTTCTGGATGTTGGTTTCTCAGCTTTCTTAAGGGGAACATGTGGTTCATGAGCAGAAAAATAGGGTGTGAATAGAAAACTGAAGTGTTTCTCAACACAAATTTCCACCTAAAAGCTGGTGGATGTATTGTGCCAGGTGACATGCCTAAGAGTTAGCCCTGGGACAAAGAATTAATCTTTGTTATTAAGATGATTGATATTAAAACCAAGAAGAAATAGTCTATGTCATTCTTAGCAAAATTTCACCGGCATAAGTTTTAGGTTTGTTTCAAGTCTCTTATGACCATTTTTTGTTCTTATATTAACACTAATGTAGCGCACTTTCTTTACAGGCCATTTTCTTCCCCTCTCCCCACCCCACCCCCATCCCAGCATGACTTTAAAATAGCCTGAAAACACATAATATGATCTATCTAGGATGAGAACACATTAAAATAAGAGAGGTTTATTATGCAACTTCTAGAATGACATTCAGTTTCACTAGGCAACAATAGCTGTCAACCTGAATAATCTAAATCTATCATTTTATTTTACAAAATTCACATTTATAATATGGTATGTGTAAGTGTGCATATACATAGAAAGATGGTTTCTGTCAGTGTTTGATTCTACGAACCATAAGCTACTTCAGACAGTTACAGCAATTCAGGGGCCAGTATATGTGAAGTTGAAATATGTTTAAAATGTAGTTTTCTTTATAATATAGAAAACATTTCAGTAACTCCTCTCTAAAAGCTTCAATATCTTGATTTTACTTTTTATTGCCCCTAGCAACACAGAGTTTGAGAGACATGAAAAGTACTATTTGAAAGATAGAAATATATAAAGGGGGGAAATCTGCAAGGATTTCAACTTTTAAATCTCTATTAGGTTTCTATTTCACAGTTCAATTTTACAAACTCTTTATTGAGGAAAATAGCATTAGCTGACATATTTAAACCTCTGACCTGATGGAAAATCCCACTACAACAGGGCATGAAAGGAATAGCCCTGCCCAGCATGGTCACAGTCACCCCTGACTTGTAAGTGCAGGAGTAAGACAAATACAAAAAGTGGTCAGAAAAGAAGGATTATACGTATTTTTAACTTTTGGGGGTAGACTGAATGGTATCAAGCCAAAATCTGGCAATGTGTTAGCATTAAACTTAGCTGTGTGCCTGCATGCAAGCCTAGCTTGTGGTTCTGTTCTATTTCCTAGGATAGTTGCAGGCTTTGAAGAAGGCTGAATGAATTGACATTCAGCACATGGGCAAAGAAGACAGTTATAGCATGGCACGGCTCATTTGCTGGGAAAAAGGTAAAAAAATCTCTCTTGAAAGCAAAGTTGTCCAGGACCACTTAGGGTCTTCACTGGAAGTGGATCAAGTAGAAGTTAGGAAATTCAAACAAATGCAGTGCATAGCTATTCCTCAGAAGGGAAAGACACAAACAGGAAGGCAGAGAAAACTGAGTTTCATTGAAACGTGTAGAGAGACTCGCCTCCAAAGCATTCATATCCTTTTCCTGTGAAGCACTTCCTAAATGGATCAAGCAAATCTGTTGCTATCCATAGTAGGGGATATCTGCATGCACAGGTATTAAAGGTCATAATATATTGGATAAATAAATATATTGGATACACACTAGCTCTGATTATAATCATGACTGTTTAATATATTTGCCAAGATAAAGTTCTGGCCTACCACTGAAGTCAAGCTGTGTTCTCCCTGCTCTTTTTGCCCATTTTTACAAACCAATTACTCTTCTTTTTCTGATTAACAATTGTTTGTGTTCAGCATCGCTTCCACATTTCCCAAGTTCTTTTTGATACAGAAATTTAATTGGAGAAAAATATCTACTGAACACTAATTAATTTGAAAAGTAACCTGAAAGAAACCTCTGTGAGATGAGTCACTTTCACCCTGAAGTGATTAATTATTTTCATGTCTAGGAGCCCATAACGAGACACATACAATCAACCTGTTTAGATATTTATGCCATATGTTTTTAATATAAACTGACACATGAAAGGTACATTCCTCAGAATGCCAGACATACAGCAAAGGAAGGGAGGAGAGTTTTGCACTACATTAGGGAAGGATTTGTTTAAAACACTTAAATGCTCTAGTATAACAAAGAAATGCTTACATATGTATGGAAGAACTAAAATGTTAATGAATGAATGTTAATGCTAATGAAAAACCTAACATGACAACCCCCAG
Organism: Margarornis squamiger; assembly: GCA_035222235.1. Taxonomy (NCBI): domain Eukaryota; kingdom Metazoa; phylum Chordata; class Aves; order Passeriformes; family Furnariidae; genus Margarornis; species Margarornis squamiger. Next base: position 14,754,469 of record JAWWTY010000001.1, read on the forward strand.
CAAAGCGGGAGAACTGAGCAAGTTCTGGGTATAAGAATATATTGATGCATTCTCTCCTCTCCACTCTGCAAGAGGACTTGGCTATCAAAATCCTGGAATAGCAGAGAAAGCATGAGAAATCTCTGAAACCTATATGATCATCTAGAAGGAAAGAGCAACGTGGTTGGATGAAGAAAAGAGACTTTACTTCTTCCTCTATAAGGTGACCTGATTTCTTCCATTTCTTCAACCATATAGCTCAAGTTTCTGTGTTGACTGCTTTGAATACAATAAATGAATTCACATGTTGCATTTTCCTGACTTCAGTGAAATGTGATTTAAGATACCTCCATTCCTGAAGAACTTGCAGGTTTTGTCAATTGTTATTTTTCACAGTTGCTTTGTTTTTGTTTTTTTTTTCATTGATATTGTTAATGGATAACAAGAACAGAAAGTCACTGAAACCAGAAGACAATGTGAAATGAATTTGCTCTACAAAATTCCCTAAAAATAATTGGGAGTACTGGAATCAAGTATTATCTTTATAAATCAGAAAGGCAAAGTAAGCCTCTAAGTAGTGCAGAAGGAAGAATATATTTATCTTGATACTGCTTTCTAAATGCCAGATAAAAATGCAAACACACAAGACATTTTTTGACAAATTTTAACTCTTTTCTGGGTTATTACAGATAGAAAAGTAAATACTTGCCTTTTGGATGGTCCGACATATTCTCACTGTGGTGGAACATAGTTCTCTGAAGCAGTTTCTGCTGCATGCCTGCTTTTCTGATTATATTTTTCCCTTCATTCTCCTTTTCAGGATTTTTCTTTTTTTCTTGCTAGACTCTTTAGTTTCATTGGAAATAAAAACTAGCAATCCACTTGCTACAAATTCATTTGTATATAAAAGAAGAAAATGAAAACCATCACACTAATATCTTTTTGCTATGAAACACTGGTCCTAGGGTTTATATAGTATATGATAGCATGATTTTTGATGTCAGAACAGGACAAATGTTTGCGAGCATTTAACTACAAACTCAGTTTGTAGTTCATTGTTCTTAAAACTCTTGAAAACTAGAAATGAGACATTGAGGAAAACCATATAATGCCATAAAAGTATGTTTTATGTACAATATTTGACTGATTTAAACTAGGAAATTTCTTGTCCATTTTTTCTTTTCCCCCACATCTGTTGTGTGGCTTTAGAGATTAGTCCTTAAAATTCTTGTCATAATCTTAAGAAGCTCCTAAGTTTAATTTCAGAAAACATTACTTGCCGTTTTTCACTTAATTTGTTTTATAAATATTTCTGTGACATTTGCCAGTTATTCAACGTGAAAAAGTTATGTCTTTTATCAAAGTGCAACTTTATGTTTTTCTTTCAAACATGTATGTGCAATTTGTGAATAAACACCCGGAGTGAGATCCCAGCTCCAAGAGAAAACTGTAAAGACCTAACTAGGGATAAAATTTCTGCTGTAAGGAAAGGGTATCTTTCACATAATAGAATTTATTATGAATTTCGTTGTGGAGAGAAATTCAATAGAATCAAAAATATTAAACTGGTATTTGGCATATCTGGAAGTAGATTTCATTTTTCTCTTGAATATGAAGTACAGAGAAGCACAGAAATGCCAATTGATAAGTAAGGAAGCTTAGTTACACAACAGACAAGTCCATTTCTTACTTTGTTCAGAATTTTCTCCCCTCTCTTGAACACTCAAAAGCTTTCAAGATGAGATAGAGAACATGTATTATTTCCCTGAAATTACTTTTTAAAAGAAATATCTCTTTAATTGTGCAAGTAGAAATCTTTTTAAAGGTCTTTTCCAACCTAAACTATTCTATGATTCTATGATTTAACACCTCACAGGAACTTAGCTTCAATTTAGCTTCTAAACATGCAGAGTCTCAGACCTGTCACAAAATGCTGAGTTTCTAAGGCACTGATAAGCCAGTACAGAAAGGCACCAGTGTAACTGCAGAAGATTAATATCAACTAATTAATTTATATAGTATGATTACCATTCACTGATTATAGCACATCTTGTCAACATGGAGGCTAATAACCCACATCAGCTGTGAACCACTGCTTTTTTGAAAGAGCCTGTGAGAGAATAGTTTTAACAACTAATTCTGGGGAGTACAGTGCTGAAAGGAAGGAAAGAGGAAATTCCTTTCAAGGGGACACTGTGACTTAATCTCTTGGCTTACTCTTTCCTGACTTTCAAAGCAGAGCTTCTACATGTGGAAACAAAACCTTCTAATTCAGAACTCATGTGCTTCAAGTCAACACCATGGCCAATTGGATTCCCTTCGGACTCACACACTGAAGGGTTATTCTACTGATACATTTCACTTGGATGGCAATAAAGGTTATTTTGGACCATCCAAATAGTCAAAAGCTGAGGAACTGGCTGTCAAAACTTTTACTAGGCTATGTTTAACTCATATGAAATTCCCTTTATTGTTGCAGTAGCCTCAGGAGACATGTAGCAGGAAAAATATTTCCTGTTCCTGTTCTTACAAGTAAATTAGAAATGGCCATGAGAGACTGTGGGAATGCTGATGAACAGCAGAATTCCGTGCTTTGTCAGACTCTTATTTTCTTATAGACCTGTGCTCTATGTCAATTAGACTGTCGTTAGCGTTTAATGAGAGGTAAATGACAAGATCCATTATTTTTGAATCATTACTCTATTTTGCAAACTAGGAGAAATACTCTCGGCAGCTTTTATTCCACCCAGGAAACTGGTCTGGAAGAGAGAAAGAATCTGAGAGAATGAACGATTCCTTACCGTGATTTATTTGCCTGGTATGTTCATACATATTTTCCATAGATTTATTATGGTCTAAATTCATGAAGATCAATTTCAAAACTTTCCCTAATGGCTTTTTTGGGGCGGTAATAAGTAAAAAAAATTCCCATATGCATATATGTATCTATTTTCTATTTTGTTTCCTTATGAAGTGTTCTGAGTTGCTGTCCCAACATGTAAATTAAAAACCTTTTGACTTCCAACCTTTTAACTTCCAACTCCTCCAGTATTGGTCCTGGGAGACTTTCCAAGTTTCAGTTTGAAGTGCAATACATTTGTAATTCATTCTTCTGCTCTTCTCCGTCCCTGTCATGCTTCTAATAAGCAATCTAAAAACATCCTTTATGCAATTTTCTAGAGCTAAATAGTTCTCAGAGAAATATGTCCCTATGTAAAATAGGGATAATGATATTCATCACCTTTGTAAACCACTTGAGATCTTCAGATAGAAAATAGATAAGTAAGTATTATCATAATACACATGTTTTTCATACAAACTAATAATCATAACGCAAATCAGATTTATTGTCAAGAGAAGTAAATGATACCCTCACAAACACATTATCTCATTGAACAACCCTCAAAGATACAGATAGCAATTATTTGAAAAGTGCTAAGGAGAATATATTCCGAAAGAGAAATATGCTGAGAGTTTATTCATATATGTATTCATATATGTATATTTTTGGTAGATAGCTTTCTAAATTTTGTGATTTTTTTTTTTTTTTCCTGACAGAAGGCAAAAGAAGGTTAATAAGCACTACAGTTGTTCTTTCCTTCATATCTAAATGGGCAATAGGGAAAACAATCAATTAATTTAATTCTCAGTGCTTATCTTTTTGGTGAGTCATCTTTCCATGTGGGGTTAAAATAGATGCATGTATATAGAAATATTTGGAATTACTTCATAAAAATTTTGGCTGAGAATTTTATCCCTTTTTAAGTCATTGTAGCTTCTGCAAGGTAGAATGGAGTCCTGTGAGAAGGTCATAAGTGTAATGACCTCCTTTTTTTATACTACTCAGCTCATTACCTTTCTTTAAAGTAAAAATAATAAGGAACTAACATTGACTCTGAAATACATTCTATGTGACTAGAGATCAGTGAAGACTTTGAGTCAATAATACTCTGTTACTTCATTATACTCCTACAACTTTTACTAACTGCAATTCAATATTTACTATAAAAGATTTTCAACTATGTTTTCCTATAACAATAAAATAAAATTGCCTGAGTTACATGAAACAATGAGTGAATCAGAAAACTGTTGAAATAGCTTGGTTTGAAAGGATGTCTCCTCGTGAAATGTAGTATTCAATGGAGTGTCTATAATGTGCTACAGAATTCATCAACATGCCAGCTGTAGGTTAATGTGAATCAGTGGAAGTTTGAGTCAATCAGCATATTTCAGTTTTTCCATTGGCAAAACAACTGTGAGTCACAAATTAAAACATTCATCACAGGTCAATTAGAATTTGTATTTTGACAACTCTGAAACAACCTTGCCAAACAAGTGAGTGAATCAATGAATCCAGGGCTCTCTCTGTAGAACTTGGGATCTTCCTTGCACAAATCGTGTGCCATCAATGTCCCAGTATAATTAGTAGATAAAGAAACAGCAGACATTTTTAGAGTTTAGAGGAGAAGCAGTTCTATCAGAAAATGCTCATTCTGATGTCTGCAGTGTGACAAAAAAAAAAAGAAAAAAATTATGAAGATTACTGAACAACAGTTGCAGAATATCTGTATTTATTTAATATCAGACTTTAAAAATATTTTGACAGTTTATGTGTCTGATACAGTGAAAATTGTTCTAATTACTCTAGGATCGAGTGCACCATCAGCAAACTTGCAGATGACACCAAGCAGAGTGCTGCCATTGACATACCTGCAGGATGGGATGCCATCCAGGGGGACGTGCACAAGCTCAAGAAGTGGGCAGCTTCCAATCAGACTTCTAACCCAGCCTCTTTGGAAGCCTACCTGGGTCTGTGGTTGTGTATATGTAATTCTTTCTGTTTCACTGGGGTGATACAAAGAACATGACATGATTGTTTTGCCTAAGGAAAGAAGTGCTTTTATAACCTTCAATTAATGGAAGTATTATACTCAATACTTCATTAAGGGCAAGAAGGAAACAAACTCTATACTTATTTATATATACACATACATTTTTAATAAGATCAATCTGATCAAAATTCATTAATCATTAACCCAATTATTGAACATTAATTGACCAAATTCTACAACAAGACCTCATTAATAATGACTTTAAATGGTCATTCACAAACATATTACTTTCTACCAATTTTCTCTGGTGTTGTGCTCAACCTTCTAAAGTCCTTTGGGTCCCAGCATTGAAAGGACCAGTCTTCCTCAAACAGAAGTGTGGGAACTCCATAGCTCATGGTCATCCTGAGGTTTTAACCAATAGTGGTGTGAAATCAGACATTTCTCTAAGCATTGATTTGCTTAGAGAAATCATCCACCAGAAGATAGAGATTTGGCTTAGGAAAGTTCTCCGTATGCACCTGAAGAAAGAGATTTGTCTCCTGAAGCTGAGCACTCCAGTTTTCTGTACTGATTCCAGAGGTTCATATGTAGCTCTTTATTGCACTAGAGACTCAAAGTCTCTCTCAATTGCATCTCAGTTTCAACCACAATTGAAGAAATTTGACATTTTTCAGACCTAAGCACTTTTACTTTGCTTGGCAGAAAATGGTTGGAAAGGTTAAAACACATTTGCGGAGACAAACATGCACAGAATGATCACTGAATTTCATTTCCTAAAACCCTGCTGAAGATTTGAAATGGTGTTTTCATTCTTAAATCCATGGTTTACATCTTATCTTGGGATAAGTACAGGACATCAGCTCACTCAAAATTAAACATGCCATCTTTAATATCTTTTATCAATATTTATTTAATTATGAGGGGTTATTGACCTTTTACGGTAGGAAAACAAGACCATATCAAAAGACTTAGAAGCATCTGTAATTTCTCTCAAAATTTATGTTGCCTTTTTTTGCTTCCTTGGTGTTTGTACACCTATTCCTTTTTTTAAACACTTGTACTATATTTAAGGGGGCTTCTGCACCATAACATCGGAGATGGCTGATAACCAGCATGAAAAGGAATAAAATGTGAAATAAACTCATTATGGTAACTGCAGATATGCAGAGAAAAGGACCTTAAAAAATGTGAAGACCTAAAAGAGATTTGATGAGCTAAGTGAAAACCCTTTAAAACACTAGCTCTTCAAACAGTGAAAATTTGAACACCCAGTTCAGACCAGCCTTGCAGTAAGTCAAGAAGACTTTTTTTTTTTTTTTTTTTCTGCTAAGGATCATTTTCTTACTGTGCTTTTTCATTTTCTTTACCAGAAATTCAATTCAAAGTCTCCTGTGAGATGGATTAATAGAAAATCCAATGATCAACATTAGAAAAATCAACATGAAAACAAAGCCTTTAAAATCCTCACCTAAATCCTATTCAGCATGGGTCAGAATATAACTTATATAATGCTATATCCTATGCACTGAAATACTGTGGGGAAAATACCACTATTTACCCAATGAAATAATTGAAGAGAGGACTGCAGTGAGTCAGGAGATGAGTGTGGCTGCAGTACTGATGCAGGCCATAAATATGGTTGTAAATAATTCTTAAATATGCTTCTTGTGTGCTCTGTATCATATTCTATATATTTCATATGGATATACCTCCTCATAAGATTTGAAGAGTTTTTCCTTCCTATATGTCATAGTAGAGATATCAATTTAGAAAAATATTATTAACAGCAAAGAAACAGTCACTGTGGAAGAAAAAAATGTAATTTTGGAAAATACATTGAATAATCAGTACATTTACAGTACTTTATCTGTCTCAAATGTTACAAATATACAGCCTTATGGCAACTTTCTTACACTAAATGATGGAAGAATTTTTGTAGTCCTATTATTGTACTATTAAAATAATCGCTGCATCAAGTTTTACAAGTTATTTTCTACATTTTAAAGGTTCCTTTGCATAGGTTCACACTCTATTAAAGAATTACCCTGTGTTCCCAGTACTAGTAGTACAGTAATATCTTGCATGACATCTCTATTGTCATGCAAGGACTACCTACCCAGGGTTACAATTTTGCATTTTAACTTGCATGTCATTGCAAAACACATGGGGAGCAGCTCTAATGTATATTAGATGAATGTACAGTGCAGTTAATGTGAGAAAATATAGGCCATGGGAGGTTGTTTTCCAGAAAAACAAATTGCTTTCCGTGGAGATGATTTATGAAGTAGTCTGTGATGAAATTTAGAAAAAAATCCAATTGCAACACAGACTAATGATGTTAAGTTGCATTAGCTGTCATATATGAAGTTAGTGTTTACCAAACTGTGTCAAAACCTATGAAGAGTTATTTCAGATTTTTGTAAAATGAGAGAAAAGAAAAAAAAAGAGAGAGAAACATTATAGGTGAGTTGAAGATAAATACACTCTAGACTTTGAAAAAGAAGTCATAAATGATTTCTTGTAAGAATGTGATAAGAGACTTTAAAACAGAAATAGAGATATTTTAAAATGTACTTACTTTAGATGGTATAGGCTTTATTTAACAAACAGAGAATAATAAATGGAACCCTGGAAAGTTTTGATTTCAATAATAATCACTGTAATTTCAATGTATGTATTTAAATAAAAACTAAATACTCCATTGACAGTACATGTTACTAATACATGACAAAATAACATTGTGATTATTTGAAGAACTAAGCACAAAGATTCCTTCATTAGACTTCAGGAAGAGCTGACATCCCTTCTCCAGAATTCAAAACCCTTATAATGTGATTTCTTGACTATATGTATATTTGTGCTTAGGACTTTAGCATTGCATTTCTCAAAAATATTTTGGCACTTTTTCTTTTCTTGTCATAGAGATATGTTCTCTTACAAAGCTGATTAATATGAAACCTTACAGTAACAGCGCTCAGTTCTTACTTGCAAGGAATCCAGTTTTACATGAATTTATTCAAGCCTATGGATATGAATTTTGCTCAAGTCTGAGATTTAATCAATGATTGTAATGAATTTACAGGAATTCAAATTAAACTCTAGGAAATACTGTCCTTCCTACCAGGCTGAGGTTGGTAAGTGGTGATAAACATTAAAATGAAAGAATTTTAAGGGGTTGTAAGACCGGCATTTGAGCCATATACAGAATTGCTGTTTAGGGTTTATTTTTAATATCTTTTTACTGAAGATAAATCTGAGGCTTTATCAGCTTCATAGGAATAACATCTCAAGGGACATACTGGAAGAAAGTGGCAAATATTTGGTAAATTAATTTAAAACCAGAAGTCATTTTTCCTACATGAAGCTGGGGTAATAAAGAAACTACAAAAGCTTCCAATTTTGATTGAATGAATTGAAGAGTAGTTTTCAAATACATATTAAAAATGTGTAAAGTGAGAGTACTTAGCACTAGCAGCTGCCTTTAAATCAGTTCTGTTACAACTATATCGCATCCTTGTTTGCCCCAAGATCCAATTGTGTAAAGAGTGCTGTACATAAATACGTAATTTAGATATTATTTCAGGAACAGATATCCCCCATATGTGGTCCACAAAGGCCTTTATTCAAACAATTTGTAAAAACAGCTTTATCAAATCTTTCTTAAACATCAAATGTTGAAATCCTTTTTCCCTGATCTAATAAAAGAATGTTTAGTTTTTCATGGTTTTCCTATGGTGAAGATACATATTAAGAAAACGTCTTGTTGAGGAAAGTTTGGCATGCACGAAACTACCAAGCTTAAGTTGACTACTTGAAATAATTTCTTCTTTATATTTTTAACTTTATGTCAAAGACACCTAGAATGTAATATTTTTCCCTTCAAAATTTATTTTCAAAAACATGGCTACATTTTTTGTATCTCTTTAACCAAGGTTGTCTCAAGGTAGGAAACCTGTGATAGCAGAAAATAAATGATTTTTTCTTTGTGTTAGCAATATTGATTGTAATATACTCTGTCCTTCTAGGGCTTTGCATAATGGTTAGGTTAGCATTAACATTAATAAAATATCTTTTAACAACCAATCAATACTTGGATCACCACAATATCCTTCAACTGCCTATCATTTATTTTATTACAAGTGCCATTTTCACTCTTGACTATACTGGACTATTTAATAATTAATGGTGATTATCATTTATTTGTCTGTACAATTCCTTAATGGAATTTAAAAAAAAAAAAAAATGCCCTTGTGCTTTGAAAACATAAAACATTATTATTATTTGACAAAATAATTAAAATTTCTTCATAGATATTTCTAATATCTTTACCTTCAAGAAAGAGAATCAAGTAGAAATTGGTTTCTGTTCTTTCGCTAATTCATCCACATCCACTGTAAACCTTTGCCTTTACAACTGCACTTGAACTCCTAAACAGAGTGTGCTGCTGGTCATAACAAGAGTATTGGCATGGCCACAGTTCTTGCTGTGTGTCAGGGAACACAGAAGTACAGGTAAAGGCCACCTCAGCTCCTTTACCTCCAGACCCCTGCAGACCCCTGGTGACACCCTGCAGACCCCTGGTGCCACCCAGCAGATGATGGTGCCCATTGTAGCTGTTCATTTGCCTGAACTGCTTGATTTCCTGAAAAATTCTTCAACCCTGGAGCCTGGTCCCCCATCTTCAGAAACTGGGACTCCAGCCACGCCCACCTGAGGAACTGCTCACCTCTTCATCTTCATCCTCACTACTGTATCCTGACATGGCAATTTTTAAGGTTAGAACCACCAGAGCTAGTCCAGCCTCTGGATGGATTTCTGCTGACTGGCAATATTCCTGATGATCTGTCCAGTCACAACTTCTTGAACGGTACTTGTCAGTGGCAGAGACAGTTATATGGGCAAAGTCAGAAGAAACTATTGCTGCACACTGTGATGGAGCTGACAATTTAAAGGCAGGTCAATATTTATCCAAACTGAATTGAGTAGTATTTAAAAAGAGTAAACTATCAGTTTGTGAAAAGAGTGGATATTTTCTGAGTTTTTATCACTATTTTATCTACAAACCAATTTGAGAATGCAAACATTATGTATCCTATACTTTTTTCACTGTAATGGTAGACATATTTTTCCCAAGTGGTTTGTTACGTTCATGAACTAAAGAGGATCATTCAAGTAAAGAGCACATTTTAGTATTTTCTTCTTAACAGAAACAGCACATTAATATACTTAGTAATGCAGGGGATGAGAAAATAAAACCTTTTTTTTTTTTTTTTTCCCCCAAAATCTGTAGTAAATAATCATGTGCACATGCCGTGTGTTTTAGCTCTGTGAATTCGCATACTACTGGAAGAACCCTGATCCCAAATGTAAAGAATGAGTGACAGCAGGGTTTCCTCAAGAATCTGAGGGAATAGTCAGATCTTGCACAAGAGTAAACCAGACCAAAGACATCCTGCTGGATGGGTCCATTATTGCATAGAACATAGTTTAAATACACATAATTATACAGGTATACTCAGACAATCACTTATGCATGCACACCCTTCCTACCCATGGCTGTCTTTAAGAACACAGGAGAATTGCTTTTGTTCTAGAAATGATGTTTGTGTGAAGGTTACATGCTCAAACCTCATGTTACGCTGCTCCTTTTCTTCCAGACTGTGTATTTGTGGAACAAACACTTTCACAAATAACCAAACTCTCCTGTTCTCATTTTCTTCTTTCCCCCCACCCTGCAAAACACCACTAGATCTCTAGTGCAGTAAACACAAATATTAGGAAGGCCACATTAATAAAGACCTAAAGAACTAGTGTTTTCTAACTGTATCCAGAAAAAATTGATGAAATTGTGTCATTTCCCCTAATTGTTATTCTCTTCTTGGCCTTGTATTTAGTTACTGAGGGCTCAGAGTTAGGACAGTGTCAAGACCCTTAAATCTAGGTAGATGATAAGTATTTTTGTGCTTATAAAGGTGTTTTTTTTAAGGATCAAACACTTTCAAACATGAAGTGCTTTCTTTGTATTAAAGATAATCATAATGTTTGTAGCATTATTACACAAATTAAAATTCCTGATTATTTAAATACTTAAAAGTGAGTTTAAAGAATATAGCCCCTATTTCTGATGCTTTTAAAACATTTTTGATGTTGGAGGGAAATGTTCCTATTTTCGATAATTAAAATCCAATCTAGCAAATTATTTTTCTTCTTAATACTTGACATTTCTGGGATTTTAAAAAGGAAAGGGAACCTTGGAAAATTTTCATGTCACATTTCACAGGTTTTTCTTTCTCCTGTTCTTATCTTTTCATTTAAGTGTAAGAATATCAAATGTTTGTCTTTCTCCAAGCATTACAACAAAAAACTGTGTGAAGACAAAAAAGCCCCAGGTGATGATCCACCGAAGAAACAATTTTCTGCTGAACTGCAGTTCTCTATGACACATTTTAAAAGTTTCACTGAACAGAACAATTTTATATGAAAGCTATCACCTTAGATTCTCCCATTTTCCCTCTTGGTAAATTTATTTTTAGATGCTCATAGTTATATCTTTTGGGGTTTTTCATTCTCACATCTTAGCTCTGTGTTATTAATATATATTGTTGCACAGATTAAAGGATTTCCTTGTAATATGATTCATCACTGTTTTAAACTGGATCAGGATTGACACATTTGGGAAACTTGCAAAGATTTCTAAGTATTCACTTTCCCATGGCAACTTCCTTTTCTTTTAGTGACTATTAATCTTGGTATTTTGAAAATCAATAGCTATACAAAGCAATAAAATAAAATAGACTTAGACTCTTCAGAATATGCTGAATTGTTTACTGCAGTCTTTTTCATTTGTGCGCAAAGTTTACCTCAGACTTCTTTGAGACAGAACAAAAAATAACCTGGACACCAAGGAAGCTTCTACCTTGATACCAGCTGTGTAGTTATTGAGAGCTCATGACAATAAATAAATTGTGTGTGTATATATATATGTATACATATATATATACATATATATATATACACAATTTTGGTCTTTGTTTCAAGTGCATCTTGTACTCCAGAAGCAGATAAAAACCTGTTTAATATAAGTACTGTTGTAATATTGCATACAAAATCTTTAAGTGCTGTGAGAGATTATCCATCTGCTTTATAGATTAGAATTTGGGAAGCACTAATTGTGATTCCTGAGTGGGTTGACCCCTCTCCTATGGCTTTAATGGATAATCCTGGGTATTTTTGATTAATTAGATTAAAAAGTTATTGAAAAAATCACCTGTTTGCAGTTATGCATCTGCTTCAAAGAGAAAAAACGATCCTATATAAAATAGGTTTTGAATGTAATGATTTGAAAAAAGGAATATAAATAGAATAATTTTTCAAGCTAATTGGACCTCAGTTAGATGCAAGTAGACCAAAATTGCTGTATTCAGGTGTCCTTGAAATGCTCCCGGTTGCCTGAATAAATATGCAAATATGGCTTTACTCAGATGGCTACTTAACCAGACATGTTATGAAACAGAAATTCTACCTAAATTTCATAGAGTGAAGGTTGAAGAAAGGATTAAATTCAAAATTTGCTAGACCTCATTTGTGATGGAGGTGCAAAACTATACAAAACCTACAGAAAGATCCCTTTGAAATGTGAGTCGCTCTATAATATCAACTAATCCTTTGTTGATTGCTTGACATTGTCCATCACAGATTCCCATCCATTTTCACAAAAAAAAAAATCTGTTTTTCCTCCTTTTCAACCAAAAAACATGCAGATTATTCTGACCAAGAAGAGCACTGACATTTGAAAGTGATTGAAATAAAGTATAACCCTTGATAAACTGATAGATGTAGACTGATAATTTCTACGTTGTAGAAACAACTTGCTAACAAAGGATCACATACAGGTGAATAAAGCATACCTAAAACCACCACTGCCTACTTACTGGCACATCAACCTCTGTAATTCAAGCTGAAGAAACTAATTTTTACGTAGATGTTCTGGATGCAGTTCACATGAGAGAGTATCTCAGCCGAATGTTTCATTCAGAGTTAAATACTCATGTATTTGAAATGAAGTTTTTAAATATTCAACATTTCTTGGGAAAATGCCATTTTGGTGTTTTTCACCCCACAGCATTTTAGGATGTGACCTTTTGCCACTGAGACATGTAAGACTTACTGCAATGAGGAATCCTCTCATTCTGGAAGCTTAGTGCCAGGGGGGTTGGAACTAGATGATCTTTAAGGTCCTTTCCAACCCAAACTGTTCTTAAGATTCTATTATCTATTCCATTTTTTTCTAACATTTCTGAATATCTAGTATAATTTATAGGAAATTAGGGGAAAAAAAGCCCAAACACCTGAAATCTATACTGTTATTAAAAGGTAGGTATAGGCATTGATTCTCCTTCTAATGCATTATAACTAGGTGTACACAATTATCTTAACTTTAGTGGCAGGTGTTTAATGCAATATAAAAGAAATTACCAAGTTAACTTCAAAAAGACCAGTAATAGGTTCACAAATTGCTTCTCAGTGAAGACAAATAATTATAAATTTTAGGAAACATACTGTTGAATTGACACGATTGTAATGACATCTCTGTAGGTGGCTCATATCTTGCACTGTTTTATATGCTGCCAGGAGCATAATGACAGCATTTGCACAATAGGCCTACACAAGGATGAGGTGGCATAATTGCAGTGGCAGTGAAGCATGAATACAGACTAATTAACAAAATTGGAACTGCTGTACTCATGCTCACATTTCATCTATCTTATTTCATTTACTTTTACATGCTTTTGTGGGCACAGAATTGCTGTGTTTGTTGTCTGAATATTGCAGATAATATTGTCCATTTGCTACCTCCATCTTCCTGGTGCTTGGAATGTATCAGTTGCACAAGCAGGACTCCATTTACAGAGGGCTCTCCTCTAATCTTTTACTTAAGGTCATGCCATGAGAGCTCCATTCTTCCTTGCTTGTGGATACATACATACATACATAAACATGCATACACACCCATATCTGTATGCAAACACATCTAAATACACACATCTCTAATGAGCCTATAGATGCAGAGAAACTTCTTACATGACCATGTAGTGACAGGTAAGGAGGAATGGCTTCACACTGAAACAGAGTAGGTTTAGAATAGATATTAGGAAAAAAAAAATTCTTTACTGTGAGGATAGTGAGGCACTGAAACAGGTTGCCCAAAGGATTTGTGGATGCCCCATCCCTGGAAGTCTTTAAGGGCAGGGTAGATGGGGCCCTGAGCAAACTAGTCCAGTGGAAGGTGTTCCTGCCCACAAGAGAGGGTTTGTAACTAGATGATTTTTAATGTCCCTTCCAACTCAAGCTATTCTATGATTATCCCAATTTTGCCATTGGCCTAGACATACTATAATGCCTATGTGCGTATGTATATATATATAAATACACACAAAAAGTCTTATATGAATTGCAAGCTTTTCTGTATGTTTATACACATTAAAGCTAAGACAAGGCAATATGGCAGGACAAAAAAAAAAAAAGCCACAAAAAAGCCACAAAAAACCGCCAGCGTCTAGGAAATTTAATATGAGGTATTTGCAAAAAAAATGCACAAATATTCTGTGTTAAGAAGAAATGGTGATGCACACAAGTGGTACAACATTTCTGCTCAGATTTTGGTAGAAGAAAAAATGTTTGCTGCTGACACCGCTTCTGCAGGTGACAGTTCTAAAAAAACTCAAATCGTATACCAGAAAATGTCATTGCTATTCTGCAGTAGATGTTGTGCCACATCAATCTCTAGGTGTCATTCAGTGTCAGCTTGGGGAAAAAGATCACAGAGGGATCTAAATTTTCAAAAGCACATTCTTAAAGTTTTGTTCTAAGGATGTTAAGCAGGATGTGTAAGGGCTAAGGAATACACATTCTACTAAGTAGAATCTACTTGATTTTTTTTCAAAAAACAGTAAGTTGACACCAAAATCATTACTGGATATTGTATGGGGGTTATTTTTTCACCTTTTGCAGTACACGGAAACTTCACTGTCCTGCCATGGTTTTTCAGATATGATGGACAGTGGCTTAGCTACTTCCTCTACCAGTTCCCTCTGGAACTGTGGATATATTTTGTCAGGTCCCATGACCTCAGGTACCTTCTGGTTCCTTAAACGGTCACAAACCCAGTCTTCTCCTACAGTGAGTAGCTTGTCAGTCCCCCAGTCCCTTCTTTCACTTCTGCAACTTGGGCAGTGCAGCTGAAACACCTGCTGGTGATACTGAGGCAAAAAAAAGGTGTTGAGTACCTCAGCCTTCTCCATGTCTTCAGTAACCACCTCCCCTGTATCCTTCCTGAGAAGACTCACATTTTCCTGGGTGTTTCTTTCACTGTTGATTTACCTTTTGGACACTTTTTTGTTACCCTTGATTTACTTGGCCAGATTTACTTCTGCTTTAGCTTTCCTAACAAGATCCCTGTTTGTTCAGACAATTTCTCTGTATTATTTCCAGGCTAACTTTCCCTGCTTCCCCCCTGTAAGCTACCTGTTTTCGTTTAAGTTTCTCCAGGAGCTCCTTTTTCATCCATGAAAGCCTACTGGTGTTCTTTCCTAAATTCCTCTTCATTGGTCTACATCGCTCTTGAGCCTGGAGGAGACAATCCTTGAATATCATCCAGCTCTCTTAGACCCCTCTTCCCTCCAGGGCTCAGTCCCACTGCACTCTACCAAAGAGGATCTTTGAAGAGGCAAAAATCTGCTCTCCTGAAGTCCAAGGCAGGGAGCACTCTCCTCCCTGTCCCAAGGATCTTGTCCCAGGTGACTGTTTCATGGTCACTGCAGCCCAGGCTGCCCTTGAGTTTCACTTCCCCACCAGTCCCTCCTTCTTGCTAAGAACAGCATCCAGCATAGCATCTCTCATCACTGGCTTCTGTATCACTTGGAGAAGAAGTTGTCAGCACATTCCAGGAACCTCCAGGATCGCTCATGCCATACTGTGTCCCTCTAATAGATCTCAGGGTGGTTGAAGTCCCCCCTGAGAACCGGGTCTTGCGAACATAAGGCCACTCCTCTCTGTCTGTAGAGAGCCTCATCCACTCAGTCTTCCTGGCCAGTTAATACCCACTATAAAGTCATCTGTGCCAGCCCTTGTCAGAGACCAGACTTACACCTCACTGACTGATGGGTCAAATCAACCATTTTGTCTCTGGGGTTTGTGTGTGTTGGGAGAGGAGACAAGGCCTCCAGCACAGTGTCCACATGGTCAGCCAAGACAGTCTCTGCGGCCGCAGCCACAAGGCAGAAAGTCAGTGCGGGGGACCTGTGAATCAATAATGTCCCCTGGTAGCCCACCCACACCACACCCCCTGGAGGCTGTGCTGGGCTGTGACACGCCTCACTTTGGCTAAGGGCACAGTGAGCGGTCAGAGAACCAAAGGTCCATCTTGCCTTGCCCTGCCCTCCTGACTCATCAACATGTGACCTTCCAGTGGTAACTGTATTTTTCTCTCCTCTCTTTCGCTCTTTATTCTTTCTTTTCTTAATCTCTCTTCCTTTACTCTTTTCTTCCTCTTGTGGGTAACTTCAATACCTGTTTTCTGGAAGCTGTGGGTATCTCACTGAGTTTGTGTTTTCCAGGTGTAACAAAGGTTCCCTGATCTATAGCGCTGCCTCTTAGTCCTGGTAGTCCATTGTAAGGCTTTTGTGAAGTTGTATGTTATTTCTGTAAAACTCTTTTTGCCAAAACACCTATTTTCTCAACAAATTAAAAGAAAACTCTTGGAGAAAACTGTGTGGCTTTTTCTCTAGACGTGAACTCAAGGTATCAAAGGATCAAAGACTTTGCAAGAGTTCATGTGGGTGAAATCTCTTGAAGTCTAAAATTAAAATGTACACCTGGTAAAGCTGGACCAGAGTGCAATAACCCTCCCTTTAATCCTGACCCAAAAGCTCTTGGTGCGCTCCTCATCCATCCCCAGGCAGAGCTCCATGTACTCCAGCTGGTATTAGTTTGCAATAATTTGTTGTATGCATTTCAGATTTCAGCACAGACATCAGTATTCATTATTCTGCAGGAATTCATCACCTCTAGGCAACAGTCTAGACTTTGGCTATCTCAGTTTGTCCCAGTTTTCTGTCTGAAACTTTCTTTCTGTCACTTAGAAACATTTTGGCAAAAAAACTGGGTCAACAAAAGGTTGATTCTTACAGTATGAATGTTAAAAACATAGAGACAGTAAAGAAGAATTCATAATAAAAACAACAACTACAAAAGAAAAGAAAACACAAACCAAAACCAAACCAAAACCAGGAGGAAAAAAACCCAAATATTTTAAAAGTACCAGATTAACGACAACAATACAGAAACCATTAAAACTTCATAGAATCATAGAATGGCTTGGGTTGGAAGGGACCTTGAAGGTTATCCAGTTCCAACACCCTGGCTGTGGGCAGGACCACCAGGTTGCTCAGAGCTCCATCCAGCCTGGCCTTAAACACTTTCAGGAATGGGGCATTCACAACTTCTCTGGGCAACCTTTGCCAGAGCCTCATCACCCTCACAGGGGAGAATTTCTAATATCTAATTTAAGCCTGGTCTGTAGGTGAGAAGCAGGTGGTGTTTCTCACTGAAGGTACAGGACAAAACACTTTTCCTTAAATGAACTTTTTTGTTGTTGTTTTTGACTGCTGAAATTACAGAGTGTAATTTGTACTAACTGAAGAAAAATAAAATTAAATTATCAAAGCTTAAAAAAAAGGTGATCTTTTATGGAAGATCTATTTCATAAATATGTATAATTTCTATTGTGCAGTCTCAAGCGATAGGAAGAAACAGGCAGAACCTCCCATCTTTGCATTAGTGATGCACAACAATTCAGCCAGAGCAACACTGTGTGCAACTGCAAAAAGCATCTCTGAACAGCACTGAATATTCAATTCCATTAATAAGATCATTATCCATGTTTTTTCTGTGCTAATATAAATTGTTAATGATCATCATAATGTCTGGGAAAGAAGGGGAGCACCACCACACCAAATGCTTCTGACATTGAACAACATAGGCTGTCATAAAGAGACTTATCTGAAATAACAACAGTGGGTTAGCACAAAGACATCACCCACAGTGAGCCTAGGTTATATTTTCTGTTATTGTTTGTCACAAGTTAATTTTTACACTCTTGACTTGCAGTATCTGTTCTTTTGCTCTGTTTAACCCTGATGCTGGGTTACTCACAGTCCTATAACTCAACAAACACCAACAACCTGCAAAACAGTGGAGGGCAAATTTTAATTACTTGGGCTGGCTAATTTCAGTTGCTTTACATAAAATTAATTTTGGGGTTTCTAGAAGACACTCTTTGATTCTCTTATTGTCTGGTCTGCTGTCATGGATTTGGCTTTCAATAATTATGAGAATCTTAGATAGCGCCATTTTTTCTCTTTTCAGCTTCTCTTAATCCTATATTCAAGAATCTATTTTTTTCACATTTCATTTTATATAGAATCCATTTTCTGTAATAAAAATACATCTATCAAATAATACATTCTGTATTATCATCTTACTGCAAATATGAAAAATACATGTCTTAATTTGTTCTCAGAATCCTGCATATACATGTCTTAATGAAGAATAAACTACTTTATTTAATTTCTTCTTTCACTATCATGTTAGTGTTGCTACTATGCATTAAAAATATTTTGAAATTGTACCACAAAAATAAAAGACATAAATGTTATCATTTTGGACATATATGGAAAAATAAATGGTGGTGAAAAATATACAGCTATTTGCCAGCAAAAAGTGAACCAGATTTTTTAAAATCTCTAGTTCCACAGTTCTTACTTTCACTCTTGTTATTTAGGACACCAAAATTTTGGTTGATCTACCCATGATATTTCAGAAGCAAAAAGTACCGGTGAGACAGCATTTTCTTAACAGTAAATGCTAATTGATGTTGACCATTTGGAACCTTAAAAACAAGCAATGGGTAAATTACTGTTTTACATTTGAAAGTCACGATATTGGACTCACTCAGAACTGCTCTGAAGAATTCCATGAGGACTGAATGCTTCTTAATCCCCAGTTAAATCTTATTTCTTTTTTTTCCCCTTTCTTACGTCCCCTGCTATTTGTTCCAAAACACATTCAGTTAGGTTGGATAACTTGAAAAAGAATAGCCTTGGATAGTGTGATGAGTTGACCCCAGCCAGCTGCTAAGCACAACAGAGCTGTTCACTCACTTTCTGACTCCAGTGGGACAGGAGAGAGGGAATAGGAAGTGCAAAACTGAGAGAACTGGCTGGTTGAGATAAAGTCTGTTTAACCAGTTAAGAAAAGTGGAAGTAGGAGGAAGTAAGTGATTCAAAGACAATTTCTCCCATTTCCAACAATCAGAATGATACTCAGTCTCTGAGCAATGGCTGCCTCTCAGATGGGCCTCTCCCCACCAATTTCTATTGATTTTTGGCATGGAATGTCACTTTGGTCACTTGTTGTCCAAGTTATGTCCCCTCCCAACCCTTTGCCCTCTGAGTGAGTAGCAGAGAGGCACAGATGCTGTGCAAGCACAGAACGCTGCTGTGTAATCAATTCTGTTTCAGTCACAAATCCAAAACATAGCACTACATGGTCTGCTGTGGAGCAAGTTAACTCCATGCCAGCCATACATATATGTACTATCCCTGCAAAGAGAATGTGTTTCAATTAGAGCCCTTCTTTTGATGATAACTGTTGTTAAAAATGCAAGATAATTTCTTAATCATGTCTGGCTGTTTAAGAAAAGCACAAAATTAGAGCACAGCATATGTTTCTAGATAAACTAGGGAATACATTTGGAATTCTTGAAAAAGTCATGAACACATTTTTCAAGGCTGTGTCTAAGGCTTTGTTCGCTACATCACTATTGCATTCTTGATTCTCAACTTGTATAGGTGAGAAAGTCTGAGTCAGAAATCTTCAGTGACCTGTACAGCAGCAGTGACAGCAAAAGAGCGAAGCAGAAAGTGCAGAGTCTTACTGAACAGTGAGAATTGTGCTGCATGTGTAAGGCTGGCAAAGAGCATCATAATTCTGTGCAGAAGAAGATTATCAGTGTTTGATGAAAAAGAAAATGATTAGCCACATTTCCTCAGTATTCAATATATGGAAAGGAGCGCTCAGCTTTCACTGTCATTTTGCTTACATCATCAAATACTCCCTTCAAAGCAATTAAACAGAAAATCAAAATGACCCATAATCAATATGTGCATAGCATCATTCCCTCACCTAAAGATAAATAATTTCCTAATCAGTAGAATAAACAATCAAAATAAAAATGAAGGCCAGCGACACTACAAGTCACAGTGAGCAAGATGAAATAATAATACGCTTGCTGTGACAGAACTATCACAGTCAAATGAAATGCAGAAAGGCTGTGGCAGATATACAAACCACAAGTGAAAATCTCCAAGGAAAAGGTACAGTAACACCTAGACACTCAAGAAGACAGAAGAACGACCAAGATAAGCAGTTTACCATCTAGTTAACTGTCTAAAAAATAAAAAAAGAAAAAAAAGAAAAAAGAAAAAAAAAAAAAAAGAAAAAAGGAAACCATGAATGCTATTGCCTTTAATGAGAACCATGAAAGATTTATGTTCATGAATAAAATTTCAGTGACATTGAAGACATGCACCATTGTCAAGTCATTCATTTGCATAGTAAAGGTTTGTACTAGATTACAGTCATCACCCAGAACTCAAACAAAGGCATATCTGCAAATAATATCCAGGGGGTCATTTGAGTCTGACATGTCATGAAAATAACCTGCAAGGTGATGGGGATCTTACTATCCAGAACATAAAGTTAACTGAGATCAAAATCAGTTGTAAGGGGTTTAATATTGCCAACAAGATGGAGTTCTTTTATAAAGGAACCAGTAATAGCAAAATAAAGTCCCCAGGCAAACTCTAATCTCTGTTGAACTACATTATGTGAAGGTCAGTATGTTCAGTAGGGAAGGGAGGAAATCGAAGTGTGGTCTATAGGGGCACAGAGATACAACTGCAATAGCCTTGAAAAAGGCAATCTGAAATTACAGCAAGCTATTTAGGTCACAGCAGCAGAAGAGAAAAGCTTGACTTGAAGCATCAGTTATAACTCAAAGGAAGAACCATGATGAATCAGGCCCAGTAATTTAATGAGTCCACTGTTTGAACAAGCATTTTAATGTCTATTTTTTGTCAAAAGAATTAATTGATAAAAGTCAAATTATGTATCCTAGAAAATAAACCATGTGGCTCCTAGTTTATAACCCAGCAGCATCAGAAATATGAAATGTGAATGTAGTATGCAAATAAAACACTATTTTTATCTTTCCAGTGTTATCTCTGTGAATTATCTCCACCTCTTATAAACACTCTACTAAAGCTCCTCTTCTAAGAGAATGTCATGAGTCACTACATGTTTACCCTGATTACCATGATTACCATGGTTACAGTACACACCAACTGTCAACCTACAGCAAATCCCAAGGGATTTGATACCTCCTTAAAAATATAACAATCAGAAACAAATCAATGAATGCTTAACATTTTTTTGCTTACTAGAGAACTTGAGCTTGACATTTTCTCTTGAGAGGTAAAAAGATTAACCTTATGCTGGCAGTGTCCCCAACATAAGATACAGAAAAAATCCCATGAACCTGCGCTCTCTGTCTCAATAACACACTGATTTTATTTTATAGCTGATCTTCCAAGCAATGAAGCTCTTTGCTCCCAGATTCACAAACTGTTCCTTAGCATAAAAATATCCTTCCCAGTCTGATAGAACATGTTATATACTTTTTCTCCATTGATAATCACATATAAATTAACAGAAATACTGTCCAGCGGAAAAAGGTATAGCTGCTGTAATAGTATATACACATATATATATGTATATATAGGACAAATCATTGGGAATTAGCTCCATAAAAGCTTTATATATTAAACAATACCACAACAATCAGCTGGTGAGAGGAACTTTAGCTCTACATATATTATATATAGAGCTATATATTATATAGAGCTATATATTCAGCTCTATAACAACTATTAATGCTAAATTATCTGTTCTTGACACAAATGCTAATGCTGTGTAACAATTTCCCTGAAGTTCCTAAGGTGTTAATAGAGGATGACAACTACCAGAAAAAAAATTAAAATTATTTTCCATATAGATACCAGGGTCCATTCAACCAAAAATTTCTTGCATTTGTTTAAATTCATTTTCAATATGAATAGAGCGTCTTTAAAAGAACTATCTACATTGCTACCAGAGAGGGGAAAAAAAAAAAAAAAGAAAGTGAAGACTCCTGATAGTGTCATTCATTAAATATCTTCATTGCTTCAATGATGCTCATTTTGACTTTGCTATTAATTTTGTGGCAAGAGTTAATTTCTTCAGAAGTCTCAAGGAAAAAATAGCAGTATTCAAATTGTTGAAAAGTTACAGAAATTTTTTCCTTCCTAAGTTTTCTCAGCGAGTCTCTCACTGTTCTCTCAATATTACACACGTAATCCATTGAATCTTCTATTTGGAGTATATTTCTCCTAAGCAAACACCAAATGTTTAATGTTAATGTTCTACATGACAATGCAATAGTCCCAAAATATATTGTTACTTTCTACCATTTCTTTTCCACAGTGCTATTTACAAAGTAATTGTTTTTCTCATGCCCATGAGACTTTTTCTTTGTTTCTAAAGAGTAAACACCAGGATGGGTGATTTTTAGAGAATATCCATGTT
This sequence comes from Margarornis squamiger, assembly GCA_035222235.1. Lineage (NCBI taxonomy): Eukaryota > Metazoa > Chordata > Aves > Passeriformes > Furnariidae > Margarornis > Margarornis squamiger. The sequence continues at coordinate 14,777,025 of JAWWTY010000001.1, forward strand.
TTTAAGATATTAAGCAGGCATTAGTAAAGTATTGCAGGGTTTTAAAAACAAACAAAAAAAATATTATAAATTTGCTTAGGCACCACTATACACCACAAACATTATTGTCCTAAATTAAGGTAACATTTCAGAATGAAATCGCAAATCACAAACAATGACACACCTTTCTTTTTCTTTTCAATGTGTTCTTAACATAATTTTCACATTGCTTTCATGTAATAAAACCTCTTTTTACTGTGAAGGGGTGGTAAAGAGGCCCCATCATGAATAAGACTACATCTTTCATGAAACATCAGTCTTCACTGTATAGCAGTGAAGTTTCTGTTTCATGCAATGTGACAGTAAAAAGTAGGAACAATTGAATAAGTTAGAAAATACAAAGTTTTAGCTTTGCCCTTCTTTTTAGTTGCTTTGTTGGTGTTGTTAAATTATGTCTTTTGTCAGCAAGAACAACATATTTTTTAAATTATCCATTAGTAGCATTAAATAAGGCACTTTGGGATCTTGCTTAAACCAGTGTTCTACAGCAGTCTCTATTTCCAAGTGTGAATTATTAGCAGGTCTCCTTAATATGGATTTTTAAATTCTGTTCTGCTTTACAGAATGTCCTGTATCAACTTAGGGATACAGAAGCACAAATTAGGTTACAAAAGAATGAAAAAAGCAATGCCTTTGACAAGAAGGCCTCCCCAAAACTCCTTTCACTGCAGGCACTGATCTCCAAAGTGCCTTAAACTGAAACACCATCATAAGTTTGTATTCTCCTGCTGCATACCACAGAGTACCAAACATGTGTGACAATATGATTGACTTCCTTTCCTTCTCAGATTCTGCATAATGAAATGAATAAGGAGAGTAAAAAAAAATAATGAGAAAATATATGTTATACCACCAAAGACACTAGTAATAGAAGTGGTGTCACCCCCACCCTTTACAACGATGCCATGAGCATGTAAACCTGATCATAAGAGAAAAAAATCTCAGCAAGACAGTATTAGTAATAAATTTAGTTAATTCAAACTTTGTGTTTTCAAAAGAAGAAATGACTTTGTATCCTAATGGAAAAATTCAGAGGTGACTTTCAGGAGAAAATGGTAAAGACAGAAGAAAATTGCTGTGGAGGGGCAACCTCTGTGAAGAATAGCCCATTTCTAGAGAAGGAAAGCAGAGGGAACACAGACACCCCACCCTACCAAAGAAATTGTGGAGAGGATCACAGGGGCTGAAGTGAGAAAACTCATGGACTGAGGTCAACACAGGTGAAACAAACATGACACCTTAAATATGGTTCAGTAATGATTTAGGAGAACACACTAAAGGTTTCCAGACTACTACCTTTGCCTTTGAAAAAAGTTTAACACTGAATTATGACACAATTTCATTATCCTAAACCTACAAGTGGTTTCTTTTGAGACATTAGACTCCAGCATGCCATGTTCATAAAAACCTCACAAAGAAACCATTTAAAAAGTATGACTTGCAGCAATAAAAATTCTAAATATGAACTCTCTCTACTTTTATATTCTACAAGAGCTGCAACAAAGGCAAAATCTGTCACAAAACTACATTTAAAAAAACCCAACTTTTCTATTACAAGTTTTTAGATGAAAAAACTTTTTAAAAGGAAGTGTAGTGATAGGGCAAGGGGGAGTGGCTTTGAACTGAAAGAATGTAGGTTTGGATTAGATATTAGGAAGGAATTCCTTACTGTGAGGGTGGTGAGTGCCGAGGTTCCAAAGGGGAGGAAAGGACAGCTCACTCCTTCGAGGGTCAAACATGGAATGGCGGTTTATTCGGATGAGACTCAGGCTTATATAGAGGGTTGAGGGAAGGTTCCAGAACTTGGGTGGAGATTGGGAGGAGCACGCAAATCCTCTGGCAATTAAGGTAAAAGGAGGAAGGGAAAACTGGGGAGGAGACAACCATATATGGTGAGACCGCGCTGCGGCAGGTCTCGACCAATGGGAAAATGGGGAGAACATGAGGGAAAACCGGGGAACCATTTTGAACAATATAGTGGGTGTGTGTGTATATATGTATATATAACGATGAACATATAAAACTGTAAGAACATACAACAACATTGGGAGTCAGTAAAACATAGTCCATATATATATATGTGTATTCTCCCTTGCTCAGATAGCTTGTTGTTTAGGGTTTCCTCTCTTCTGCCCCAGCCTCAGCAACCTGCTCCATGATGTTTCTTCCATTCAGTAAATGATTGTTCTCCTACAGGTGAGGCCTTGACACAGGTTGCTCAGAGAAGTTGTGAATGTCCCATCCATGGAAAGGTTCAAGGCCAGCCTGGATAAAGCCTTGAGCAACCTGGCCCAGTAGAAAGTGTCCCTACCTATGGCAGGGGATAGGACCTAGATGATCTTTAAGGTCCCTTCCAACCCAAACCATTTTATGATTATGTGATGTTTGGTTGTTGGTAAATCTGTATTAAGACATTTCAGACCTGAAAGATATTTGTTTATTATTAGAGCCATCAGTGTGTGTTCTGCATCAATGGCATATTACATCACTCAAAACACTATAATGCAATATGCCAAAATTTAAAAAAATGATTTTGTCTCACATAAATTATCATTTCTTCAAACACACACACAAAGTGCAAAAATATAAGATAATTACTTTAAAGTCAAATTACTTTCCGGGGAAAAAAAATAGACACAGAAATCCCTGATGCTTCCATGTGTATAAAAGCTTTTTCTCCTTTAAGAATATGATTGGATACAATATTATTCGTGAGTGCCTACAGAACATAAAGCTGGGCATTTTCTCAGAAGCTTTATAACAGCTATCATTTTTGCACTAGTGTTAGTTTAATATGCTGTACTGCTGAAGTCAGGACTCTAAATGGCATAAGAAAAACTCTTGGCACATTCAAATTCAGTCCTATGCAAATGTACATGCTATAAAATATCAGTTTTCTGTATGCTGATGATGCATGAGATGCAAAGTCCTGTTTTCCTGTCTGACTGTATTTCACATTTTCAGTTGCATTCAATTCTTGAATGTTCCTTTTATTAAACTGTATTTTTTAAAGCAAATTATAACCCTGACATATTGTGGTTAACAATAACAGTAAACATATTTTTCTTATTCTGCTGTTCACATTCCCTCTTTTTAAAAAAAAAAATATTGTGTCAAATGATTTTACAGTAAAAATATTTTTATTTCTAGCCACTGTAGCAAAACTGATAAATTATGTCATTTGCTGTTGCAAAGCAGTACCACTCCTAAGACTTCTCATGGAGTTATGGAGGATATATGTTGGAAAAGCTGTCTTCATTAACTTGCAGGCATGTAGCTAATTAAATAGGACACAGACAAAAGGAAACTAAATGACATAACTTGCTTATCCATCAAACAGCTACTGTGTAGTATAAGACATCATTTCCACCATCTCTAGTGTGTAAACAATTTATTAAAGTAATATGGCATTTAAGTAATCGTCTGGAAATGTTCTATAAAACAACAACTTACAGAGAAAGAGAACCTTCTATTGAAAACACAGATGGTGTGGTGGTGAGTTAACCTTGGGAAACAGCCAAATGCCCATTGAGCCACTCATTCACTCCCCCTCTTCAGTGGGACAGAAGGAGAGAATAAGTTGAGAAATTCATGGGATGAGACAGACAGGAAGACTGCTTACCAACTACTATTATGGGCCTAACAGACTTGACTTAGAGAAAATTAGTTTATTTCCAGTTAAAACAGATTTGGGTAGTGTGAAAGAAGAATAGAAACATTTAAATACCTTTCCTCCTCTCTTTTCCATGTTCAGCATCGTGACTTCACTCCTGTCTTGTGTCTGAGCAGCACAGGAGGAATGGGGGAGATTATTATCAGTACATGATGGCTCTTCTCTGCTGCTTTGTCTTCCTAATACTTTTCCCCTGCTCCAGCATGGTCCCCTCCATGGGCTGAAATCCTTCAGGAAAAAAGTTCTTCTGTTGCTGAAGGAAATATTTACTTCAGTGCTGTGGAGCAACTCTTCTTCCTTAATCACATTTCTTGGTGTTGTTCTGCTGTTTCTCACTCTGGTCTTGTCTTCCCTGTTCCCACCCTGTCCAGTGGCTTTTTCCCCGCTTGCTTACATATTCTTTCCCAGAGACACCCACTTGTGGTTGATCCCTCAATATCTCAGCTGTGACCTGTGGTAGGTGTGTTGAAGATGATTGGAAATGGCAGCCTCTGGTGTCTCCTCACAGAGGCCACTGTTTCAGCCCCCCACTGCACTCAACAGAGACATTTAGAAAGAACATAACTGCCTTTCTCTTGTCAATCATACTATAGCAATTTCAGAAACAAGATTTGGGAAGCTTGTTATGTGTCATCTGGACACACAGCAAGGGGGATCCAACGCTTCGACTGTTCTAGTTTCCTCTACCAGAGCTTTCTCCTATACCTGTGTAAGGAAAAAAAAAAAGAGCACTTTCTTGTCAAATCATTACAGCAAATACACCCTTTCAGTCATATGAAAGCACTACAAAAAATATTTAACTGCTGAACCACGTTAAAATCCTGCCAAGAGGTGAAATGATCCTTGTGATTTTTTGTGATGCAGCAGAGTTCAGTCCTCAACTACTGAGCTTTAAGCTATGGTGGAACTCCTGAATTCAGTACACCACTTTTGTATATTTAGGCCTGAAACTTCTCAGTCAGATTTCAAATTTGACTGGATTTTGATCTTTTCATTCTAGGAAGTTCTGTCAACTGGAAACAGATAGAGCAAGTATGGAAGTTTTGGGGAGGTAGAAGATCTACTTGAGACATATGTTTAGTATAATCATGACCAGAACAGGTGACAAAAATCTCACAGGGAAGCACAAACAAAACTATAACAAATCTTAGAAATGAGAAGTCAGGATTATTTGCAATAAGCACATGAGGCAACATCATGAATTAATTTTCTTAAATTTTATGTATCTGGTAATACAAAATGAATTGGAATCATATATTAACATAAAACAAACTGGGAAATAAACAGAATGAGATGAAACAACAAATTTGTCATCAAAACTGCTACTTTATTTCCCCAATAGCAATACCAGAATAAAGGTGTGATTAGATTATCAGTTTTATCATTTTGATAAAAACAGAAAGTGAAAAAGAGTTTTGTTAAAAATCAAAGATGCATAAATATTTGTGGTTCAAAATATGTAGGGAGACTGTTAGAAAACTCACTGGTTGCTACATTGTCATGGTCCATGATAGAAATTAAATCAAGATTTGGTCATTGTGAGAAATAATCAGAATAATTTGGAACAGAGAATTTTGGGGATAAAGAAGATTTTAACTGCCCAGTTTTCAGCAAGAATGGGAATACAGGAGAACCCAGACATCCCTTATATTTTATTGATAACATTTTTAATGTTAAAAGTGATGAAAAAACTGTAAAACTGCTTCAAGAAAAAAGTCTGTCTAGTAAGAAAGAGAATATGGAATGCAATGAATGAGAAAGAGTATGAAATAACGCAAACACAACCTCTTAATAAGAGAAGCATAACAAAATAAAAACTAACATTCTTCAAGGAAGGCCAGTGCATTAAATCAGAATATTATTAGAAAATTACCTGTGGGAAATAAAAGCAATACCTTCTGTAGATCATTGCAATGCACAAGGACAAGCTCAGTTCCCCTGGATGCAGCATCACTACTTCAATTTGTGCCCAACTCACCTGCCCAGGAAAGGCCAGTCAGTCAGTCACTGTTCGGAGATCTAGGTCTGCTTCTCAAAAACAACTAAGCAAACCATCTAATATATCAAATAAAATTATTAACAAGGAACATTAAAAGAAATGCATCAACATGGAAGGTCTCGGGACAGCTAGTACTACTTAGGAGTTGGAGAGGAATGAGATTATTTTCTGTGATGCCTTCAACATCTACTTGCCATATTTTTAAAATTAGATTCTTGAGGAGAAAGAAAACTATAGAAACAATAATGAAAAAAATGTTCTGCTTTAAAAAACAAAATAAAATTAGCAATTTTTTTGTATTATCCTTCTCAAGTTAGAGAGAATATTCTGGTAGATATCTGACTTCTTTTATATAAAGATTCTAAACTAAGATTTTATTAATATATGCAATATCCATTTATGACAGTTCTCTTACCTTACAGACAGATCCTTGCTTAGCTCCTTATTGACCCTGTATTTACATTTATCTTTTAATGCTTTATCATCTATAGAGTTTTGCTGAGAATTTGTTTTATCTAAATCCATTGGAGGGAAAACCTCTGCTATCCCTAATGCTTAAAGGCAATTAGGCAAACGTGTGGCCTCATGGCTGCTAAGGAGATTACACATGAGAACTACTTAAAAGCATGATAAACTCAGCTGTCACTACATAAAAATCCTTAAGTTGTTGCATAGACATTCAACAGTGGAAGGATCTAATCACGCTTTTAAATGTTGCAAATGGCAGAAGTACTGACAGAAGATGCCTACAAAATTTAGTCTTTCCAATTTTAGAATGAGTGTGCCAAGCTAACTCATGTTGTTTATAGAACTAGGCTTCTCTGGAGGTGGTTGACTGGTAAACATTGATAACTTGCTGTCACCAATTTCAGATAAGAAGTGATGTTAGGGTGCACTTTTTCTTAGTTCTGTAGTCCATCAAAATGAGAACACGTATATAAGCAATTGGTTCTTTTTTTTTTTTTGTTTTGTTCTGTTCTTTTTTTGTTTGTTTGTTTGTTTGTTTTTCTCTTCCTATGGTCTACTTATGAAGAAGCAATCAGCAAGCAAGGCAGTAGATGCTTAGCTAGTCTGAAAAAAAAAAAAAACAAAATATGGATAACAGTCAGACAAAGCTCAGAAGCTTTGAGATAAGCAGACCCAGCTGAGAAAAACTGAGAGAATGAGCTCTACAGAAGATATAAGAAGGTGGCATTTTATGGTTCTACACTGAAAGCTGCAATAGTAAAACCTATATTCCAATTCCATGACTTTTTTCCATGACAAAGCTTTTAATGAGAGCAGCAAATGGTAAACATGAATCAATTTGCATGGTTAGAAAGAAACAGACTTTATTTATTCCTTAGCTTTCATGTTTGTTTCTTGGATGGCACACAGTCACTCAGGAAATTTAACTTAACTTCATGGCCCAGCTTGTGTGAAGCTGAGTACAAGCATTTGCAGGGTCCAGGGACAAAATTAAAGTGCAAATTTATTGAATTTAAAAAAAAAAAGGGAAAGCATACATATGAGAATTAGTTTCATAAGTGAGGAGTAGATATGGGGTTTTTGAACACAGATTTTTTTTTTTTTTTGAAGGAGGGTCTTTTTTCCCAAAATTTTGGTAGCAGTTTTTAATTCTAATAAGACTTTAAAAACTGACACTGGAATATGATTACTATACACCATGTTTATTATTTCAAAATAGTGAAATTATTTAAATATGGTTCATATCAATGAATCTGTAAACCAAAGCTGTAATGGAGTACATTACACAACTAGATTGGGATGTTTTTCCCTTTACCTGTGTAGGGATGATGGATAGCCTTATTTCTTTTGACTTTGTTGTTCGCTGTGTCTCTTTGAATAAATGCTGAAGACCATAATGAATTCACATCATATTTGCAGCACCTCTGTCTGAGACTGAAGGTCGTTTGATATGAGACTGCCTACCATTTCCAGAAAGGCACTCTCTATCTCTGCTGTCTGTATGCCAATTAAACTGAAAGATATCAATTAGTTTATGTAGAATATGGATCCATGCTAATCTGGTGCAGAAACAAACATCTACTTTCTGATATATGGATTTATGAAGGGAGTCAGTTCACGTTGCAGAAATATTTTTCACAGTTTACACTGCACCTTTCTTTAGCATGTCACTGCATTAACCTTTTAGTCTTATCAGTGAACATTAAAACTGTTGCATCCATTAATATCCAATAAAACAGTTTGCCCTTCAATGTGAAGGAAATAATGCAGGATCACCTTCAATTCATGTACTGACTACCTTAAAACTCAGCCACAAATCTGGATTATTCCTTATACATACAGAAATGTACTTCTTTATGAAATCCTGCCATGATATCTGACACTACAGTGTGGAAGACTTTACCTTGCCCTAATTTTAAGAAATAATCCTTTAGGTTAAAATGCCAAGGAAATAAAACTCAGATCTGAAGATAAAAGAAAAAAATAAAATAAAAAAATAAATAATTATAGGATAAAACTTCATTGTAATATACAAGAGAATCCAAACTAACCCAGATGTGCTGAGGCAAACTATATTCACCAGCCACATCCCTTTAAAAAGAAAATCAAGAGAAGACTTTTAGAACCATCTTCAGTGCTCACACATTCATCATTCTCAACACAAAAACTTTCTTACTAGGCATGAATTAACTTTTTTCCTTTACTGAAAGATCCTAATTATATGGCATTCCAGAGGTGAAATGAAGTAGATTTTCTAATTTTAGATAGTGTATCAACCCACAGCAAGTCATACATGTGGTGTCTGATGCGAGATATGAGAGAGGATTTTAATTGCTTTAGACATAAGAACTGCAGTCATGATCTCAGTGAACTCAGTTCTATATACAGTCTTGGCATAAGGTTCTGGAAGGTGAGGGATACAATTTGGAAAGATTTATGCATTATGACTCTTTCTGTACTTATTTTAATAAATCACATAGATACCTATACCTGATTAACAATGCTGTTGAAAGTCAAATTTCTGCTTTTGGTTTGGTTTCCTTTATAATTAAAGATGGTCTGTGTATCTGGAGGATACACTAAATTCAAAGTCCTACAAACAAAGCACTGCTAAAAGAGGTTTTGACTCATTTCCATTCAGTATCAATTTACTTACACAAGTGGGTTTTGAACACATATCACAGAATCATAGAATAGCTTGAGTTGGAAGGGACCTTTTAAAGGCCTTCTAGGCCAACCCCTCTGCAATGGGCGGAACTCAATCAGGGACTTCAGGGTTCCTGTCCAATTAGACCTTGACTGTTGTCAGTGATGGGGCATCCCCAGCTCTCTGGGCAACTGGTTCCAAGTGTTTCACTACTCTCACTCTAAAAATTTCTTCCTTATATCCAATTTAAATCGACTCTCCTTCAGTCTAAAACCATCACCCCTTGTTCTATCACAACAGGCCCTGCTAAAAAGTTTGTCCCCATCTTTATTATAGACCTGCTTAAGTTACTGGAAGGTCACAATAAGATCTGCCTGGACCCTCCTCTTTTCTAGGCTGAACAATCCCAGTTCTCTTAGCCTTTCCTCATAGGAAAGGTGCTCCATCACTCTGATTGTCTTCATGACCCTTTTCTGAACTTGCTCCAACAGATCCTTGTCCTTCCTGTGCTGGGAATCCCAGAGCTGGATGTAGCACTCCATGGAAATGGGAAGTGCCAAATTCTATAATCAAGAAATTAATTCTGCTTATTATGCCCACCCATAACTTTTCATTTATTTTTACTTTTCATTCAGCTATTGCAAGGCGCAGAAAGGGAGTTTGAAAGACTTGTTTGTTATGACACAGTTGCTAAACCAGAATCTTTTGTTTAAAAATACAGCACAGAAGTCTATAAATCTCTATGATTTTCTGTATTTCCCTCACTCTGATATAAATTTCTAATAAACTTGAGTATACTTCTCATTAAAAAAATAAAAAATATTGATACATGTACTTACAATTACAATATTAATCTTTTTCTATACAAAGTTGAAATTATGCATGAGATCTTCCAGCCCGTTAATCTTTACCAGATTATTCTTGACACACACTACTTTAATGATGTTTCATGTTAGGGGCAGCTCCAAAGACCAGCTAACCTTGCCATAAGAAATATTTTCCCCTGGGTTTATTTTTCAAATTATTCTGAAACATTTTCTTTGCCTCTTTATTTTCACTTTGCTCAAAGGGATTTTTGTTCCTGCTGAACATATTTCCTGTAGAAGTATCTTCTTTCTGGGAAACAAAGAGGGATAAGGGGATATGGTTTGGCTGTGGTGTTGTTTTTTGGTTTTATTTTTAATCCTTTTCAGTTTCCTCGTATTTGGAAAATGATAACAACGGGGGGAATAAAAAAAAGAAAAAAAAAAGTGTTTTGTTTATTCTTTTAACAATAACAACTGTTTTTTTTCCACTGTAGCTCTAGTAAATAAATAAAGCTACAAAATAATTAATAAACCTCAGGCAGCTTGAGTCAAGACTGTCACTAATTGAATTTTTGGCTCAATTGTTGCAGCTGCTACAGCCTTCCTGAGGCTTCTCAACCAGTGAAAAGAGACTGTAAAAAAAACTAGAAAAATTGAATCACTTAGATGAGAGTTTCTGTCCATGCCCATTTGTACTTTTTTTTGTGAACAACCAGCATAACCAGGAAGAACAGTTACACACAATAATTTGCCAATTAATATATTTTACACCTATAATTTTTATCAAACTGAAATTATGGTCATAAATCACATAAATAAGCCTCATGACTAGCTAAAGAATTGATTCTGCTCTGGAGACCTGAAACACGTGTTTCCACACCCTGCATGGCTGCTTATGGTCTCCATGATGGCAGAGGAGTTCCACCAAGGAATTGTTACTGAACACAGAACTGTGTCCTGTGAGGTCACTTGCAGAACATGCTTAACTCAAGTCTGAACAGTATTCTAGTAGGCATTGCAGTCAATTGATAAATAAATAAATAAATAAGGAATGTCTTCCTTTTTTTTTTTTTTTTTTTCTGTTTTAAGGAAATTATAAACTGAAACAGATTGATTTATTTGAAGGTAAGGAGCTAAGTAAATTCCTTAAAAATCAACCAGAGAGTATTTTCTTTTTTTTACTTTTGGTTGTTTTTGCTTGTTATCTATTTCAGACCAAAATTGGAGGTGACTCCAGGGTGTCTCAAAACTTTAGCCATTTAATTTCAAGTATAAGTTATTTCTCATGCCATTACTACCTGAATTTGAGTAGAAGCCTATTCTTAGGTTTTGAAAAAAACTCTGGTGAATACTGGAAATCAAATAAGAAAAGTACAAAAATTAATAAAAATGGGAAAAGATATTTAGGTCTTATTGGGCTGGAAGCTAACAATCAGAAAGCTAGGCAGACTAACATATATGAGCAATTTACTTCTAAGCTTCTTTCTAAGTTTCCTGATTGGAAGTCCATACAAATTGTATAATTTGTATAATTCTTTTTCTAGGATAGCTATAAATAATTCTTGCCCTGAGTTGCCACACATATCTAAGTTTAAATAACGCTCAGGTATTCCTGCTTGTATTCTTTTCTAGGTTTAAAAAAAAAAAAAAACCCTGTAAAATAGTTGTGTCCTTAAATACTTGTCTTTTCACAGGGATGTTCTTGGGACAATAAGCAAAAAGTATATGGACGTATTTTTGCTCAGAGATTAATCTTAATAGTTACCCAAACTCAAGATTTCTTTAGTGAAACAGTTCTTATACAGATATTTAATGCACACAAATGTGTATTTTTGAAGGATATCTAAGAGTTATCAGGAACGGTCTTGCTCCAAAATAGGTTGAATACACCACAAAAGGGCACTGCAAGGGCAGGATCAGCCCAAAACTGCCTGACTTACCATCCCTGTTTTAACACAATACTCTCCCAGTCACTTGCCATCTTTACCCTGAGTCAAGGGATTCTCTCCAGTCATCCATTATATCACAATTTTCCAACTCTTGTTTTAGCAGAGTACTGGAATTTCCTACAATCTCAGCTTCTCCAGTTCCTCTCATCACTCTACTATAATATTGTCACTATTTCCAGAAATTATCACGCGTGCTATAAAGAATGGGTTCTTTCCTTCTCTGTGACTTTCTTTCACTAAGATTTTGTTCACTTGTCAGCAACAAGAATAAAATAGAAATTTCATTTATAAAATAAGTTTCAATTATGATTCAATTAGAGAAAAATTAATGATGTGTATAAGAAATGGCCAAAAAAAAAAAAGAAAATTGTAACAGAGAAATAATTCCATTTCTTAAATATAGGTACAATAGTACTTAGTTTTCATCTTATAGTCTTTGGAAGATATAAATCCAAAATTTTGGGAAATAAGCATTTGCTGATTGTTTCAGTTTATTACTTTCATGCACATACAAATTCTTTGTTTCATTTATAGTTGAGCAAAAAATGACATGTATGTAGATTTGCTCACTGTATGTTGAGCAAATTTATATGAGATTAGATTAATAGGTCTGGATGCTTAGGAATTCTGGATACTGTTTCAGTGACTTACAACAGGCTCTTCATAGGTAATTTCCCGAGAACACTTTTCCTGATGGCAATCACAGCTGACGATTGCCTCACTGCACAGCTTTATATTCTGATCTCAATTTGCTTCAGTTGCAACTGTGAACAGCATACTGGAGACTGGTCTCATGAAGGGTCTCAGTTTAATTTATGCAAAACAGCTTCCTCAAGCATCACAGTGGGGTCAGAAGTGAATATATGCAGAGACTCCTGAAATTCATTTTAAAGGTAATGTATGACCAGGAAGCCTCTGTTCCATGAATCTTGTTACTGAAGTTTGAGTCAAGTGAAAATCCACTAAGGAGTTTCTGCAGCACCCTCACAGAGAAGAATATTTTGGCATATATTTATAGAACTCAACAATAGATATTTTATTTAGGATTTTAGTAGAGCATAACTAAGTTTCATTTTTGGACACTGACTAATGATTCTGAATTCTTTGAATATATTGTGTCCTATATATAATGCTTCAGTTTGCTTTGACCTCAACTGTCTTGCCACAGGGGGCAGTTTATAAATATTCTATGGTACTCTGTAACAAAATAAATGTGAAAGCGTCTGCATAATTTCTGAGACACTGGGCTACCTAGGATAATTTAAGACATTTATTTAAAAAAAAAAAAAAAAACCTTTTCCATTTATAGATGGTTTATAATTCATTTTTCTTCTTATGACAGAGAATTTCTTTTCTTTGTTGAAAACCCAATATGTTCTGTAATAAAGGTTTGGTTCAACACTGAAAAATAACCCTATGGCAAATATAGGTCCCTACTGTCAGCTCTCTTCAATAGATGTAGGTCACTGTTTCTTATTTCTAGAATTTTATTTGATTTTAGAAGGTAAAAAGAAATTCTGTGGTGATTTTGGAATCTTTCTCCTTCACACAAACTAACACTTTACATGTATAAAAGATGTAAGCAGTTTAAAGAAAAAAAGACTCCAGCTCTCCAATCTCACAGAAATGATATTATCTGCAAAAACTCCAGGCAAAACTTTTGGCTACATTTTCAAAGCACCTTAAGTTGCTTTCATTGCTTCTGAGTATAATTGAGGCACTTCCCCTCCATTCAGGTACCAGCGAACAGAGTTTTACACCAAAACTTTGAAGCACCTTCAGACAATATATTGGCAGTTACCAGAATCAGCTGCAATTTGTTTGCTTTTGCTTACCTGTGACACCAATGGTTTTAATTTCTTCTTCATCATCTCCAAATATATGGGACAGAGAGCGGGGCAGAAAGTAAGAGCAAGAAAGGCATTTATAGACTTCTGAGAGTTGCTGGTACTATTGAAAGTGTTATTAAAGCCTATTGAACACCATTATCTCCTACGAAATTCTTCCATTTTGTTCTCTAAAATGCTGACATTTTTTTACAAGAGTGAGAAGTTTTTTCCTTTGTACATGGATTTCTTGTAAGGATATTCTTATATTTTAAAAGGGATTAAAAATCACAAAAGGACAGAGATTCTGGCTCAGAGGGATGTTGTGTGTTGCAATCCAATAAGTTTGATGCAGGGTTGTTGCATTTGGTTTTGGGGTTTTTTTGTTCATTTTCTTTTCTCATAACAAAACCAGTGAAAAATGTATCAGTGGTGCTTAATAGTTCTTTTATCTACAAAATAAATACTATAACAGGCACCGCTGTAATTTAATACTAGGTGTATTTTATTAAAGAAAAAATATGAAGAAAAAGCTACATAACAATTATTAAACATTAGAAAGTGAACTCTTGGTCTGCAACTTGCATAGCACGTTCTGGCAACAAACATGAGCAAATGTTTTCACTTTCCACATGCACCAAACCAAGATCCTTAACTTAATGTTGCTTGAATTCCATTCCTATCAATGACCTCGGCAAAAAGCAAGGAAAATCAAAGTGTTTAGGTAGTCTAACTACAAGCTTTCTTTATTCTAGGCAACTGAACATTGCAATAAGCAGGAAAAATAGAAATGCTCTCTTTTTTTTTTTTTCTTTCTTTTTTTTTTCCCCCTATTACCTGTATCTTCTTAGTTTTACCAGCTGGAACTTGGTAATATCTGAAGGTCTAAGTTAGGTTAATATTGATTTACTAAACAAGATACAGATAGCTGTCACAGACAAAAAAGCATCAGCATTTTACTTCTAACTTAATAAACTGGAGACGAAGTTAGAACAGGGTGAGAAATTGAATATTTAGTTTATCATGTACAATGAATAAAAAAGATTGATGAGACCAAGTGCTAAAAACAGTTACATGCAACATTGGATGAACAGTATAAAAGCTGTCTTTTCTTACTTGCGAATTTTCATTGGGTGTTTCTGACCTCTTCTAAGATTAAGGTTTCCTCCAAACATCCTTTTTGGTGCCAGCCAAAGGGATTGCCATATGAGTTCAGTGTAAAAATGAGGGCCAAAACCTTGTAGGAGGATTAGGGAATCTGAGTTGCTTTAACACAGGTTACTCCTAGATTCTAAGAGCCCATCCTCCCCTGCAAGGCTGCAATCCATTTCCTGCTCCCAGACTTTCAGAGCATCTATCCCAACAGTGCACGGTCTCGCTGCAGCATAGGAAGAACCATTTTCATGTCAAATGTGCAAAAACCTCTGTGAGAAGCTAAATAAAAAGAGAATAACTTGTGCAAACTGGAATCTTCTCCTCATTTTCAAGGAACTATTAATCATCAATTATTAACAAAATCTTAAATTTAAAAAGGAAAATGCTGAAATGCAAAGAGATGAATTTAGCAGATGCTAGGAGTCTGAACATTCATAACATGGCAATAGACATGTATTATAAATTAATACACATTATGTATTAATATTTTCTTTCTATTTCCAATATGCTGGTCTATTAATTTAGAGATATATATCAAAAAATAAAGATAGCCAAGAAGAGATATACTAACTGGTTCCTGGAGGAACTTATACTAGAAGATTTGTTTTACAATATCAACTCCTTGTACTGGAAAATCATTTTAAAGATAAAGAGGACACCATTTTATATGATCAGTGTTACACAAGTTCCACCAATATATAAAAATTAGAGAAAAATTTCTACAAGGAAAAAAATTGATCAAATTTGGAGCCTGATCTTTCTAGCAAATGACAAAAATGAAAAAAATTATGTTTTACACAAACGTTACATCTCATTTATTAGACTACAAGTGATTTTAAGTAGTTTTACATTACTTTCTTCCCTATATAACCTTTCTCTTCTTTCAAAAATTCTCCAACACTTCTTAAATTGGTTCACCACAATTTAATTTTTGACTACACTCCATTGCGAAAAATGGATTCTGTTTCAAAAACAACCCTTTGCTTTGCATTGACCTCATATTAAAAAAGACTCCTCAGACTTCCAACCTTGCATCATATCTTAGGACTTCAATAAAAAGATATCTACTTGCTGCAATATTCAGTTGTGGGTTTGGTTTTTCAGATGATGTGGCTTCTCTAAATCAGAAGATAAGCTTTTTCTAAAATTCAGGATGCTTAATTGCTCAAGTGAAAATTGTTGATCTAGGTAGCTCTTTCTAATCTACATATATTTTTAAGGCTTTAAAATGGCTTTCCACATTATACTTAAGAAAAAAAACTAAAATATTTTTGAGACAATATACAATATACAATAGTATCAGAAAATAAGAAATGGTCTCAGAACAAAATCTATTTAGAATGTGGTTTTATGAGTGTTTTTAATTCTATGAAGACCAGTGTGAACCATCAATATTCTTCATTTCCTACTCTTACTCCTATCTGAGAAGATAAGCATAAATCAAATCACATTTTAGTAGATTATGAGCCTGTCTTCATTTTGTTCTTTTGACATCCTTTATTATTTTTTTTTTATTTTTTTTTTTTTAAAGGTACTGTAAGCATTTCCTTAAGGTAACCTATTACACATTTTGGCATCCTGCATGTTCCCCCTTTGGGTTACAAAAGTGTTCATAAGTCGTTCTTTCATGTTGAACTTTTGGCATGTTGGTATGAGCAGGTGTGACTGTTGTGATGAAGTTTGGAGGTGAAATGAATACTCTTTCCAACAGAAAAAAGTCTCCTGTGGAGCTGAAGGCTGCCAAGTAACTGGAGTGGCGTTTGTTGCCTAGTTAGCTGTCACATCACCTTGTGAGCAGGAATAGTGCCATCCAAGCAGATGGTTATAATGCAAATTGATGGCTAATTGTGTTTACAACTACTGGGGATGTCCAAGATTTCACTCTCTTCAGCTAGGAGGATCTATCCATCCAGTGCTTTCGTGCATAAGATTAGGAGGATAATGTTTTCCTTATGCTTCATCTCACAGCTACTTTGGATTAATCTCTTTGTCACTGTGTCCTTTTTCAAAGCCACTGTTATCCACTGGCATTCCAGTTAAACACTATAGGAAGCAATAATGTGTGTCTACTATATTGATAAAAAACCCCTGGCCTTCCCAGGAGTAATTATTTGAATTACAGAATTAAGACAGATTATAAAGGCAAACAAAATACTGGTTTAATTTAGATTTCCACAAGATGTTCATAAATTAAGCAAAACCACAGCCTATTCACAGAGCGCTTTCTAATTTAATAAAATTTCGATGCATTGGGATGTCACAAGTGAGAACCACAGAAGAAAGTGGCAATAATATAATCAGTCATGCATTAAAAAAGAGCACATTGTAAAGATCAGCTCATCTGATTTTTCTGACAAGTCTTGGCAATGCACATTAGTACATGTTGGTACTAATGTTTATCTTGTGAGTCCATGTTACTCAAAAAGGTTTAAAAATTAAAGAAAGTTATTGAAGACATGGACATCTGGAATGGCTTTTGAGCTTCCCAGACCTGTACAATTTTTTGTAGCACACAAGAAATTAATTTCTCTGACAGCTACTTACAGAAGCAAGTAGGATTGTTATTGATATTTGAAGAGAAGGGAAGGAGTATAGGAGTAAAAACAAAACAAAAAGAGTAAAAACAAAACTTAAAAAACAAAACAGCCTACACTTATAATTGTGGGCAAAAGAAGATGGTAGACTTGATAAAACCATTAATATTACTTGAATAAATATCTAAAACATCAAAACTAAAGTGTATAGTTTTACAATTTGTTAGCAGGGTTAAAAAAAAAGAAGTAAATTTTAGGATTCAATAGGCTTTGCTTACTGTCTGCAGTGAGGAAAAGAAAAGACAAGACATCTTAATTGTTTTGTATGTCAAAGACAAGAGGGATTAAACATCACAGCGAAGAACAAAGGTAGTCAATAAGGTTCCAGGAAGAAAATTAGATCTGTTTCTACCATGCTGGCTTTTTGGGACTGAGAGAGAGATACTGAAGACCAATAAAATATGAGATTGGACACAGAGAATATAAAAGATTGATAAATTTAAGATTAATTTGGTTAGAAGTGGAGTCTAAATCCATATAAGCAATTGTGCTCATTTGTGGAGGACGTTCAGAATGAAAGGAGACAGTGAATAATTGATATAAAGATAAAAAAGAGAACTAAAGAAAGACAGAGTAATAAAATTCCAGAGAGCACAGAATATGATTGTGGGAAAAAAGTGATTTTATTGAAAATAGAGAAAATTAGAATTGATTATACTCTTAGAAGTCTGCATGGAAAGAAGACTTTTGAGATACTTGCAAGTTTTGATGACATGAGACAAGTTTGTCTTGATCATTAAACAGCGACTACTTTATAATTAACCAGTAATATCAGTGATCTCAGAAGACACTTTTCCTGTACTTGTTTGGATGAATAATAGCAGTAAAAACGAAACAATATACTTTGAAACTATATAGTATATGACTAAGTGATGTTTCAATTACTCCAAAAAACAGGAAACTATTAGCCAAAAGTAGCGGACAACACTATTCAAATGAATTAAGGGGGTGGGGGGTTAGGCAAGCACTTTAAACAAGAAACATCTTTTTGTAATGGATGAGTGTACTTTCCTGAACCTGCCTATGGTGGAATTAAACTTATACTAAGGTAGAGGTCTAAAATGCATGTGATGGAACAAAACAAGAAGTGCCAACCTCTGTCTGTGAACTAGATGAGATGGTCAAAATCTGTCTTAGGTCTAGAAGTGTTTGATGCAGATTTGTAAAATTAAGTTAGAAGGATTTCCCCACAAATATTTACAGATCTATTTTTCTCCACCAAAAAGCAAATAAACAAAAAAAAGTTTGAAAACTTAGGAATTAAAATTTCAAATTAATCCAAGGGACACACAATATCTTCTACATTGTGGATCTAGATTTTGTCACAAGGATGCCAGTACAAAACAGTTTTATTTTTCCTTTTTTCTCCCATATAAATTTGAATAACTCATTTTATGCATATCAGTTGGAAAAATCACTTGGATTCAATTAGCTCAATATGCAAACATCGCTATACTTAACCAAAATTAATTTCTTTAACAATTGAGGTGAGGAACTTAAATGAGAACTTTCAATTAAATATTTCAAGAGTAAAATACCATTATGATGTTGAGTCACCATGTTAATTTACATGCAGTGATCAAAAAGATGACTTGAATAGGCAGTCACGCTGAAAAGGCCGTCCTTCTCACTTTGTAGCAAGAAGTTGGAACACTCAGCCTTGAAAGGAAAGAGTGTGCAGCTTTTCCTTACATTCTTCTTGTTCTCTGTTTTTAAAAACTCACTTAATATTGTCTCTGGGACAGAGCAATAATTTTGTTCAGTTTCAGCGTAATGGATCAATTAGCCAAATAATGGAAATAGACAGTTCAGAAGATAAAAATAATTATACAAAGAAAAACAGTGATTTATAACTGAAATAAAAATAATATAAATATGAGAAAAATATAAGAACAAGGTAAAAAGCATTTAGAGCCCATACTGATTTTATCAAACCAGACTGATAATCCATAGAATGATAAAGAGAATACCTGAGTAGCAAATATATAGATATTTTTGGGGGAAGGAGGGGTGTTGTGGGGGGTTTCTTTATTATTATTTGAATACATAAATAAAATAGAAGAGTTTAAATTTTGCTCATATTCAATTTTGCAGAAAATTTCCCATCATTACATTGGTACTGGGTATCTCTGTAGGTGACTGTTTCTATTGTTGCCATCACTAATTATACTTTTATTCAAGATATTTCTGATTTGATGGTCACAGGACATCACAGAAAAAGAATGGAAAAAAAGAAACCACATTAGGAGATTTTCCAAGAAATATTAAGGGAAACATACAGCAAAGTTTAATTTGCACATGAAAATCATGAGCAATTCAGCTTGTCTGTAAGATTTGAAGTTGCAGAATATAATTCCTGACAGCATTTCCCTCTTCCTCAAACTAATAAACAAATATTCTTTTTGTTTATTTGTTTTCCTTGTTTTGAAGTTTTTAGAAAAACTTATAGTTTTTCTATTATTGTATAGTCAAACATGAAAGAATATAATTGATTTAAAATTACACATTTTCTCACATAGTTCCTACTATAACACTGCCTTTGAATCTTTCATATCTTCTGTGATCTAGTAAAGTCAACAATGGTAAGGTTTAGCCTGAGAAATTCAAACTCAGACTTTATTGAAGCCTTCAGAAAAATAAATAAACAAATAAATAAATAAATAAATGAATAAAAAAGAGGTTCCTTCTTTCATCTCCATCTCTGCCTTGTGTAAGTAGGCTGGCCTGAGACACCAGCTCCATTAAAGCACCATTCCAAGGCCATAGTTGTAAAACCATGACAGTATCTATGCTCTTTCTTATTCATGCTGTATTACTTTCCTTCCACATCCAGCACTGATAGTCTCCTTTCTTGGACATGGAATTACCAGGTCTGTAGAGACATGGGATACAGAATATGGAGAACTTTTCCTTCATTTTTTACTTTTAGACTATGCATTGTTTAAATTTATTTTTAAACTGTGCAGAGCAGGTCTACTGTAGATCTATTGACAGTAGATATCAGTCCTATGTAGACTCACAAGAATACAAAGAGGCAGAGTTATGGTTTTAAAATTTATAAGTAACAGCAAAAGACAGTGAAGAATACCTTGGCTTTCTCACACTGGTGTCATATTTTAAGACAGACAGATTATTTTGAGAAAGTGAAGTACCACAGAAGGGAGTTCAATAAGAGTTCTCTGTTTTAAACTCAAATAAAACTCCCAAACAATACTCTTTAATCCTTGCCTTACCACATCAATTTCTTTACTTGTGAGAGAAAAGGAAAAAGAGTTGGTTTAAAGGCATTTTCTTTACATTTGTAGGCACTTTGAGGTCACTGTTAGATCTGAAATGACTCATGCTCAGGAAGGAATCCCTGACTGATGCAATAGCAGTTCCTGGACATTTGGATTTGCCTATAGGCATAGCACAGTAATATTTTCCTGACTGCTGTGCTGGGGGTTGGGCAGGGAGGGGGGTGAGAGTGAGGTAGTTCTGGGTTCTTTCCTGATCTCTGTGAGAAAGGTCTGGAAACAAATGGCTTAATAAAATAACTGATTTAACAAGACATAATAAGGGGAATACAGACAGTAAAATTTTTGTCTTCAAAGGTGGGGACTTGGCATTCATGCAGCATCAGATGGAGCCTAGATGGACTTTTCCCAAGGTGTGAGGCACAGATTCTGTCCATGGAGAGAGGTTCCTCCTTTTTGTTCATTCCAGCTGTTACACACAATTTCTCAAAAAAGCCCACAACTCTATTCAAAGAGATGTTCACATGATAACTTTTTGCTGCAACTGCATGAACAAGTGGAAGCTTCCTGCAGGATTCTCTGGCTGGGTGAGATGACCAAGAAGCCCATGCAGCATGATCTCCATCCACATACAGATTACGTTTCCTTAAGATATGATAAACTATGAATTACATTAATAATATACAGATTTCTCAAGCCCGGAGAACAAGGTCTGAAAGAGCAAGCATTGCCTTTTCAAGACCATTAATTCCCAAATTACACCATGTTCTTCAAGACTTCCAATGCCCTATAGGACTACACTATACAGTTAATGTATATAAAGATTATTATTCTAATATACACAGATGTGTATAACACACTTGCAGAGAGAAAAGTTCCTAATAGACAATAGAAAATATAGAAAAGAAAGCCCAACCATTAAAAAAGAAAAAAAAAAAAAGTACATCTGTTAAGATCTCTTTTTTCTTGTATCTGATCATACCCCACTAATTTCAGCAGGAGATGTGTTTGTTTTTAACTGTCTTTTAACTGTCTTCCAGTTGTGAGCATATTTTGAAGAATATCTAGCAAGGTAACTTTCTATGCCTTCCTCTATTTCTCATTAGTATGTCTCAAGAGTGTTTTTAATTGAAAATGTTATCCTCCCATAGATTTCTGATATGGCTGTTATCAGAATAAGTCAGTAATAGCAAAAATGGTACAAGCATCTTAAGGTCAGACTATGCAGAGGACAGGCTGAAGTTCAATCTGTTCTTAGCAGTTGTTTATCCACCAGTATCTGAGAGGTGTAAGAACAGACATATACCAGCAGCTAAATTGTTAAAATTGGTTTGCTAGTTAAAATTGGTTTGCTAGTTAAAATTGGCAAACCTGTTGCTTAAAATTTCCCTCGTAGAAGGAGAGGTCTGTGAATTGCTTACACAGGGCCTCCTGAATATTAGATAAACAATAAAAGCGAGGTGTTTCTATCAGGGTACAGGGCTCCATGTGAGTGCTGCACTGTTACTGAAGATGGAAGCTTGGACATACTCATACCCAAATAAATCCCTTAGCGAGAGAACTTTGCATAGTCTGAATGGTTTTGTCAAGAATAAGATGAGCTGTGCAGTGGGATCCTGAGCAACAGAAGAAGGTGAGGTTTCGAGCAGTGAAATGAGGGAGGAGGAGAATTGGCTATATAGAGTGGAATTTTTTGTTTGCTTGCTTATTCTGAGGAAACATAGAATTTTAACTTCATTAAGATTAAACTGAAGTCAGGAACATCTAAAAGGCAAGAGGAGGGAGGAAGGATGAGATACAACAAGGAGTGGAAGAAGATGAGGCAGTACTGGAGCCCTTAATTTGCAAAAGAAAAATGTTGTCTTTCCTCAAAGGAAACAGGAACAGTTAAACTTTACCTCATTGAAGGAATTAGTTATTAAAATTCAGCAGAATTCTTGCTTCTGAAGCTGCTTAGGTTTTAGGCTTGCATTTATCTGCTTGCAATATGGGCCATTTTTCCTTCTGACACATTTATGCATTTTTTTATGACAAGTAAATAATATTTATATTTATTTAGCACCAAAGCAATTATGTGATGTGGGCTGATAAATACTAAAAGAATATTTATCAAAACAGGAATGAAAGTTACTAGGCTTGTTTTTGTGTCAGCACAAATTATTTATTCTGTTTACAATAAATATTTTTTGTCCCAGTCACCTGGGAAATCAGACCCAGCCACACATCAGTAGTCTCAATAGCAATTCTAAGGAGGAAAAACCTCTTTCTCTCTCTCTGATTATTATTTGCCAAAAGGAACATAGACCATTTTGGACCATATTAAAATCTTTCTATGAAGAATTTAAGTACGTGTAGGTACTACTTAGTCCTTTAGAACAATTTTTTCGTAATTCTAGTTTATTCTTATTCCTCACAGAAAGGCCACAGATGATCAGACACAGAAAGGGATTTAACATTTATTTCTTTTAAGATGTGAATAGGCCAATATCAGTTCTAGTTTCTGGCTGGTCCTGATAAAATGCTGTGGATTTCTGTAATAAATTTTCTTTTAATTATGTTTTGACATATTTATATCAAATTATATGAAGATGCATCTGATTTTTACCAGAGTAATTGACTTTGATTTAGGTATGTTAAGAACAATGACAAAGGACATGGTGCAAGTAAATCAGTTATGAATCCTTAATGCACAAAACCACCATAACATTCCATTAAGACATAAGAAACAGAAAGATTCTTACTTGCTATAATGATTTTATTTGTCAAATAATTGCAATAACTACTATTTAATAATCAAATAACAAAATATAAGCAACTCTTTGTTTTGCTTTTCACAAATCCAAGAGAAAATACTTAAACTTTGCTTCATGGGAGGACACAAGATGGTGATCTCTACTGAGCTGTCAGGTTTTCACTCCACTAATTTGCTGGTTCTTGAATGTGGCATTTAGGAATCTCTTTTCTTTTTAATTGAAATGCAAAATACTATCTTATGTACTCTTAATAGGATTAAAGGATTCATCATTCCCTCCTGCCTAGCTGGGTAATTATACAGATGTACGTTAATTAGCTGTGTGTCAGTGTTTGTGTCTTCCACAGGTTCTGCTGTGCTTACTTGGCTGGGTATTCTGTATTTTGAGTTCTGAGGGGAGGAAATGGTTCACATATTCAGCTTTTACTCTAAACCTTAGAAGTAAAAAAAAAATAAATTAATATTTTAAAGTATGTTAATTCATTCTTTTTCTTCATTTCCATCAAATCAATAATTCCAAGCAAGTAGACACGACTTTATACTATGCAACAGTACATTTCTATACATGCAAATAAAGAGGGAGATGACCATATAATGTTTTTGATTTCACTGTTGTAGCTGTGATGGTGGAAGAACAATCAGTTTGCCTGATTGCATCACTTTCCCATTTCAGAGCTTTCTTTTTGTCTATACACTCATGTCAATGACTTAATTTTGATCAAAGGTAACTAAAGAGATGAATATAAGAATGGCCAAAATTTCACAATATATCAATTCTTTAAAAGTAGCCATAAACAGGCATAAAGGGAAGAGTAAGACAAACTGAATATATGTCATACTTCAGCTTAGTGCCTCTAGATTCCACATTTTCAGCTTTAAGGAGGTCCTGAGATACTTGTTTCAGTTGGCATTGAAATTTAAATTTAAGTGACAATTTGGGATCAGCTCACAGAATCATTTCAAAACCCAAACACCCATTTATACACACTTCCCTTTTTTTTTTTTTCCCCTGAAGTTGCAATTTTGGTTGATTTATTTTATATTTATATGACCATTTAAAATAGGAGCTGATGACAGAAAGTGCTAAACACGGTGACATTTTTGAAATCAGTTGGGTAACTTTCCAGCAATAAAAGGAAGGATTTTCTTAAATATCTTTATATTTGGGAACAGGTCACAGATTAAATATTCAGACGTTATCTCTTGTGGGAATGCATTATTTACTCACCAAAACAAGACAATTTCAGTCTAGAATTTTAAGGTGACTCTACTTGTTTATATATTTGTTGCGTTTGACAATACTGGAGCATTTGCTGAGAAATAAATAAATTAAACATTGAGAAATAAATAAATTAGACATTGAAAATTACTTTGTACCAGCTTTAGAAAACTGTACTTCAGAAATTATCCCTCAAATGTGTGGAATCAGTGGGGATCAGACGCTCCTTGAAAACTAGTCACATACTTCCCATTTCTGCTCTGTTTTCCCCACAGTGAGCAACCCCTTTAAAGACAATGCTCATAAAATCAGTTTAGATCTCTGCAAGCCTTGTGGAACAACAAAAAAAATTACAGAAGGTCTATCCTGTACTTGGCAGGAGGTTGTTCAGCCTAATTCTGTACCTTCAGGCAGGGATCTTTCATGAATGGCCAGTCTATATTTGGGTGTATTTCTGTCCTAATAATGAAAAATTTTTGTAAGAATGTATTTACATGTTATGAATAACAGGCTGATTCAATATATAGCATTGAAATGCCAGACAGCTGAAACAAATTCATAAACAAGGGGACTTCTATCTGCCCAAACACTAAAATATTTCTTAAAGAGTACAATAAGTAGAGCCACTGAGGACATATCCCTACATTATTCATATCAGCAAGATCAGACTGTCTCCCTGAGAGTTAAAAAATAAAAAATAATAATAAAAAAGTTTGTTTTTGTTTTAATTTGTATATGTGAAAAAAGTAATTGTAGTACATTGAGAACTGTATCTAAAAGGTGCTGATTTGTTACGTTACAAGTAATAGCATCATCAAAATAGTTGTATGATCAGAAGAGAGCACTTTGAGCTGTTCTGTCTCACAGCTGTACTGGGCAGAGGGAACTTTCACCAAAACACTGTTCTTTGGCAGGATTGTGAGGTACAGAGGAACACAAGGTGCAAAAGTAGCTTCACTTTCAGCACTGTAAGCCAGGGGGTAAATGAAAAGGCTGAAGAGCTGATGAGGGTCAAGCAGTGACAGCACAGGGCTCTCTCCAGAAAGCCACTTTCCCCTGGTTGTTTCCAGAGCCTACAACAAACCTGTGTTACGTGAATTTATTTCTATACAAGCCAGTTTAAAGCTCATACACGTGTGTGCACTGCAGCCTTAGTGTGTGGAAAGCAGCCTCCACACTCAAATGAGATAATGTCTGCAAAAAGATCAGTTTGCTGTGGTCTCTATCGGCATGTGCTGTCTGCAGATTAAAATCACACACACATATATTTGTGTAGCTTAGTGTATTCAGCAATGCTTTATTTAGAAAGGCATGAATACCAAGGTAAATATATTCAAATAATTGAAAAAGGAATTGATTTGAGTGGAGATTAATGGATTTTCCCTTTCGCTCTCTACAATAATGTCTGAATTGACTTTTGAAGAAATGGTTCTTACTCCATGTCCTGAACAAGAAAAGATGACCTTTGGAAAAGACAGTCAGAGGGTATTGCAGCATTACCTGATAAATGGTATAGTGTATGATCTGGGACCATTAATGCCTGCTAGTACCCTCAGGCTCTGACTGCATGATGTATCAGGGAATTTCCCCTGTGCTTATTTTACTATGCTGTCTAAGTGCTAAGAGAAAGTTGGATAGTTTAAAAATAGTAGTTTCAGCTTCTCACTGGTTCCATACAGATACAGTCCTAATTCTGTTTAATTTGTGTAGTCTACTAAGTATATCTATGAGCTATTTTTCCAAATGAAACATTAATTTTTTTCAGACATACAGTTACAGACATGCAAATCTCAACAGGATCAAACTCCACGGATAATTCATGACATAGAGCTACACTTACAGCAGATTTCCTATTTTGGCTTACTCCTTGAATCTTCTTTGAAAAAAAAAAAAAATGCATTCACCTTGAATTCTACAAAAAACAGTCCTTAATGAATGTATACAAATATTTTTATTCTCTGTATTAATTTGTTATATTAAAAGATAGCATTGCATTCCTATATCTCTCTAAAATGCTAGTTTTCTGAATTACTGGTGTATTTTCAGTCTTTCTCACCTGTCTGTGGTGTTTCCAGCTAGACTGACATCAGTTTTATATAAGAGAAAAGGAAGAGACTTCTGGAGGGAAGTCAGCATCTATTCCAAAAATTAGATGGTAGTTAGAGAAAGTAAAATTGGAGAAGTACAACATTTCATTTAATGTTATCTCTTTATAAAATACAACTTTTTCTGTGATTCACTATCAACAGGAGGAATTTGTCCTCTCTTCTTTGCCTGAATGATACCTGAAACAACTGAAGAACCTGAACACACATTGTAGAAATTTCCTCTAGACTGTATGAATATCCTACAGCCCCGTGTAAAGGACATAGTGCAACACTTCTGAATGCACCAAAAAGAGACCTGGGTTTGCTGAAGCCAACAAAGAAAACTAAGAAACTCCAAGGAGGTGGGGGAGCTGGTGAAGGTAAACCAAAATTGAGTCAGTGCAACTAACAGTTTGAGTTGAGGGACATTCCTCCTGAACAGTCTACCAGGTGATTCTCATATGCCCCAGGAGAATTAGCAGATTCTCACAATCTGAGCACCTGAGAGTTATTTCTGATAGCTGAGCAAAATTTCCCATGTTTCAGAGGATGATGAGTGCTCTCCCACCCTCCTTCCTCTGGAAAAAAACCATTCCTGAATCCTGTAATCTAGGTAGGATGATTAAAAAGCATGGACCAATAAAATGTTCTTAATTGCAGGATCACAGACAAATGGATCATGGTACAGGGAAATTCAGAAAATTATTTCTGTATTAAAATTTTCCTCCTTTGTCGTGTTTGTTTTCAAATGTATTTTACTGGTTTTGGAGAGAACCTGATTACTACCTGGAATGACACTCAGCTACAATTTTTATAGCCACAAAGAACAATTTAGTTCAATGCCATTCTTTCTCTAATCACCATTAATTCAGAAAATCTAACTAATTCCCCTTGCTTATAAATAATATGTTTTGGATGGAAAAGAAAAAAGTTTAAGGAATTCTTGGAGAAATATACATTTTTGATCATGCACGTTTTACAACACACAAGCTTTGCAAAATAAGACTGCCTTGCAAATTATACACTCAGTAATAACTGTCAAATGGCCCTAGTTCTTATTTTAAGACTAAAGGGATGCACTAATGTTAAATAAGTTTTTGGTTTTGAGCAAATCATTCTTCTTTTCTGACAGACTAATACCATTAGTGTAATATGCCCCTGCTGCCTAAGCTGCATCTAACTGAACACTGCTTATTACTGTCAAGGAAAGCAGAAGTCAAATACACATAATTTGCTTCAGCTCTGTCATCTAACACAGTATGGAATACAAAGTCAGTGTCTAATGTGGAAAATTTAAATCAGGCTATAAATAGCTTTTTAAAAAGCAAGCATAATAAAAGCAATTTATGTATTGAACAAGTACAGAGCTTGCATTAATATCACAGTTCTGTTAAGCAAATAAAAGAGAATCTAATTACATGGAAATATGCCATTTGTAGATAACTCTCTTCAGCTTTTTCATATGAAGTTTGTAAAGGGACATACAAAGATGGCATAGCCTCTTTATGTGCCAAAATCTTTACCATAATCTATTAATATGTTGGTGCAACCATCAAAGTCCTAGAATCAATAAAATACAAATCACTTTTCCATTGATTTTCTTTGAAGTAAGATTTCACATGTGAAAACTTATCCTATCTGAACACAGCTGTATAAAACATTCCTGAAGAGGAAGCCTGGCTTACGTAGTTACTGCTTTATCACCTGTGGTTGTAGGTTTTTCACTGAATCAAAGAACAGTTGAGGTTGGAAGGGACTTCCAGAGGTACAAGCCCCCCTGAAGGAGGAGCAGCTACAGTCAGTTGCCCAGGGCCATGTCTACAAGGACTTTTATGGACAAAGTTCCTCTAAGAAGGGAGGCTCTGGGCAATCTGTGCCAGTATTCAGTCATTCTCACAGTGAAAAACTCTTCACATTTTCAGAGAGAAAATCTCCAGTTTACGGCCATTGCCTCTTGTCATTGAGCATCACTGAAAAGAGCCTGGCTGCTCTCTCTTTGCACCCTCTCTTCAAATGTTTAGACATATTGATAAGATCCTCTCTGAGCCTTGTCCAGGTTGAACTGTTCCAGCTGTGTCAGCCTTTCCTCACAAGTGAGATTCTACAGTCGCTTTATTATTAGTCTCAAGGTAGAGAGATTGCAAGGCAGCCTTAACAATAAAGTCCAAATTTACACCTAGATTACAGCTGCTCTGAAGTTCCTGCCAAGCAATGAAAATTACTTTCACTTTGTAAAATTGATGTGTTTCTATGAATGATATCAACTTTAAGATGTTTTGTCACAGTATACTTGACCAGCTCCAGTTATTCTTGTAAAATTTGCACACCTGCTGTTGACATTTAAACGAGTTTGATATTCGGCTTTAAATGCTAGCTATTGAATATTCACAGGCTACACATTTAAGAAGTTTATTAGATATTTCTTTATGACATCACAATTATTGCATTGCACTTTATAATTATATCTCATAAATGTGATTGCATGTATTTACACTAATTACACAATTACAGATAATTTCATGAATTATGGAAACACACAGAGTGACTAAGCTTTACTGAAAGAAATAAGCAAATCAGAAAAATACAAATGGCTTCAAAAAATCATTGAGAAAGTGAAAGGATTCTACACAAAGTTTTTCAAATTAAGCACTTCCTTCCAAAACACCTTAGTATAATCCAAGGTATATAAATATATGATCAAGCACACTGTTTAATTATGTGAGAATGTAATTGAAAATAGTTAAGTGCCTGTGTTCTGAACAGATATAGAGTCATAGTAAGTATAAAAATCTACTATTTCAAAACTTTAAAAGGAACTGAATATATAGTTGGAAAGCATAAAACTTCTCATCACATGATGCAAACTCTCTATTCACTCCCATTTTCTTTAGTCAATTGAGTCTTTTCATAACAAACCAGAAGAGGGTTAAAAATGACCAAAATGGCCATGGCAATGCATTTTATACAGTAAAAGTAACAGAAATGCTTAAGTCTAGTCCTGATAATAGTATTTTTATGATATTGTGACATTCATTTCTATGATTTTTTTTTTTAATAATATCAATATCTCACTTAAGTGTAACAGAAGTCATTAGAATTTTCACATTTTATAAATGGGTTAAATAAGCATGAACATATACATTATAGAAGCTTAGCAGATAGAAAATAATTAATGAAACTATTAAAGATGGTTCATCCTTAATAATGTGCTTTGTCCAGCCTAAAACTCCATCAAAAGGAGGTGTTTTAATTTCATATTTAAATTTTATATGCACACCTGCAATGATTTTAATAGGGAGTAAATGCAGAGTAATACACCAGTGAGCCAGGCTGCATGTGTATAACATACATTTTTTGAACACAAATAATAGCTTTCTTATGGTGTTGCAACGCACCCCTCCCCCCTGAAAAAAAATAAAATAACACTATGCTCCATATGCATGGGTGTTAAAAAATAATTTAATCCTTTTAAAGATATTTGAGCTCTGGTGTTTGCTAATGGTGCAATTACTGGGGAAAAACAAAAATAATTGAAAACTTGTTTTCTAGTATTTTAACAGGTTGTCACCGCAATTCATACATTTCTGTGTGGGAGAAGCAAGGTCAGGTCAGGAAAATAATACAACTGTATTGAAAAGCAAACAAATAACACCTGTAGGAAGTAGTACAAATGGTGCCATGGAGGGTGTAAAACTGGAAGAAAGAAAAAAGGTCATCATTGAAGCAAGAAGAAAACTCATGAGTGAGGCACTATGCTAACAAAAAATTTGATTTCCAGGAGGAGTGAAAGGAAATTCACTGAAAGAATTTAGAAGCTAATTTAGAAACAGAAAATAATTTTGGTGCTCAGAGATCACCTACATATGTGTGCAAAGTCTACTAATGCATAGTCTTGAAAGGACTTAGCTGTTCTAATTACAGCAGTAATTTGGTGTACCAAATAATCACGTCATCAACCTTTACCAGGTGCCTCCATATCTGTTTCTTCACTCTATTAAAACCACAGCATTGTAGTTTAACTTATATTGCCACTGCAGTCAGCCAACACTGATTTATCATTTCAAGAACCCTTGATTAGATATAATTTGTCAGCTTCAGTCAATTTAGTTGTAAGCTTAAGCAACACACAAATGTGGCCTACTTTAAGTAAGTCATCTTAATGGATTATTTCAAATACATTTTCTAAAATAGTCTGAAAATGAAATTAGCATTTGTTAATAATTGTTTTCTAAAGGAGTGTTCATATATTGTTAAAGATTACTAATAAAAATTTTAAGTAATACTTGATCTTTGATTCATATCTTTCCTGTATTCACTTGAATGTAAGGATTATGAAGTGTGACCCAGCAATGGTTTTTCTGGAAGGGATGGCACAAGATTAGTCTATAAATTCTTAGACAGCTTACAGTTTCTCAGTGGAAAGTGTATTTGTATTATCTCATATTGAAATAAATGGGTATCTTGCTATCAACATTCATGTGAGGTTAATTGGTTTTATAATTTCTGTGGCCAACAGAGTTTAGGTCTGAACAGGAGCCCAAGACATCTGGCATTGAAAAATAACAAGCATAAGTTTTCATATGTGCTGACAGAGCAGGAATTTACAAGCAGAGCCCAAGGAGACAGAGAACAGAATTGTGGTGAGCAAACAGAAAGGCACTACAGGAGGGCTTAACCAACAGGCTTTTGCTGGCTCTCAGAAGAGGTTGTGCAGAAGCAGAATAATGGTGTTCACCAGAGTATCATGGCTTTCTCTTCAAATGGAAATGTCTGACTAAAATATTGTTTGGTTTAAATTTCGCCTGACTTTATTAAATCATCAGCACTGTTGGCTGGGACTTCTCCAATGAAACACTTTTCTCCCTGTAAAGTGCCTCTATTCTCTAAATAAGCCTTTCACCACAGTGTATTGGCTTAAATTATGTTCTGACAGAACAAACAGGGTTTTGAGAAAACAGTCAGATTTCCTCCCAAAACGCTCTTGCTTACCTCCCAGCTCCTTGCCCTGCATCTTCCCTCTATACAATTGCTGCTGAATTAGGAGTCCTGGGGCTTCACAAGCCCATAACTTGAGTCAATCACATACTGAAATCAGCTCCAGAACAACTTGGTCTCAGTGATATGTAGGTAAATAAGTGAAGTCCAGTTCAATGGTCACCCTGGGTGTACGATTGAACTGCCTCAGGCTTGCCCTTGTTTCACTTCAGCTAATGAGCTGTGACTGTTCAAAAAGAAAGTAGGAAAACATTAGAAGTAATCTGCAAGACACTCTCAATTTCATGGAACTGTCTGTTATTCCAGTGTGATAGACAAAATGAAAAAAAAAATAAAAATAAAAGAAAAAAATGACAGTTAAAATCCACCCATGACTCTCTCCCATACCTAAATGGGATTCCAATCCCAAAATATGTAAAAACAAACATGTGGGCAAGAAACTAGAAATAATATTGCCAGACTCCAGAAACAGTGAAAACATGTTGAAGGTTAGTAGTTCAGTAGTTACCAAGGTACTGATAGCTAAAATGTCCAGAGCACTCCTGCTACAGAATAGAGATCCTCACTGAACTGAGGATTTTGGCTAGTGGAAGGTGACCCTGCTGGGAGGTGCTGCTGGCTCTCCTGAGGGACAAGATGCCTTGTAGAGGGGTAGATAGAATGGAACATTGGGCAATCATTAATGGGATGAAATTCAGACAAAATTCTGAATTCTGCACTTGGGAGGGAGTAACGCTGGGGACAAGTACAAACTGGGAGGGGAGTGGCTTGAGGACAGCCCTGCAGAAAGGCGTCTGGGGTTGCTGGTCTGCAGCAGGCTCAGGGTACCAAGAGGGCAAACCCCATCCTGAGGTGCATCAAACACAGCATTATCAGCATAAAAGGATGTGACTATTCCTCCATATTCAGTGACAGCGTGACTTCACCTCAAGGACTGTGTGCAGTTCTGGGCCCAACAATTTAAGAGAGATGTTGAGTTCCTTGAATGCACCCAGGGGGCAACAAAGCTGATGAAAGGGTTGGAAAACATATCCTAAAAGGAACTACTAAGGACTCTGGGTTTATCCAGTGTGGAGAAAAGGAGGCTGAGAGGTGACCTCATTGCTCTCTAGAGCTTTCCTGTGAAAGGGAGTGGGAATTGCCAAGCCTTCTACTTTGGATCCAGTGACAGGATGGATGTGTTCAATGCTGCATCAGGGAAGGTTTAGACTGGACATTAGGAAGCATTTCTTACTGAGAAGGTGGTCAAACACTGGAACAGGCTTCCTGAAGAGGTGGTCGATACCCCAAGCCTGACAGTGTTTGATCTGTGCCCTCCTGTACTCGGCACTGGTGAGGTCACACCTTGAATCCTCACTGCAAGAAGAACATTGAGGTGCTGGAGCACGTCCAGAGAAGGGCAACAGAGCTGGGGAAGGTTTTGGAGCACAAGTCTGATGAGGAGCAGCCAGGGGAGCTGGGGGTGTTCAGTCTGAAGAAAACGAGGCTCAAGGGAGACCTTATCACTCTCTACAACTACCTGAAAGGAGGGTATAACCAGGTTGGGATTGGTCTCTTCTCCCAAGTAACAAGTGACAGAACAAGAGGAAAAGGCCTCATATTGCACCTGGGGACATTTAAATGTGATTTAATGCAAAGCTTCAGCACAAAGAATATCAAGTACTTGAACAGACTACCCAGGGAAGTGGTGGAGTCACCAGCCCTTTAGATTTAGATGTCGCATTTAGTGACATGTTTTAGTGGTAGATTTTGTGGAGCTAGGTAGACTTAGCAGTGCTAGACCCTCAATGATCTTAAGAGTCTTTTCCAACCTAAATTGTTCTATGATTCTATGAATAAGAAATTCAGTAAAAGTTCACATATAAAAAATTAATCAGGAAGGAGATTAGCAATAAACGACTATTTCTCCCTTTTAATTAAAAGTATTATTTCTCAGTGGGTTTTTACCAAATGAAAGTTTGGTATTTATGAAAATATTCTTGAGTGTATTTTTTTAAATCTTTCTAGTGTTAAGGGAATGAAGAATTAATGACCTGATTATTCTTTAATCCCCAGTATCTCTGTCAAGAAAGCTGCTAAATGTAGCAGACATACAGTAACATATCAAGGATTCAGTGTAAGAGCTAAAAGGCAGAAGATAAGTATTTCTAAAAAATCATCACATTTTCAGAGGGTGACCTACTGAATTCTAGGGCAGGTTGTTAATGCATAGCCCATGTTACAGAATCCTGACATAGAAGGCACATGTCAGGGAGATAACCTGTCTAAAGCCTACTTGTGGGATCACTGGTAACTAGTGGAAAGTCATTTTTTTTTGTCCTATTACAATAAAGACAACAACGTATAAAATGAAACTGAATACACTTGGAGCAGTACATTCTAGATATCAAAAGCAGGTCACTACACTAGGGAATTGAAAATATGATTCTCACCATCTTAACGTTTTCCTACTAACATGAAAAGATTAGTAGAGAGAACAAGCCTCCCCCATTTAATATCCACTACCAGAAACAAGACCATAACACTGTTCAGCTGTGAAGTATGATTTGCAGAGAACACAAAATGAAGTGAAAAAAAGATATAGGAAAGGCTTGGCTACAGATTTTGGCAATGTTACAGATTATATTGCAGTAAACTGGAGTAGTGATGCTTTGGCCAAGATGGTCTAGCACTACAGGAAAGATAAGGTTTTTCAGGAGAGGCAAGAGCTGATAAAATTGAAAATAGAAACACACAAACCTGAGAAGTTCTGTACTACTACTACTACTAATCTCCCCAGCTGGAGTCTGCAAAAAGAACCTGTCTCTCGATACCATCTTGTCTTGGGACATTATTAGTCTACCAGCTACAGACACACAGAGAATTGCTTCTGAAATATATGTCTTTCCATATGATCTTAGAGCTTGAACTTATTAAAAATATATTCCTGTTGGTTATTGAATTGAATCTATATGTGTCTCTGTGTAGATCTGAAACATGTTAGCTGGCTTTTTTAGAAATGGAGTTCCGGTGTCTTTTGACACAATTTCCCAAAGTACAAAGAAAGGTATACAAACAAGGTACTTTTAATTAAAGAAACATTCAGGCTTTATCTGAAGGTATATACACAGGTAGAAGTTCTGTCTTCTCTTTACAAATGTCTTAAAACTCAAATGGAGAACAAGTTTTTGCTACTCACTGGTTTAACTGTTCTATCACACTTTTATGCTGAAGAAAGCATATTTAATATCAGATGCATTTGTTGCCACAGAAACATGAGAAGTTCTTGAAGCTCTTTTGAAGCAGAAGCTGTAGAAAATATTAGTAGATAAAGTCAATAAACAAAACCTCAAGAAATAATCTCAATTTATGAAACTTAATAGTGAAATTACTTTAAAAGCTAAATGCATGTTCTGGAACCATTCAAAAGTGATTATATACTATTTTAGAGGTGAAAAATTAAAATAATAATAACATACATAATCCTAAACTAGTCAAACATGGGCGATAAATAACATTTACATAATATTAACTGAAGGAGAACTAGGTTACTAAATTATCAGGCAAGCACAGAAATGGTTACCTTGGAACAGACATCATGTAAAATAGCAGGCTGTCAGTAGATAAATCTATGACAGCATTTAGGGACATGGCAATAAAATGACAGCATGGCCAAAGCTCACTTATAATTGTCAAATTGAGTTATTCAATCATTGATGCAACAATGGTCAATGTCAGTTTATTTTTCCCTCAGCTGTCACTCTCTTAACAGAAGGAAGGGTGATGGAGATTGACCTTTGCCATCTTTTTGACTCTTCATGTGGTGGGAAGACATTAGCGCTGAATAGTTACAATGTTTTGCACAAATCATTCAATTATGGAATCCAATATTTCTGTTTGTTCTCCACAGAAAAACTTTTTTTTTTTTTAGTCCAAATTTGCAGATGACACCAAGTTGGGAGTGGGAGTGTCCCTCTGCTGGAGGGTAGGAGGGCTCTGCAGAGGGACCTGGACATGCTGGATGGATGGGCTGAATCCAATGGGATGAAGTTTAACAAGACCAAGCGTTGGGTCCTGCACTTTGCCCACAACCCCCTGCAGCACCACAGGCTGGGGACAGAGTGGCTGGAGAGCATCCAGGCAGAAAGGGACCTGGGGGTACTGATCGACAGGAAACTGAACAGATGGCCAAGAGGGCCAATGGCATCCTGGCCTGTATCACCAACAGTGTGGCCAGCAGGACCAGGGAAGTGATTCTTCCACTGTACTCAGCACGGGTGAGGCTGCACGTCAAGTGCTGTGACCAGTTCTGGACTCCTCAGTTTACGAAGGGCATTGAGGTGCTGGAGCTGGTCCAGAGAAAGGCAATGAGGCTGGTGAAGAGACAAGTCCTATGAGGAGCAGCAGGGGGAGCTGGGGTTGTTTAGCTTGGAGAGGAGGCTCAGGGGAGACTCTCTATAACTACCTGAAAGTAGGTTGTAGCAAGGTGGGGGTCGGTCTCTTCTCCCAGACAACAAGCAATAGGACAAGAGGGCACAGTCCTAAGCTTCGCCAGGGGAGGTTTAGGTTAGACATTAGAATGAAATTCTTTATAGAAACAGTGGTTGGGTATTAGAATGGGCTGCCCAGGGAGATGGTAGAGTCGCCACCCCTGGAGGTATTTAAGAAGAGACTGGATGTGTCACTCAGTGCCATGGTGTAGTAGGCAGGGTGGCGTTAGGTCAGAGATTGGACTCGATCTCAGATGTCTTTTCCAACCTAGTTGATTCTATGATTCTATATGTGTAGGAGAAAATTGCTGAGGAGTGACAGTACCTTTCCTTACTGAGACAGAAAATAATGTTATAGCTGCAAACTTTTTACTGTATTTTTCTGTTTTCTGAGATTAAATCACTGGTTAGGTATTTCCAGTTCATATACTGTTTATGGTATCTGTGCCACAAAATATATATTTAACATCAATCACATATATACTTCTGCAAGCTTCAATTTAAAACACCAACTTCATGTTAAGTGTGCATAAAAATATTTCTTGATCAGAAACTGTTTATTGGTTTCCTCCTTTTTTAGCACTGTGGGGCTTGTATTTCAGATATTCAGTGGAAAAAAAGGTCACAGCAGGGGAAAATAGTCCTGTTAATTTAGAATAGGTGTCTACCTTGTTCTCTATAATCTCTCATTTTAGTCAATATTTAAAACTTTTAGACTTCATACGTTGCTTAAATAATGTTAATTACTTCATTCCGTCCCATTTAGGCAAACATATCTTTGCCCTATAAAGACATAAAAGCCCATTGTACCCAAAGATTTCACACACTACTGTTATGGTCTCCTAAAGCTTTTGAAATTAATTGAAGATTTTAAAAATGAAACACTGATTCTACTAACTTGTGTTTGAAATAGAAATGATCAATGACCCAACCAGAGCAGAAAGGATTCAACAGAAATCACCCAGTACCTATGACATTCATTTTCTTGCTGGATCAACCATCTGTTTGAACCATCTGTTAAAGTCCAGCACTGGTAAGTAGAAATGGCAAGTTATTATAATCTGAAGGCTATTTGATGAATGAATTGGAGCTCATAGAAAATCCCAGTGCCCAGTAGTAACTATATAAGTAGAGTCATCATCACAATTGGCATTTCTATGGCTATTCCAAGACAGATATTAACTAAGAATGAAATATACTGGTGCTGGAGGCTTCTTAGCAGATACTTTTTCCTTTAAAATTCATGTCCCTGTGGTTAACATGGCTTCATCTCTGAACAATCTAGGATAAAAAGATTGATGATGCATTAGCCACTAAAATGTCTAAATCTACTTGCTCTTAATGCTTTGCTTTCACAAGGTGATCCTTACATGAACAAAAAGAAAAATCAATCAGATAGCATGGAAAATCACTAGGCATTTCTATCCATGATGTAACTTCCTAGGGAGATGCAAAAACTCTAATTTTCAGAGTAATTTCTGAACCTGAAAATAGCTCACACATGCTATGTAAAGTTCCTTCCCTGTGAAGGATCTTAAGAACCACATATGAAACCTACACTAACACCGACTATTGACTATCACATGACAGTATATGTATCTCTTTTGTCACATAAAAATATTTATGCCATGTGATTCTATTACACAGTGAATCATTGCCTGATTTCCACAAAATTAAAATATTGCAGTACAAAAGCATTCATACATCTTCCCACAAATCTAGGGAAAGGATAGCAGTGATGGTAGCCAACATGGCCAACATCATATGAGTATTATTTACCTAGGTTGAAGACTGCATGACTTACGGTCATTTGACATTTAGGGCATTAAAACTTTATGAGAATATATGTACGATTAAATAGTCCATATTGCAGTCCATGAGAAACTATTTCATACATGATTTGTGGTAGTATACTTCATTTTCTGATGCTCAGGTTTTCTGAGAACTATAAATGCCAACAGCAGCTACAAAAAGACAGGTTGTGCCTGAGCAATAGATTTCAGGTCACCATAGGAAACTGTGACAATTTTAGACTGTGGTACAAGCCTTATATATTAAGGCTCTAAACTGAAAAAACTGGAAGTATTATAGATGAGCTTGTAAACATCAGCATAGCAGATTTTGCAATGTTCATTTCTATTTTAGTCTTCTGATTTCTGAATTATGTCTTCTGATTATACTGCTAAGTCTGTCTCCTCACTTTGCCAAAGCGTTTGGAAACTTGCTATGGCAAGTGTTGTTTCATTGAAACAAAGCCAAAGTACAACAAACAAACAAAACCCAAACAATCTCCTTAAACAACAAAACTAGCAAAGCCAACAACAACAATAGAAAAAAAAAAAATCAACAAAACCCCAAGAAACAATCCATATAATTCTGAAACAAAACATCATGATACATATAATTCTGAAAAATCAGCCTTAGCAGAGATTGCAGATTTCATAAGCCATCTTGGCACTGAAAATGACACTAAACTACTACCAAAGATTTTAGCATTTCTAGAAAATCTCAAACAGAACTTTTTCCTGAAGAGAAAGAATGTTGGTTGTTTTCTCCCTTCTCCTGCCCAAATGTTTAATCTACTTACATAGGAAAAAAAAAAATTAAAAATCCCCCAAAAAACAAACAAAGAATAAGAAGTTTTGAACATGCAAGTTATCCTATAATCTACCTGGTAGAACAGTAATTAGCATAAGAGTCTAATCTGCATGCCACTCAAAACTGGAAGTTGATTGAGGCTGAATTAAAGACGTACAAAAATCTTAAACAGCACAGTTTAAAATCAGTAAAAAATCTAATACAGAACAGATGAAGAAATGTGGAACATGTAAAGAACAAGCAGAGTAAAAACATCAAGAAGCATTTCTAAATGCAGTTGGCCAACATATTTTTTGGATAGCCAAAGTTACTTGAGAGAAATGCAGAAATGAAATCTAGTGGGAATTAAAAGGAAGTAATGTATCAACATGGATAAACTTCAGTAGCCAAAATAATACTCATCCTCAATAATTTTTCCATCATTATGTATAAGATACACAGTAAATAAAAAGACAAATTCACCTTCAAAACATTCCAGAATTCTGGACTCCTTTTGCCTGTTATGTCACTGCAATAAATTGATTCTTCTGATTACCTTTGAAATGTCTTTAAAAGATGCAAATAGAGAGTTTGAAAGAAAAAGTGTGGTCTGCAGCAACAATTTCAGAACGAGGGCAAGAAAAGGGAGAATGTTTGTGAAGTTCCATGTATTGAAATACATAAAGCACTATGGATCTTAGGATGAATACATATACATACACCAAATTTTTAGACAATCAGTTTACTTAACATTTATTATTTTCTAAGATGGAGGCTGTCAGGAAGAATAAGTGATGAAGTTCTTTCCAGAGCATATGGTGTCTTGGTGGTGTTGTTTCAGTCACTGAATGCCATGACTGAATTAAACTACTTTTTTCAAATTACTCTTTATGAAATGAAACCAAATCAAAGCTTCATTTTCCAACTCTTGAAAATAAATTTGTATGTATGCTATGATAGTCTCAGATTTCATTGTATAATTATTGCAGTAAAATGTTGTTTTGTCCTCCACTTCAAGACTAAGTGCTTTAAAGTATGAATTTTGAAGAGAGTGGTACTTAATTCCTAATTTTAGCTGCTATGGAATGTTGCTGTTGTATTAGTTTACGCAATAGAATTCACATTAAGATTTAAACAACGTTCAAGTTTGAAGGACAAGAATATTTGAATTTGCATGGGCTTTAATGCTATCATCACATGTGATGTGATGCCAGCAGATTTCATTGGAAAAAGATGAAGAAATCATAAATAGAAAAACTACATCCAGAAAGATTAGTTCCAAAGTTTCTATTAACAATAGGTAATGGCAATAATTCAGAATTAGACAGTTTGACCTTATTTAGATATCTTATGAAGCATGTAACATAGTTTCTTCCAATGTAATAAAAAGAATTAAATCTGATTTGATTTTTGTTACAGTTATTATCATTAGATTTATAAAATGGGACACTTCTAATGAAAACCTTGTAAAATCTGCCAGTATGAGTATCTTTTACTTAATAATAAATTATATAACTTTCCATTCTTTATACCTGTTAAACACCAGATCAGTAGTTATTGGATCAGTACCATCTTGTGTGTGTGTGTGTCTCTGTGCAGAGGAGGAAGGGATGGGGCAACCCTCCTGGCTGTGGGGTGACGTCGTATCCCTCATGGCAGGGCCTGGAGCCCACACGGGGAAGCCATGGAGCAGCTGCCATCACAAACAGCCCTGGAATGCCAGAACACCCTACAGCTCCTGGAGCCACTGACCCAGCTGGGATTGGCAGGGACAGTGAGAACACGGCCCCTCACCCTGCCCTGGAGCCCCAGAGTGGCCAGTGG
>JAWWTY010000001.1:14821019-14836156 GCA_035222235.1 Margarornis squamiger
TGATTGTCCCAGGATGCCTAAGAATTCATTGCAATCAAATTGATAACCTCTAATCCCTGTTGTTTAAAGCAAATCCAGTCCTCTGAATTTGCCAAATACAAGGTTGAATATGCCAAATACATTACAGGTCTTTTTAAATAACTGTCTTTCTTTCCCAGTACGATCTTTCAGTATTTAGCATATACAAGTGGGGTTTAAGCATAGTTCCAAAAAATATTATTCTCAACAATGATCTATGGGAACATTATCAATACACTTAAAATTGTCACTTGGCTGTGTTTAGTGTTTAGCATCAGATAATTTCAAACAAAACTGACAGTGGAGTTCAGTTCTCTATTTAATTTCCCCACTGGAAATTGCTTTCCTCACTGTGAAAAATCAGAACATGCATAGTGGCAAATATTCCACAAAACTTTGTCTTTCTCCATTGTTATTTAACAGCCTACCACATGTTTTGAAGATAAAAAGAACTGCTTTTACATAGAATATCCTGAAGTAAAGGTTTAGATCTTGCCAAAATTTCTTTCTGTGACTCCTTTGCATCTTTTCATTTCACTTGCAAATAGTTATGTCTGAAAAATAAAAATTAATCATTAGCTTAAAAGAATAACTTAATTGATGCTAATAAATAAAAGAATTGCAGAGTAAAATATGTTGCAAAAAATTATGATTTTGAGGGATGTTTTTAATTAAGAACCATATTACATGCATTTTACTGCTGTTCATGTTCTTCAAGGTTATTTGAAAACGACTAGTTGTCATAGCAGCTCAGTTTTCACAAACTCTGGCCTAATTTTCCATTAGGAGTATTTGTAGTCCAGCATGGAATCAGTTTAAACTAAGAACAGTATCAAGAAATGGCTCAGGTTTAAATTTCCAGACACAAAGGTCTGGATGCTCAGCAAACCTTGGACAAAATTCAAAATGTGAAGCAAAGATAGCATTGCATTGCGTTGTCATTTGATTTTGGTGTTATCACATGCTGTTCTGAGCCTTATTTCAGGAAGTCTATTTTTTCTGCAACTAAAACACTGAATCAAGAACCCAAGGAAATAACATTCACAAATTGAAGAAGATTCTATCAAGGAAAACATGCATGTGTTTAACATCTAAGGGGACAAAAACAAAAACCACAGCATTTAGAACTTACAGAGCAAACCACAGATGTTTATAACAGCAAGTATTGTGATAATCATGAACACTTACCAGTATGGCACTTTAGAGGAAAAAAAAAAGAAAAAAGATATTGTCTCTTCTACTGCCTGAATCTTCTTCTCCTGTTTTTACTGACAGAAGGCCACTCTTCAAAGAAAGTTAGTTATGTAGGTATTTCATCGTTTGGACTTTATATAGAGATGCAAATTTTTAACACAAGTTGCTTATGATAAATGGCGGCATTTTATTTTTCCATAATATATTGTTATTTTTCAGTAAATCTAACTCGGGCTCCATTTTCTTCATCTATATATTTCTTATCAAAAGCTCACTTTTTTCCCTCATTTACATACACTCCTGTGTGCAAGTCATTAGGATTTTGGGGTGAATTCTGCTTCAATAAGGTTGATTTTAAATTTGAGCATTTTACTGCAATTTTCCTGCTCCAAAAAAGATTCAAGGAAGTTACTTTGTAAGTTCAACTCAGAACAACAGAGAAATAAATTAATTAGATCAATAGTTTAATAGGCAATGTCATGCTGCGTTAAACTAGCAGAACACTTAGAAATAATTAAGAAAGGTCACAAGTTTAACTGCATAAAGAATCATAAATTTATGTGTTGCCTATTTTTAGGAGAAGCCCTGAATGAGTGGCTGCATTGTACAACTGATATCATAACTGGCTCTCCTCAGGACATAGAACTGTTGGAGCAACTCCAGAGGAGGTCATGAAGTTGGTAAGGAGGCTTGAACACCTCCCATGTGAAGGCAGGTTGAGAGAGTTGGGGCTGTTCAACCTGAAGAGGAAGTTTGGTGGAGAACCTTCCAGTATCTGAAGGGGCCTACAGGGAAGCCAGAGAGGAACTCTCCAAAAGGAACTGTAGCGATAGGACAAGGGGGAATAGGTTCAGACTGAAAGAGGGAAATGTAGGTTAGATATACAGAAGAAATTCTTCATGGTGAGGGTGGTGAGGCACTGGCACGGGTTGCCCAGGAAAGCCCACCCCTGGAAGTATTCAAGGTCAGGTTGGATGGGGCTCTGAGCAACCTGGTCTAGTGGAATGTGTCCCTGCCCCTGGCAGTGGGGTTGTAACCAGATGATCTTTAAGATCCCTCTCCAAACCAGCCATTCTATGGTTCTATGAACTGGAAGACAATAAAATATCCTGAAGTTACTGATTTTTGAGTCAAAATGTGATGATGAAACTAGGCATTCTCAGCTATACCAAACTAAATTTTGGGTACACCCAAATTTGTAGTTTGAGTAAACCCAGCAAGTTTAAAAAGGAAGTATAACTCACTGCAGTAGTCAGAATTTTCAGCAGAGAGCTAATTAATCAGATAGAAATCTAAGTTACAATTCTCAAAATGTTCTTCTAGGAGAATAGAGTGCATCTCACTGAAAAACAAAGAGTTGTCTGTATTTTTCAAGAGTGGTCATGTATTTCTCTTATAAAGGAGCTCTTTACTGCTTAGTATTTCTAATTAGTATCTCTGTTGATGCACTAAAAGTTATATGAATATAAGCCCAGTCAGTACACACTAGTTACTTTGATCCTGTACGACCATTTGCAAGAAAAATAATCTCACAAACACATTAAATGTCCACCACAAAAGAACAGTCTTATTTTTTTCCCACACCACACAAACATTTCTGGTTATGTTTATTGCTGTTTTTAGGGAAACAGCACCAGGAGTCCTAGAACAGAGTGGTTGTCACTGTGCTCACCAGCCCACCCATCCTGACAACAGTTCTGTAAACGGGCAACTGAGGAAGCTGAAGAGGAAGAGGCTGTCTCTGTGTCTGGCTGTGCTTCCACGACATCCATGTGAAATGCTGTGGGAAGCTCCAGTGAGAAAGTTGATTCAGAAGTAGTGAGAAAATCTTAATTTTCTCTTGATGATTTATAACAAAACACTGACAATCTTTCCCATAAGAAGAAATACACTGAATTGTTGTTTGTTTGTTTGTTTTTTTAAAAAAAATAAGCATCTGGTATAATCCTTCATGAGGAAAAAAATAAAACCAAAACTACTGTTGTTTTTTAGCTGATTGGTAAATTACTAGAAGCAAAACAAAATTACAGAAAAGTTTTGCATATTATGGGGTAAGTACACAGGTTTGGGTGAATGGCCACATTTAGAAGACCAGGTCTCCTTAGTGAAAAAACTGAACTCCACCAGATTTGAAATTTAAAACTTAAATAAACAGCATATTTCATGTGATACTGTAATATAATCTAGGCAGGACTTTCCTGCTAAGTTTATGTTTATCTGCAACACTCGTGGGGTTGAAAAATGAGTAGTGTCCACTCCCCAAGACTGTAATACATGTGGTTTTCCTTCTGAGTGTGTAATGGCCATCCATTATATGACA
The DNA here is from genome assembly GCA_035222235.1 of Margarornis squamiger. Lineage (NCBI taxonomy): Eukaryota > Metazoa > Chordata > Aves > Passeriformes > Furnariidae > Margarornis > Margarornis squamiger. The sequence goes on from JAWWTY010000001.1 coordinate 14,824,552, forward strand.
AGGCAACAATAAACATGGGAATAGCCAGTGACCCTTAGCGACCTTTGCTGAGCATATACTTTGTCATTAACTAGATATATTCCTGGACTAATACAGATACATAGAAATGTTACTTCTTTATAGCAGAAAGTAACTACAAGTCAATAAGGTGCTATAAGACAAAAGATGTGAAAGAAAGAAACTTTTACTGAAAGCTTTGAAGAGTTCAGCTCATCAGGATGGAAGAATTTAGTATAGATTAGGCACATCAGATGAAAGGATCAAAATGCATTGAAAATACAGGAAAAATTTATGTTTCTAACCTTTTTGTTCAGTCTGGTGTTTTCAGAGTTCTTTCCAAACAAGTCACATTAAAAGCCCAAATTAAACAATCCCATCCTGTACATTGCAAATTAGAAACAAAAATTTATAAACCACTTGTGATAGATCACATATCTCAAGCCTGGATGTTAAACATATAGCTATAGTTGTATATTCAGAAACATCAAAGAGAAGCCTGAGTGTCAGAAGTACTGAAATATGGACATGGCAGTAGAAATTAAATAAATCCATCAAATACCATGCCAAGCACCTACCAGTACAAAACACTTACTTAAACTGTTGAACAAATCTGCTCATATAATGAATATTTCATCAAAAGTAATAGATTTATCTACAAGTAAAGAGTCGAATGTGTGAAGTTTGAGTACCTCTTTTATAAAAATTGCTGTGAAAGTCATTATCTTTCCAGAGAGACAACATCTGTTGATTGTATGATAATAAAGAGAACAATTAGTATATTAAGTGTGTATTATGTTTGTGTGGCAAGGTCTTCGTAGCAGGGGGGTTTACAGGGAAGGCTTCTGTGAGAAAATCCCAGAAGCTTCTCCCATGTCCAATAGAGCTAATGTCAGATGGCTCCAAGATGGACCTGCTTCTGGCCAAGGCTGAGCCCATCAGTAATGGTGGTATCACCTTGCGAATAAGGTGTTATAGGACCAGGGAAAACTTATTGCATGGGAGGAACTGCAGCCAGAGAGGAGAGGAATGAGAATGTGTGAGAGAAACAGCGCTGCAGGCACCAAGGTCAGTGTAAAAGAAGAAGGAGGTGCCCCAGGTGCTGGAGCAGAAATTCCCCCGCAGCTTGTGGTGCAGCCCAAGGTGAGGAAGGTTGTCCCCCTCCAGGACATAGGAGTCCATGGAGGAGCAGAGATCCACCTGCAGCCCAGGGAGGAGACTCATGCTGGAGCAGGGAGATACCCGAAGGAGCCTGTGACCCCATGGGAAGCCCAAGCTAGAACAAACTCCTGGCAAGGCCTGAGGACTCACAGAGAGAGAACCCCACACCAGAACAGGTTTGCACTTGTGACCCTATGAGCGCCCCACACTGGACCAACCTGTGCCTGAAGGACTGCACCATGTGGAAGGGACCTATGCTGGAGAGGTTTGTGAAGGACCATCTGTGGTGGCAGGAATGCCACACTAAAGCAGGGGAATGGTGTGAAGAAGGAGTGGCAGAGACAATGTGTGAAAAAGTGACTGCATTCCCCATGTTCTGTACCTCTACAGTGCTGGGGAAAGGGAGTGGAGAAAATCAGGAATGAAGCTGAGCCTCAGAAGAAGGCAGGATTTGGTGGGGGGTGGGAGGCAGGGGGAGGGGAAAGGGAGAATAAGAGTCTTAAGGTTTAATTTTTATTTCTCCTTATGCTACTCCAATGTGATTGGTAATTAAGAGAAACTGATTTCCCCAAACTGAATCTGTTTTGCCCATGACTGTAACTGGTGAGTGATCTCAGCTCATGAGCCTTTCATTATATTTTCTCCCTGCTTTCCAGCTGAAGAGGGGAGGGATAGAGTGGCTTTGCTGGGCACCTGGTGTCCAGCCAGCATTAATCCACCAAAATAAAATTAAACAATGTTTTCCAAATTATATTTAAAAAAAATTGAAAATATCACTTGACTATGTACTTTCTGGGAATATTTGACATGTAATTTCTTGGACTAATATATTAATAATCTCCAACATGGCAGTTTGCTTTTATTCCATTCAGGCACTGATATATTATCTAGATTTATAATATATAGTAAACATATAGTAATTGGATGAATGTGAAACTAGGTTTGGATTAATGTAAAATTAATGGTTTTCTCTCATTTTCACTAAGTCCTTTTGACAAAAAGTTGGATGGTTCAGATTACCAAACTGTTCAGGATCTGAATGACCACTTATTTACAAATTCTTTCAGCACCAATGATGATATATTTCCACCCAACATTCTTTCAGTGACAACTGGATAAAAATAAACTCATTAGTATCTCTGTGTCCAATCAACTAAGCATGACGACTATAATGTTATTCCCAAGAACTACATCAACTCCAGCTTTGACAATTCACAATGCAACTACTTTATTCGTGAAGTCAACCTGCTTATGCATGTGTGTAACTATTTAATCCTGACTTCACTTAGGCAGAATGTGGTTGTACATCTTTATATTCTTTTGTGTTGCACTAGGACAACATTTACACTCACTTTTCTCAGTTCTCTCAATTTCTTTCAAAGGATGTCACTTCCGTCCTATATATGTATTTTTTTAAATAATACATCAGTGTATTCTATTGTGTTTTTCTTCTACTGGGATGGATACATGGAAACATTGGGAAACAAAAACAAACAAACAAACAAACAAGACAAATACAAAAAAATAAAAGGGGGGGTGGTTAGGTAGGCAAAAGCAAAGTAAAGAAAAGGTATTAAATATTCCCCATAACTGTAGAAGAAAAAGACAGATCCCTTCATAAATCCAGTCTAAATGTGAGAACTCATTAAATCTTCAATGAGCAATTGTTATGGTAAGAACTTCACATCAATAATTAAATCTATTTTTGATTTAAGAGGAAAAAACCCTGAATTTTAATGTATTGCATATATATTTAACAATGGCTAATGGAGACAGATGTGAGGAGATAACATAACAGATGCTAAATGATTCTCTTTTTTTTATAAGACATTTATAAAAGACAAACAAAATTAAATGTCAAAATGATAGAGCTACTCTCAGTTCAGAGATACAAGACTCCCTTAACTCATTAAACTGGAAACTACAGCCAGAACAGGTGTTCAAATAAGTGGGATTTAAGTTTACATTCTTGAAAAAAAGATAGGGCCTTTGCATATCCTCTTGTATCTGTTGGTTTTGTCTTAAAACTGAAATATGTGCTACATTCTGTGGGATGTTATATAAGTGACCATTTTGCTCAATCTATAAATAGTTGACATTCCAGCTTCTTATCTGCCTTCTATTTAGATACTAAGTTCAAAAGAATGAATGTGCCAAGAGTAATAACACCCCCCTCACCCCAGTAGTGGGTAAGAAAATTATAAATAGTACTGAGGGAAAAAAAAAAAATTAAGGTCATGCATCTACAGTTACTCCTGACCCATGTAATAGTACTGTAATCATGGTGATTGCACAGACTGAACACAAATATAACTACTAGGGTAGACAAATTAGAAACTAAGTGATTAAAAAGGGAGGAAAGGACAAGTGGCAAGACTGATTTGTTTCATAATATAAATTTTTCCATGAAAATAGATCAAAAATTATGGTTTAAACATTGATTCAAACAGATTTTAAGATTCTGCTCTGTTCTATAGATCATCTTATGCAGTTTTAGGCATAAATATCCCATAAAGTAAAAACTCTTGTTTTGGGATCATCTGCCCCTGCACAAAGCCATTGACATATGTAACTTGGTTATTGATTAAGTTCTTGTTATAACAAGGGAAATCCTTCTTAATAGTATGTCAGTTATATATGTCAACAGCTTGGCTGGATTTAACACCAAAAGATTTGGTTTCCAGTAGATAAAGCATTTTTATTTAAGTTATTTATGGCAGGTTGGGATCAGAACACAAAATAGGCTTGTTACTGCATGAGAATAAAAAAGAATGTTGCAATAAGCAAAAGCTGAACAGACAAAACTGATTACACTAAACATTACAAAAAAATTACTAAAGCTATGGAATTTACGTTGGCAAATCAAAGCTTAGGGGATTAATAGTACACAGTTTAAATTTGCCCTATGCATTAAAACTTTCATGGTAGTAAAAAATAAATTAAAAAAAAAAGAAGAAAAATAAATAATATTGATTGCTTGAAACCGGGAAATTCTGATTAGACATTACAGAAAACCCCTGTAATTTGTGGTTCACAAAACTTAGCACTTTTCTTGACCAAAAGGGTAGTTTTGATAATAAACATTTTTTGTGTGCAAAATAAAATTTCAAAAGAGAAAAAACAAATGTTCTGTTATGTAGTCAATTATGACACTCACCTATACTGGCAGAAATAATTTTCAAAATTATGTTTTGAAAATAAGTTTTTTTAAAAATCAAGTTAGTTTTCCATATTCTGGTAAGCCATCTGATGGACACTTCCTAGTAAATTTCTCTTCTATTTATGAACTGCTCTATTTTGTTTAAATAATGCAATTTTAACTGGTCCTCAGATTGGACAGCTCTATCACACTGATTTAAAGTTCATCTGTAACCGAGGGAACTTTATTTCAAGATATGTCTTTGATAGGTCTCTCTCACACATCGATACAGAGCATATGCTCACCACCTCAACTGTTTTATCCACTTGTACAAAACAGGGTTTCCTCATCCTATTATTTAGTTAAAAAAAGCCTTCCCTATGGTTTATTCATTGTAAAAAAAAATTTAAAAAAATCTCAAACTCAGAAGAAGCAGCATTTTAAACCAGTGTGCTTGTAAAATTTTGGGGGTAAGTTAGCTGTTTACATAATTTATCGGTTTAATGTACAATTTTGATTGTTTTGGAGTGTTAAACATTAAAACCAACTACAAACAAAATAGAGGGAATAAAAAACAAGGCAATTGAAATATTTTTATGCATTGTTAAAAGAAGAATTTAAACGCAAACAGTATTTCACTACCTTTCTCTGTGCACACATCTTTCTTTCTAGAGATTTTTCATTGAGTGGCCAGTCAGTCAGCTTGACACATTTCACAAGTATTCTATAATATAACATCTGCTTTTTAATACAGAATTGATTTTTTTTTTTCCGAGATGTCTCTTTAATTGCTTTCTGGTTTACTAAATTATATACTTGATGGCTTTATAATATGGATGTAAATCTTTATTAATTGATAGTTTTTTTTGTCTGACCTTGTATAATTTGTGTTGGTCTTCAAAACTGAAACAAATTCTTCTAGGTGCTGAGTGAGCAATGAGTTGTGAGTGGGCAAAGGACTGCTGAAAATCTATTGTCCTTGGCCTCTTTTCAAATGGCAGCTCTCTTTATTGACCATACATTTTTCAAAGACATAAGTGCTCTCCCATTTTTCAAAGTTCCGGGCCCCCAGAACCTTAAAACAGGCTCAGATATCCAAATGCTTTGACAGCTTTTGAAAATTTAAAGTCCTCTTTTTAATCCAAATACTGTACAACTATTAACAGATTTACAAATTCCTGTACTCTAACTTACAAACTTCACCTGAAAGGTGTTATAAATGGATTCAAACGAATATTTAGATTTTTTTTTTTGGTCATAGCTCTATTTTCAAAAGTAAAAATTGTTAACAAAAGGGGAACTAGCAAGGTCAAATATTCAACACCTCTTTTTTTTTTTTTTTTTTTTGTGGACAGAAAGAAAATATCAGAACCTTTTTTATGGACTTGACAGAAAGCCACAACACTCAGAAGTACACTTAACTATTTTAAATCTTTTCAGTTAAACCTGTTTGAGTGAATTATACCTTTTCCTTTGCCAACTTTTTTTCCTTTGTGCATGTGTGTGTGTGTGCCAATAGAAGCCAAAAATGTCATCTATGAAGCTACATACATTCCAATAAAAGGATTTGCCATTTCTCTCAGCCACAACTTTTTTCTTTTACCTTCCAATAGTACACTTCTGTTTTTATGGCTCCACTTTCTTTGATCTTTTCTTTTAACAATAAACTCCTTTAGGAATGGTAATGTGACTCCAGCTGCAGTTTGGTCAGGGATCCCAGCTCAGTGAGATCTGGCTGATAGTCAGGTATTTTATGATGATAAATTACAATTATAAAACTCAGGTATTCCAAAATAATTTAAAGTGTAATGAGTAATTTTAATGGCTTTTCCTCAGCAGACAGTCTATGTTCTTGCCTGAGCAAAATATGGAGCTCATTCCCATCCATCTGCAAGGAAAATACATTAAAAGATAGGTCAAAATAGGAGACAACTGGCCAAGTGGTTCATTCCACCCATGATTCTTCTGAGAAGCCAGTAATCTGTGTCACTGTTTTATTTTATTCTTCTAGGCATTAAATATTGGATCACTTCCACCAATTTTGGTAACAACTCAAGTACTATGTGGAAAAGAAAGTAGTGAACTGAACTAGCCTAAAAGACACTTACTTTTCTGCAGAGTTTTACGTTGGATTATTTCAGTGGTACAGTTGCTACATGACCTTGCAGACAGGAGTGTCCAGAAGTTTTTCTGTGTGCCTCTGTGGGCATGGGGAGCGCAGAGGTTACTGACTAGCTGGGGATAAGGAACATATAGTGCACACTGTATACCTTAAATTCCATAAGGCTTCATGTCCTATAGCATTCTCCACTGGAATATGATGAAGTACAGACTACTAGTTGCACTGGAATCTGGCTGGACCCCTGGGCCCAGGGGTCTTATCCAAAATCTTAATGTTCATCCGGCAGGTGACAATGAGCATACTCCAGAGGATGGTACAGAGTCTGGCTTTGGGCAATGGCTTTATCAATGACCTGGATGTTGATAAAGCATCTCCACACAACACCAGATTATGGGGAAGTTTTCTTTCACAGGGACCTTGGTAAACTTGAGGTCTGAACTAATTTGATGAAGCTCAACAGTGAGAAATGCAAATGGCTACACCTGGAACAGAATAATCCAGCACCTGGGAAATGACAGGCAGAGTTACAGCCCTGATAAAAGGGACCTGGAGATTATGGTGAGGACCAGGCTGAATATGGGACAAATGTTTGCTCCTTTTGCAAGTGGAGCACACTGAATTCTGGGCTAAATTACACAACCAGCAGATATAGGCAAAATATTATCACCTTCTGTGAGGTACTGGTGAGTCTGCCTTTGGAATGTGGCTTTGAGTCAATAGCAGTTCAAAACGAATGTTGAGAAACTAAGAGGAGACCTTCAGAGGAGTTCTGGTGTTGCCAGAGGGATTCAGCAGGTGTCCTACTGTGAAAGCTGGGCTTGGGCTAAGGGCCAGTCTAGTGGCAGTCTACTGCTCCTGGTATTACAGAGATGATGGAGACAAGCTCTTCTCAGCAGGGACAAATAATGTAACAAGGGGAAATGGCCACAAATTGTAACTGGAGATGTTCAGACTGGAAATTAGGAAATATATTTTATAAAGCAGAAGGTTTTCACTGACATAGATAACTGTAAATTTGCAACAGCATTCTTATTAATGCACTGCTTTTGTATTTTCCTGAATGTATTTGAGAAGATTATAATTTTAGAAAAACAATTATTGTAAAGAAGAGAAGCTATGCTGCAAATTAATAAGGTTTCAAAATAAACAACTACATACTTTAGGAGTGTGTACTGACAATTACTTAATAATTGCTGTTGTTCGCTTAATATGTTCTACTTAACTGCTTATACCCTTTGTTGAAAGCAATAATTTAAATCTGAATTTATAAGTTATTTAAAGTTGAGCTAAGGGTTGAGCAATTATGTTATTCAATTGATTGTTTACCTCAGCCAGTTCTCACTAGTACACATTCAGAGTGTGATATTAAACAGAAATAATTATTTTCTTGCATAGTATGACATTTACCAGATATACATAGATACTGGAAACTTGTAAAAATAGTCACAGGTTATCTTTTCCTCGTTTATTCTGAGTTTCAGAATGTCCTCAAAGAAGTAAAATGATACATTAGAAACAGCTACCGAGCTGAAGTTTCCCCATAAGTTCTGTATGTACTGTCTCAGATCTTACAATATGCCTTTTAGCTAATGAATCCAGTTAAGGTGGAGCTGCCAACCTTATAGAGTGGATAATATTTCAACAGAATTCACGTAACGCTCTCTATTGATATTAAAAAAAAAAATAAAAAAAATCTAAAATTGAAATAAAAACTGCTCAAAACCCATATGTATTTTTCTTGCGTGACCAGAGATCAAAGTTGTAATTTGTTCATGTCCACACAGAAAGCCCTGGACAGAGTAGTTGCAGATGTGGCACAAATAACACATAACCACTGATTCACATAGAATCATCAGTGTTGGAGGAGACCTTCAAGATTATCAAGTCCAGCTGCCCACCCAGCACTATCACTGTAACCCTTAAAGCATTAATAGCCCCCTATCACCCAACACCACATCCAGATGTTTTCAGATGAAATGTTCCTGTGTAGAAGTACTAGAAAAGAGAAAAGTATGCATTTAGAGACCTGTTTTCTTCTCAGTATAGTGCAGAGTTCCTGCTGGTGTGTGCCTTAGCCAGAAGGTTTCTGTGTCGCCTGAGGGTCTCTGTCCCTTGAAAACTCCCATGAAACTTCAAGCGGAAGGTTGCAGGTCTGGGCCTCCCAGAGGATCTTTCTAACACACTTCGGCTCTAAAGGGAATCCAACATTTCCAGCTCACTCTTAAAGCAGCTTTAGGCCTTTCACTATGAAAGGTGTTACAACTCCCACTTTAAGGTACCCAATAATCCCCATAATTTAAGGATTATGGAGAAAGGCACACCTAGGCCCAAGGCTCTAATTCTTTGACCAAGTTAGATCAAATTAACGCTTATGGCAACACAGGTCTTTCTGGAAACATAGGCTTTGTACACATAATGAACAGCACCTGAATCACTTTGTTTTCATGCATTTTCACCATTCAGTCTAAGATTCAAAACTTGGCTATACACTTCTTTCTTTCAAAAGTATAATGTAAACAAACAGAGGAAGTTACAATCGAAAACCAAATGTTTAACTGGACTCAAAGAATTGTAGATGGTTTAAAACAATGTTTTTATTCTTTATTATGCCACATTTAGATTTAAGAGTATTTTTTTGTGATTTAAACAGGAAATCATGATCTGGCATTGACACAGTACATGGTGATAGACACTTTGATAAAAAGACAGAAATCCTGCCAGTCAAAAGCCGAGGTAAATCGTCATGCTACAAAATGCTCATGAACAATGGAACTATGTGAACACCTAATTTTGGATTTAGTGACTGATTTGATGTGAAAAGCAATGTTTTTCTAGGCCTTGTTTCTAATACGTTTAATTTTCATTTTTGGATTTGAATTTCAAAGACCAGATGTTATTCTGAAATTGAAAGCTTATATATTCCTCTAGGAAACAGAAAAACTCAGAAATATTTTCCTTGATTTGGATGGGGTTTTTTTGTCAGGCAATACCAGCTGGATGTGAATTTAATTCATATTTTTGAGTTATTTCAAACATTTTAGCATATAAATTACTGAATATTTGGTTTAAATCTGTCTAATAATATAAAAATGTCATTTAAAACACAAAAGTCTTAATCCTGTAACTGTAACTCAGTGCTCTTAAAAGTTACTTCTTTGTAGTGACAGAAAAAAGTGTTTATCTAGAGGAAGTCTGCAAATATTTACATGAATATTCTTAAATATTTGTGCATATCCACTATCTTATATCTTCTTTGGGCTTTAGTTTTGGGGAAAACTGGGGTGGGAGAGTGTTAAGAGGAAAAACAAGCAATCTATGAATATAATACTCTTAATGTCTCAGTCAGGTAAACTCTTTGCAGAAATGCTCAGTTGTGTTCAGCTGCCATGCCCTCAAATAACTCCTGTTTTTGTAAAGAAGTCTTTTCAGAAAAAAAATAAGCAAAGCTTCACTATTATTCTAGCACTTAGAATAGATTCAGACATGAAAAAGCCCTGCAGTATCAAGGCAATAAAAAACAAGAAAAGAACAATCAATTCTTGAAGCCTGACATTTTCAACAAAACACAGACAATGCTTTATTCAATACCAGAAAGATAACAGTGATGGATAAAAAGCTGTTTTCACACACAGAAAATTCAGGCTGATTTTCCCTGTGATCCCAGAAAGAACACCTGAACTTCAGCAGGATGCAAATCATGTTAGGCCATAGTTAGAATTCTTAGAATTCTATAACAGCTGATTTCTTTTTGAATGATTTTATGAGATTTATGCTGGGTTAATTATACAGTTTACAGTGTCCCTACAGCCATGCATTTTTAAAATATAGAATGTATAATAGTTGTTCTGTAGTGGTTGTTTAAAATATCTCACCATCAACACAACTTTTATGCATGTCGTATTTTGTCATGTTTTATTTTTTCTTACTAGTTTTGCCTTACTTTTATCTATTTACATAACTTTTCCATTTCCTGTGGGAATTAAATGGCTATCTTAGAAACAAAGCAAAAGAAAGAAAACTGTGTTATTTATGATTTTTCTCTCCTAAATACCTCAGAAACTGGAAATATTGCTTGTTATGTAAGTATTTATGTCTTTCATAAGATATTTAACTCTTATAAGGTAAAGCCCAAACAAGAAATGAGAATGTGAGAAAGGTACTTATTCCTCTAATTGTCATAAAGGTCAGATTACCCTATTTGATACTTTTTTTCTGTCTTTACTCCACTGAATTCACTCCTAGTATATAGTAGTTATATGCTCTAGTTGCAACATAAGTCTATTTTGTTATAGAAAATAAAGTTCTGATCCACAAATGCAACTCTCAGGTTTCCAGAACTGAGCACATTTTTTACACTTACAGGTTTTGGGTTTTTTTGTTGTTTGTTTGTTTGTTTTTTTGTTTTGTTTTGGGTTTTTTGTTTTGTTTTTTTTGTGTGTGTGTTTTTGCTTTGTTTTGTTTGTTTTTGTTTGTTTGTTTGTTTTTAAAAACAAACAAACAAACAAACAAACAAAAACAAACCAAAACAAAACCCCACAAACATTTCCATGCCATATCCTACTTAAGTTCTTCTGTTTTCTCCAGAAAATACTGACATTTGATGGAGTAAATGTGGGATGGTTGTGCTAATTTTTGATGAGTTGCTTCTGAAAAAGGAGTCACATTATTTACAGTGCTAGTTCTAATAAATGTTGAAGACAGGAGGAAAGCTTTCCACATTATCTGAGTATTTACACTCAGAGTCCTGAGTAAAGTTGGTACTGCTTGAACCTGTAAATAACCAGCTCTCAGGGACTTTACAGATGTCATTGGAAACATTGTAGAATCCTATAATTTTTTCTATTTTTTTTTCTGTTTCCAGAAATTGATAAACAAATGTAGACTCACGTGGTCTTTCTGTAATATTTACCAGTATAATGGTGTGCTGATGATGTGAAAGGGAAGGGAACACCCAGGTGTGCAGATACTTGTGATTGAAAAGGAGCAATAAAATTCAGGGAGTCTGCAAAAACTTACAAAATGTTATCAATAAATTATATATCCAGCGTGGATTTTGGTATGTTAGTCATTTATCTTTTAGTATAAACACTTGGTGGTAGATTCTGAATAATGGGTAGGGTGAAAAAAAAAAAGAGAGGGGTTAAAGGCATGGAGGGAGGGGGGGAAGGGAAAGAGAAAGGGGAAGG
>JAWWTY010000001.1:14836743-14880090 GCA_035222235.1 Margarornis squamiger
GATGGAAAAAGGAAAAGAAAAAAAAAAAGAGAAAAAGAAGGCGAGAGGGAGGAAGCCGCGAGGGCGCGAGGGGGAGGACGAGGGAAGGCCAGGCAAGGTAAAGGTGGTGCCACCTTGGTGGGGATACCTTTTAATAGATACATTTTCCTTGCCCTGGAATCAAGTTTCTTGATTCCTATGTAAATTAGTTATGCACACTTTGTTCTTCTAGATCTTTCTGGAAATGGACCAAAGGGCTTTGTGGGTCTTTGGGCGTTTTCAGTCCCCACTACAGGGTCAGCCTTTGGTTAACAGTGCATGTCCACTTCTCAGCCTCATTCCTGTGCCTGCACTGTGCTGTGTTGTGTTGATCTCCAAGAGACAGAAAAAGGGGGTTTGTCCCAGAAAAGTGCTGTCCCATCTCCATATGGCCCCTTCTCCAGCCACATCCTGCTCTTTCTCACAGTGTGTTCCATCCAGCTTTTGGTGTTTGAGACACACACGTTAGCCCCTTACCTTCTGGGTTTCTACACGTATAAAGATCATGCATGGTGTTCCCTCGTATTTTACAGCAAAAAAGTAAAAATTAGACATCGTGTCTCTCTACTGATAGATCTCGACTCTAAGATATTGACGTCTCCACAAAAATATATATATTTTACCTTTTACAAAATTGTCTATCAGAATTCTATTTGATAATCAAAACTTTTAGCTCATATGATGATCAGGTACTTATTTTTTTCCACCACAATTTTTTCTTACTTAATCACAATGACTTTACAACCATATATCTATCAAATGGCTAAAATGTTTCTTAAATACTTTTTTTTAAAATTTTTTATTCTGGTCAGCAATACCTGAAAAAAACCCAGTTTCCAAAGAATATAATTATTAATGCACTTAGATGAAGTTCAAATAAAACTTCTATTTCTTTTATATTTTCCCATCATATTCTGTCTTTGAAATGCATAGCTCAAGGCACAGGGAATCTACACCATGAAGATTTTTGCACTTTGCCAACAAGTAAAGAAGTTTTTGTCTTTACCATTTTTTTTATTTTCTGTCTGCAAAATATCACCTGATTAAAGTCTCATTTAGAAGTTGGCATATTATTAATTGTCAACTATCGCATGCTTAGATAGTGAGAGAATTTTAGAAGAGATATTTTTAGATCTTTAACTCAATATCCAGGCATATGAGAAATATTATGAGATTGCCTAATGAAAACTTTTTGTGTAAAAATTAATTTAAATAGGTATTTGAAAGGATATATTTAACTAAATTATTAGTACTTTGATGACATTCAGAAATATTACAAACATTCAGCAAGTCCTTACATTCCAATGACAAACTAAATATTCAAAACATCTACTAGTTTATTTCCAAATAACACCTAGTACTTTTGGATATACAGTTAAAAATGTAGAAAGGTTATTTTTAATAGTGCAGCAGTACTTTTAATATTACTACTGTCATCTTTGTTCTCTCAACCACTAAAATACTCTATAAGGCAGCTAAAAATGCTCCAGAGAGACATGAAATTAAAACTAATATAACATCTTCATCTGCAAAATTTACAAGAATTATTTTTTATCCTAGCTTAAGGGATAAGGACAACGATTTTCTTGTTCTCTATTAAAAAAAAAAAAAAAAAAGCTCTGTTATCAAAGGAGGGAATAAATCAGTTTATTCTAGCTACTAATTACATCAAACTTGCAGGAAGTTTGCAAACTCTTTATTTTAAAGGAATACTAATCCTTCCAAAGAAATCTGAAATGCAAACAAATTAAAGACTAATTTTCAAGAATTTGATTTTCATTCTCTGGAGTTTGATCAATTTTTTACATCACATCAAAGACTGATCATATTATCTAACAATAATAATGCAAAATTACTTCTTTGTTAAGGTAGAAAATTCAGAAGATTCAGACAAAGATTCAGATACCCAGTTTTCGCAAATTTGTAGAAAGAAGTACAGTCAATTGTTTTTAAAACATACTCTCTAGTAAGAGAAAAAATTATTTTTTATGTATAAGCTGAATATGACATACTGGTTTTCTAGAAGGACCCTTTTATGGAGAATCTGACTGAAATTATTTGCCCTGACCAGATGGGAGAAGAAGACACATTGCACAGGTGTGGCAGAAGCCTTGCAATGGGAGATGGCATGTTCAGCATAGAACATCTCTTAAATTAGAATGGACCCTGAAGCCCCACCAAGGAGAGAGTGTTTGTGGTGGGGAGGACAGTGACTCTCACACCTGCAAGTTTGCAGGTTGCTTCCTGCCAAGGCAACCCACAACTGCGTTTTCCCTGCCCAGTTTCCACTGTTCTCATAAGCCTTGTTTCCTTAGGAAGAAAAAGGGTAGTTGTTATGGTTGGTATCTTATCATGCCTCTTAATGATTTTTCCCTGAGCCCTAGGAGACAGACTCCCTCTGCTTCTGCAAATTAGCAAGCCAGGCAGGGGATCACAGTAAGACAACGTGACAAGTAAGACAATTTCTCCCCAGGATACTATAGAAATTAATTTACTGGAGCTCAGAAGGCAGATGGTTACAGAGTTTTGTACAGAGGAGAAAAATAGCTCCATTTCAGTGGTGATTCTCCTGTTACCCTTCCAGTGTGTGAGCAGGAACATATGCTGCTTTAAACTCTGCTATCTTTGGAGCCATACTGTGACTGCCTGTGAACATAAGTCAGAAGTAGAAAGTTTACATCAATGGCAGCATTTTGGCATCTCCTCTCCCAATGAGAAGGCATAGGGGACACTGAATAGTGAGCTTTAGTGCAGAGTAGTTAAAAATGGGAAGGTCAAAGTCCTGTACCAGGGATAACAACCTCGTGCATGAGTGTGCTGGGGACCACCCATCTGTAAAGCAGCTTGGCCAAAAAGGACCCTTACAAGAAACTGGTGGGCATCAGGTTGAATATGAGCCAGCAATGTGCCCTTCCTGTAAAGAAGGGTACGTGGTATCCTGGACTACATTAGGAGTGTTGCCAGCAGGTGGAGAGAGTTGATCCTTCCTCTCTGCTCAGCACATGGGAGGCCACACCTGGAGTGCTGTGTCCAGTACGGGGCTCCTCACTACAAGAGAGACATGGACATTCTGCAGAGAATCCAACAAAGGGACACAAAAATGAGTAAGGAACTGGAGCATCTCTCCTGTGAGGAAAGGCTGAGGGAGCTGGGAGTCCTTACCCTTGAGCAGAGAAGGCTCAGGTGTGGAGGAATACGTGTATGTGTCTCTTAGCAATGTCTATAAATACCTGGAGGGTGGATGCCAAAGGGATCTAACCAGGCATTTTCAGTGGTTCCCAGTGACAGGACAACAGCCAATTGGCACAAACAGAAGTCCAGAGGTTTCCATCTGAACACAGGGAAACAGTTTTTCACTATGTCCATGACTGAACAGTGGCACTGGGACAGGATGACCAGGGAGTTTACAGTGTCTCCATCCATGAATATATTTGAAAGAAGTCTGGACAGCCCTGGATGCTCCTCACAGAAGCTGCCTGGCAGTACCCTGTCAGTGTCATGGATGATTGGACATGGATGCCCAATATACCATGACATTTTTTTCCCGTTACAGATTTTTCTTGTGCAGCTTAAAATTTTAAACTGTGCACTTATTACCATTTTTTCCTCATTTATTTTCATTAGTGAAAAGATGCAGAGCAATTTTTTATAGGTGAAAAATATGGTACAAAATATTTTTGGAAGTTCTTTGTATTACAAATAGTGCTTACCAAAGAGATGCTGCTGCTCAAGCTAGTCAATATGTTGCAGGCTGCCTTTCTTATACCTTTTCCCTTCACCTTCTTGTAATCCTTGCATTCCCTTCACAGTTTCCTGCAGATCATTCAAACTTTGGTTTTAGGAAACTACAATGGTAGTATGAGACTACCACTGGTTCCAAGGGTCTCAAGCTCAGCTCTCTGTGTGCCTGCTCATAGCAGCCAAATACAAATCACTACAGATTTAGCAGTGGATGATTTCTTATTTTACACTAATAAAATCAGAAAATCTGCCAAGCAAGAAAACCATCAGGTTCTCACAGAACTGGGTGAAAATTTCATATTCCCTAAATCTTTCAATCTTCTCTTTCTGGGAAGAAAGAAAGTCTGGTTACTTGACCCCTTTAGCTTGGGCTTCAAGGACACAAGTGACTGGAAATGTTTTTTTTTCTCTCTAAAGACCTTCTACAAACATAGAGTGGTAAAAGATAATAAAATCTTTATTTTCACAATGTCTGTAACAATATTGACACTTCAGAGATGGAAAACTCAAATTAAAGGCTCAGTTTCCATGGGATTTTTTTTTCCCCCAGTATTCTGTATATGAAATGCTGGAAAAAGAAGAATTTTTTCTTACATATCAAATCATATTTTAACTTCCAAATATAGGTGAAAGCATATTTACAAAAGTATCTGGCTCAGAAAAGATCTGTTATAAGTACATATCTTTGTATGAAACTCTGTTCACTCTTTTTGTGCGAAGCAACTTCTCACTGAGGCATAAACTATGCCAGCGATCAGGTTACTGAGGGTTTCTTTGCAAATGTGCACATGTAATGCCAAGAGCATGATATAAAATAGTGATTTCAGTCCTACAGAAAATGACACACGTAAGCTTCTCTTTTCTTTAATGCTAACATATTGCAAACCTTTCCCTCTTTTAGAGATGCAAGACAAATACCACCTATACTAGCAATGGAGAAGAGCTATCTAATTGGCCAATTTAGCTTACCCTTTTTTTAGGGTATCACAGTGACTACTCAGTGCAGAGTTATTTTCAGCAGCTTTGTGTACCAGCAGTACACAGCTGTATATCCACTGTATATCCACTACATAAAGATTAAGATCTGTAATTAATGTAAATCAGTACTGACATTAAAGCAACAGAAGTTATCCATGCAGATGGAGAAAGGCAATAACAAAAAAATGAAAATGTGAAAACAACTGCAAACCTTTCTGGTGAATTATTCAGTCCTTTGAAAGAGTACCCAGGGAAAAAATGGGTCTTCATTTCATGTTCTGAGACCAAGGGAAAAAAAAATTATTAATATTTCTTGTCCTATATGGATTTTACTCTTAAATGTAACTGTGATTATGGATGTATTTTTCTTTCAATGTGCATCAGTATTAAAACCCTAGATATACAGAGCACATGCTGAGAGGATAATTTGCACCTTAAATGTACAAATCCTATTATAATATTTATCTAAAACCTGGATTAATATTGAGTTGGTACTTTTGCTATCTCATCATAATTTTATCCGTGCATATACTTGAACTCTGAGAATACTATTAACTCACACATCATGCAATACGTGTTATAATGGAGTCCAATTACTTTTGACTATTCAAACATGTTGCAAATTTCAGAGACAGTTCCCATCTGATGCTGTCTTAATCTACTTTAAAAAGGAAGGTTTTTAAAATGCTAGTAATAAGCCACCTTACATCATTTAATCTGTTCCTAATTGAACTAAAATAATTTTTCTTTCATTTTCCACATAAACTAGCTCTTTCTAAATAAATGTCTTATTAAAAAAAAAAGATCTAGAACAACATGTTGTTTATTTTGATAATGAATTCCACATTTTCAACTTTGCCATACAGTCAGTCTCACAAAGGGCTAAAAAAGAGCTTTCTCTATGGATATTTTTTTTTTTTTTTTGGAAGATTCAGGATGTTTTTAGCACTGATCTACATGTGATTCTTTTTTAAATGAAGACACCACAATTTCCCCTTGATCTTTTTACACAGTTGAAGAAGTTATCTGTCCATCATGTGTACTAGATCAGGTAACAAGTCTGATACCTGTTTTGTGACAGTATCAGATGAGTCAAGGGCTGACAGAGACTTTAAACACTCATCCAGTCTTTGAATTTAAATTAGCAAGTGCAATCCAATCCCACAGCTACCAAATTAATGATTAGTTATGTCTAGGAGTAAAAATTGAAAGGGACTTTTGTGAAAAGGTGAGGACAGAGAGGATTTGAAAGTTTTAATTCTAGAATTCTTGCCCTCTTGAAAAAAATTGTGCTATAGATGAAATGCTAAGGACAACATTAATCCAACATACCCTGAGTTTCAAAATAATCATTTTAGTGAAAAATTTCATAATAAATAGGGGGAGTAAAGTAGTTCCTGAAATTCCCATTTAGTGTAAACAGATTTTTTAATGAAAATAGACCTGGTCTCCATACACTACCTGAGAGCAGCTAAGATGTAACCCTTTCTTCCCTTACTCATACTAGTAATAAATTGCTGTAATTAATTTTAGGACAAAAGTAATTCAATTTGCAGACTGATCCTTTTGGAGATTGGTTCTTGCATAGTGTTGAATGTATCCACACTCTCATTTCTAATGGGCTAGACTTCCTTTGGGAGTCATTTACTTTTTTTACTATGTTCCACATATCAGTCATTGTTGCTTAGTTCCTTATCACTTCTGATACTCTGTTCACCTATGTAAGGGCTATTAATTATGAAAATGAACTATAGCTCATTTTCTTGACTCTATAAGCCTTCTATAGTGAGGCTAGTGATTTAAGTCTACACTAATCACAGCATTTCAGATGAATTTGAAGAAAGTTTTTTGTAACCCAGTACTTAAAAAGTCAGGACTTTTAATGATTCTTCTCCAGTCATGAAGATTGTTTAGAATTTGTTCCTTCACCTCCTCACACTGAAATGGTCACTAAGTGACCAGTCTTTCAATATAGAATGATGGAATCATAAAATACTTTGTGTTAGAAAAGATTTTAAAAATCATCCCCCTGCCGTGGACAGGGACACCTTCCACGAGACCAGGTTGCTCAGAGCTCCATCCAACCTGGCCTTGAACATTTCCGGGGGTGGGGCATCCACAGCTTCTCTGGGTATCCTCAGAGTGTCTCACCACCCTCACAGTAAAGAATTTTGTATGTCTAACCTAAATTTCCCCTCATTCAGTTTGAAACATAATTGTTGTGGGACCAATTCAAGTATAAAACACTGCACAAAATACTAAAGATATGCTTTTGTACAGGAGACATTCAATATCACTGTAATTAATTTGGAATAAATATCTCATCTGGCACTGTCAATGATGCAAAAACATTGGAACACAGGGGGGAGGTAGTCCTGGTGCTGGGCAAACTCAGCCATGACAATACATTACTGCCTATAAGCAAATGCTCACAGTCTGTGGACTGAAGTTTACAGTACCCTGGGTCCAGTAGCAGCATCTTCACAACATTATACTGTATATCATGATACACATGATGTTGATAGGCTTAACTCTCTTTTAAGTATTCTCCAATTAACAACTCATTACTAAACCAGATGGATCTGCATTGGATGTTAACTCCCATCTGCTGGAAAGGCTCTTTCGCGTCAAGTCTGCCACAGGAATACATCTCTGAGTCCTGCACCTACCATCACATGGCATATACAAAATATATTTTGAGCCTGAACACAGACCTATGTTTAATCCCAAATTAAGCCATACCCTGGGACCTGAAACAGTCAATACTTGTCCCTAGCAGTGGCAAATATTACCATTCTTATAGTACCATTTACATGTGTTTTAACTTTGAGCTGTTACCCTAAGGGACAAAGAAATCATTTCTCTGTATCAATGTTTTGTGGGTATGTTGCAGGCATGCATCATTTAGGGATGCCACACATCCATGTTACATAATACATGTGGATGGACCCACAGACCCCAGAATTAATGTTTGGTTTACTCATTTATATATGTGGCTGAAGCAAAGATAAATATATATTTTTTTTAATTATGACTCAGTGGGTTGCTTGGGGCCTTTTATGGTTTGAGGAGCAGACCAAATATTTAAATATTTATTAACAGGGTAATAAATTAAACCAGATATATTTCACTTAAAGCACAGATGACCAGTGATCTTGCCAGTGAGTAAACCACAGACAGGTCTCTACTAAACTGTATAGAGTAAAAGCACAGCGAAAAGAACAATGACTTCTGAAACCGGAGAGTGAAGGGTACATTGACATGGTACATTCAATGATAAGTTGATAGGACAAGGACCAATGGGTACAAATTAAAAGAGAGGAAATTTAACTTTGATATTAGGAAGAAATTCTTTACTGTGAGGGTGGTGAAACCCTGGAACAGGTTGCCCAGAGAAGCTGTGGATGCCCCATCCCTCAACTGTTCAAGGCCAAGTTGGATAAGACCTTGATCAACCTGATCTAATGGAAGGCGTCCTTGCCCATGGCAGGGCATTTAGGACTAGATGATCTTTAGGGTCCATTCCAACCCCTTAACATTCTATGATTCTAAGTTTCAGGTGATAGCCACATGCTTTCTTTAATAATTAAAGTGTCAGGTCTCTCTCTATGGGCATATGAGGAAAGGTTCAGTTTGGGTTTGTTTTATTCTTTGTTTTGTGGTAGTGTTTTTTTGAGAACTCTTAGTTTGGTTAGTCCCTGGTGTAGAAATATGAAGAAGCTGCTAAATGGGATTCATCAGATTGGTGTATCTTGGAGTGGAATGTGTGTCCTCTCTCGATACTTCTGGTATTCCTGTTAATATGCTGTGTTCAATATTTTAGAAAACAGCCACTAAAAGTACCAGGGAGTGGAATTAGCAGTATTTATAAGGGAAGTTTCCAAATAAATATTTCAGCTGAAAGGTAGAAGAAATTATATTTTCTGCAAATATTATAAGGACTTTAATTCTAATATAGAAATAAATCACTTCTTCAAAAATAAATCCTTTAATAATAAGCAATTAAAGAATGAAAAGAAAAACTAAAATAAAAAGCCAACCCTTCAACAAATAAACAAAATCAATGCTTGGAAAGTTTCCTATGGAATGTACCTTTTTCCCTCTTTCAGTGAGCCTTGGCATTATTATCAAAGGCTGTGAATCCCCACGAGAGGTTCATTTTGCTCTTGACTTTGAATCTCTAGCTCCCTATGGCAAGCGTCATGAGATCACTGCTGGAACCTCAGGTGAGTCTGCTGCTGGGATCAAGGTCTGCTGGAGCAGAAGGAAAATCACACTGCACATTGGGATCTACACACAGCTACTCAGGATAAGGAAGGCCTTTGCCAAGACAGAAGAGATGCCATGGCAGCAGCCACAGGGCTGAACCCTCCCTGAATTTAAGTTGCAAGGGATCAACCTCTTTCCAGTCCTATGCTAGATTGCCAGACCTGGGAATGAGGCTGTATTAGTCTCATGTTTAGTTTGAAAGGTTAATTATAATTTGATTAGACTGTTTAAGGACTAAATGGCTGATCTGACTGATGAATGAGGATATATTTCTAAAAATAGTTAAGGAAAAATACCCAGAGAAACAGTTCCTTAGTTACACATATATTAGACTGATTAAAATTCTAGTCCATGAAAGATGAAATCCCAGCATATTAAAATCTGCTTTGTTATTTCTGACAGTATAGAAGGATTGTATCTGCCCTTCCCATTTTCTATATAGAATATGAGCACTGAGATCTTTACAGGATACATGAGATGTGATCATTTCCTTATTAGATGCTAGTATTAATTCTCGGAATAGCTATTTGCCATCCAAGGAACTGACAATATAATTAAAGTATTCCAAATAAACTTCATATTTTTAAATATCATCTTAGTATATGCTTCATTTGCTGACTTTCTACTGAGAAGATTTTTTTTTTTCCCCAAGAAAATCTATTTCAATTATTTCAGTTCTTTTCCCCAGCTTATATTTTCAGTAGTCCTATCAAAGGCATACGAAACCAGCAGAGAGTCTACTCTCTGACTTCAGCATTTTTGTATATAGAGAGAACCATTTGTTTGTTTACACTATGTAAAAAGATAAATGGGAGCAGGGAAATGTTTGTCACTGCAATCCTCTCTTATCTACTTTTCTTTATAGTGTGCAGAAGTTAACAACAGCACTGATGGGTAAAACATTTTCTCCAGGGATGTCAGAGAACTGTGTGCATTAAATAGACATGGTACAAATTTAATAAGCATTGCAGTGGTAGGAAGGGCCTAACTCCATTCTGTATTGCTGAAGCTTAAAAAATAATTAACAAGATTCAAATCTAACTTACTTGCAAATCTAACTACGTTTGATGGGAAGAGAAAACAAGCCTAACTGCACATGCACAGAATTAAACATGAAGCTATTGCCAGCTATTGATTCATTAACATCAGCTTTTGTAACTATATTAAACAAGTATTAATTTAATACTTCAACAGTTTCCCCATCCTCCACCATCCCATCTCCCATCTCATCCTCGAGTTCTAATTTCCTTCCTGATTACTCCTTTGCTTTGATAATAATGAAAAATCTTTTGAGTTATAGATTCCATTTCTCTCTATAACAATTCACATTCTTCCTTTTACTCATTTCAGATACCCTTTGATTATGTTCCTTCCTAACTTCTATTTCATAATTATGGTCACTTTCTGTTTCAAACTTGAAGTTACTTGCTTTTTTTCAGATCTATCCCTTGCATTTATAAATTTTATATATATCATTTATAAGATTCCTACCCAAACATTTCCTTTTATAAAGAAAATGCATGTATGAATTATTGACATTAAAATATAAACCAATGCATTTTTCTCTGATTCATATTAAGAGGAAAACATTTCCACAGAGTATTGTAAGAACATCAGCAGATCTCCTTTCTAAAGACATTTAGAAACCCAGTTCTTAGTTTTTCAACTTGGAGACAAAAAGTTTCAGACTAAAGGCCATTCAAATATAAAATTTTATTTTGAGACACCCATCTCTACAAATGTGTAGTATTTAAAGTCTTTTACTCTTTTTATATAGTAAGGTTTACATTGCATTGAAGATGGGTTTTTTCCTTGTTTTGTCCTCACCTCCCCACCCCCATCCTGAGAGGTTGTTTTTTAATAAAAATTATTTTCATGGAACTATGATTTCAGTGGAAAAGGAATGACTGTCACATTTTTATCATTAAAAATATTTTTGCTTCTGCCTTTGTTATTCATACCTCTAAATTCTTTAAATTATCTGACTTTACAAGACTCTGGGTAAAATGTAATACTAGATAGGTAATAAAGACCAGGCAGATGAAAATATTAATACAGAACTCATCTCAGTAAATCAATTTCAAACAATAAATCAAATTCTATGCTATTGTTAAAGCAGATCTGTCTCCTCAGGCAGAATTCTTTCTGTATCAAATAGTTATATCTGAAGAGATCATTACAGTTCTGGGCAATTGTGAGAGATGTTTGGAAGAAAAGAAATACAAGATCAGTGATTTTATCTCTTTGGGTTTGGACCCTGACCTCTTACATCTCTGGCTCTCCAGTTTTTCTTAACACACTGGGTAGTACAGATAAATTATTTGTTTTGAAGACTACTTATTTACTGTGATTTTTTTTTTCCTTATTTTATCCAGGATTAAATAGGTGAGATGGATTTGTACATACTTTGACACAGTATTCACAACAATTATGGCTTTGCTCAGTCTAAACTTGTGATGTTAGTATTTTCTTGAGTTCCCTGCCTTTTACATGGCAAGTCCACCTCTCACCTCATGGTGGAAACCAGCTGTGTATAGATTTGTGATGCTTGACTCTAACTCAAGCTCTGATTGAAACTTTTCTCATTACTGGTCCATTTATAAATGCACTTTTCCATCTGTGTTCTCTGACTCTAATAAGAGATTTCTACTTGTCAGAGCTTTCAGAGGGAACACCTAAAAGATTTCCTCTTCCTGACTACCTATTTGCATAAAATGTAGGGGAAATAAGTTATCTCCGAGATTTGTAGCCCTCAGACATATCTGAAAGAAACTGATGAAAAAGCTACTTGGAGGACAGGCAGCAGAGTGGGGGGAGACACAGTCAGTGTGACCACATGTACTTCAATTCCTAAAAAAATATTATGAAAGAGTAATGAGAGAAGAAAAATCAACTGATGCTTCAATTAGTTGTTTCAATTATACTAAATTGGAGATCATCATAAATTAATAGTTCTGTATATCAGAAATTTTCAGATTTGCAATTTTTAAAGTAACTGCTATCAGACTTAGAAAAATTGCATCTCTTTGCAATTTTATTTTCTTAGAAGTTCAGAAAGTGAATACACTTTGAATACATTTTGCCCATCTGTAAATTCAGAAGTGTTTCCAAACTGCTCTGTTCCATTTGCAAAGATAAGAAACTTAATCTGACACTGGAGGCAGAAAATAAACTAGATTAAAGCAAGCAGTCATTGTGACATATGTTCTAGCTTTTGAAACATCATCTGAGTGGTGTTATTGGTAAACACGGCTGAAAAATAATTTATTATGCTGTGATAAATTAAATGACCATTGCTTTTCTCAGAAAGACAGATTACTTAAAAAGTAGTCCCAAATCCTGGCATAGGAAATTACTATAAATTCTAGTGTCTTTTATAACGGTCAGCAGCCAAAGTAACCATTAATAGCTATAAACCATCCAACACAGCTACCAGTGTCTACTAATTGGAACTGTCATTTTTTCTTGCTGCTTTTGAAACCACGTTATAGTGCTCAAAGTCAAAGTTCAAAGAAGTATTTCACATAAAATGGTTCAGGAAGATGAGTACAGGCATTTTAATGAACTGACCTCTCTGTTTTAACTCTTCAACATGCCTGCAGGACTGGTTATACTTCTGCTTTCTCTTTTATCTCCCAAAATGCAGAACATCACATGCTAGAAATACTCTTCCAGCTTACACTAGACTTCCATGCCATTCTCCAGACCACTCTATACTCACAAAATTCTCTATTTTAGCTGATTAAGCTTTAGCTATTTTGCCTCTCCTTCCAGGAAAAAGTGTCTAATGGTAATGTTGTTCAATATGCAATAAGCATAGCATGCAGTTAATATTGATTTAACAGGCAGGCAATACTATTTTCAGTTTTTAAAAAAAAGTTCAAAATAGTTTATGAGAATGTTATATTTCTTCAAGTTATTTTCTCACAATAAAAAGATTAAAATTATTTTGCTGTTCTTTCACACCTTGGCAGAGAAAATCTACATTTTTAGGATTTAAATAGGTTAAAACCTTAACATATATGTTATTTTGGCTAAAGATTATCTTATCTTTCCAGAAGTCCTACTGCTCAATGTTCCTACCAAATTTAACCAAATAGAAATTTGTTTTGTCTCAGACTGCTTTGCCCAATCCTTCAAATGAGAACCCTTAAGAAAATGATTTGGTGACAAACTCATTTAATCTTAATTTTCAGGTTCTTAAAAGGTCTGAGACTGAGCTTGTCAGCTGAGACATCGTTCTGGAGTTTGCATCCCTCCTGCGCATAAGCTTAAGCTACAGCAGCATGTCCCTCAAAGTGAGGTTCTACAGCCTCACCCTTCATCTTGTCCCTCCTACCTCCTGCTCTGGGATGGTCTTGCTACCATCCAGAAAGCAGCTACAAAAAGTCTTTCAGTAAAGTTCTGTTATACCAACTGGTAACATTTGGAGTGAGATTTTACATCTCTAGAACAATCTTTACTGATGGATGTGGCATTTCAAAGAACAATTACTTCTGTTCCAGATATGTCAGGGATGCCCCTGCAGTACCACCAAGACGAGTTTTTCAGTCCCATAGCTCTGTCCCATTCCTTACTAAGAAAAAGAAAGAAAGAAACTCACTGAGAGTTATTATCTTGTTTAGGAAGACATTATGCTGGTTTTCCTGTTTAATCCTACCCATTCTTTCTTTACCTTGATTTTGTCTAAGCTCCACTGACAAAATTTAAGGTGAAAATAACCTCCATAAAAACCAATAGCATAGTGTGCATGTATGAATAGAATAATTATAATGTTATCCTTTTGTTACAGGTGCAAAGGCAAATTAATGACACATGTAAAACTGAAAAATGACCTTTTCAACATCAGCTTGCCAGGATGTGCACTCTGGGATAGTGGTTTCCTTCGTGCTGTAAAGCCAAAGTGTGTTGGGTGCCCTTTCCCACCACTTTAAGGGTATATTTGGACTGCTAGTTTTACAAGAAACACAAAGCCATTTTATTGAGTTCCACATATTGCAACATCATCTATTACCCTAGTTATCTTGTTTATCATTGGCTTGGAGTTCTTCACCTTCTTGCAGAGCCAGCACTACAGGCAAATCTTTAGTCTCAGCTTCTGGGAAGCACACCATCAGCTTTGTATTTGTTTTTATAATAGCTTTCCTTTTTTCTTTCTCTCTTTTTTTTTAAGAACATTAACAAATATATCTTTCTATATTTAATCCACTCTTATATCCCATTGACTACTTCTGGGAACCTCAAATGCACTGGTCTATATGTATGCTGTAATTTAGTAATTTACTTCAATTAGAACATTCAATAAAATATTCATGAAAGTGGCCTCTCATTGAGCTAGACCATCCGTTTGCTGGGAGATAGGGCTGCACACTCACAGGTATAATCCATTAGGCAAGCTAATTGACATTTTGACCAATAGATTTTTCATGACCTCTCCCCATGAATCTTGACAAAGGCTACTGGTCAAAGTATCAATTCTCACACCTACTGGGTGACAACTACAAGTAAATTAAATGTATTTTTAATAGAACACTCTGTCTAAGTGACCTTATCTCGATGAGTAGACACTGCCATGAATATTTATTCAGTCCTGCCTTTAATAGAACCTAATACTGAGGGACACTTACATCACAAAGAAGTCAAGCCCTATTAATTATCCAAACCACCACTTGTAATAGATTGCTGGGAAAAATAATTTTTCCTGCAGTTTACCAGATTTTTATCTATATCCCATGATTTATTGCTATTAACAAAATGAACTACCTGCCAATTTTTGTTGTACAAATATAAATTACAAGTAGGGCAAATTTGTCATCTGAAATCAGGTCTTGATTCAGCAAACTTTTCTTCTGTGTTAATCTCTATGAATATACAGCCTCTGAGACAGCATATATGAAAACAGGATAATATCTGTATAGGTGTATAACGGATCAGTGACTTGAATTGGAAAGCACAAAATCTTACTGAGGTACCTTGGCTACACATTCCCAAGAATATAAAACAATCCATTTATTCCATTAGAGGGACACCAACATCTAACAGAGTGAATAATCTCAAAAAACAAATTCTGTTAGTACCTGGCTTTCTTTGCCAAGAAGAAGATGAAATGATTATTTCTGCACATATCTGGGAAACAGTTTGCTGAAACTTTAATGGCATATTTTTCTTCTTTTCGTCTATGCCTTCTGTGCCAAATCACTCCCTTCATCAAATACTTACAGGGAATCCAGATATTTCTCTAGGGAGTATTCTACAGGAAACTCCCTTGAATTAAATAGAAAACTAAAGATTAGCTTAAGATTGCTTCCCATAAAGTTTTTGGGGTTTTTTTTTGTGGTTTTTTTTTGTTTGTTTGTTTGGTTGGTTTTTTTTGTTTTGTTTTGTTTTTTAATTAAAACAGAAGTGAGAGAAAATATAAAAGCATAGCCTTTCTTAAACCCAAAATATCGAGGGTGGTGCAGTTCTTCAGCATTCAGCACCATTATTCATTTGAAATTATGATGAAAATTTGATTTAAACAGCCTCCTGAAACAGTATTACTTCTAGTGTGTGCTTCATCAAGACTGTCAGAATGTGTCTTTCTACATGGCATTTAATTTCACCAGTTACAGTATCTGGACAGCATTTTCACTGAAGATTTATTTCTTGTCTTCTTTGATGAGATAATGGAGGTGTGTGTGGGCTTCATTCAAGAACTGTTTACTTTCCAGAAACAGAAAGAATAAATCTGTATGTTATATGCATGGAATGAAACCTTTTCCTATTTTCAATTACATGGACCATCAACTATTGAACTGCTAATACTATTTCATATTAAGAGTACAAAATGTTTCATTTTTGTCTCATTTTACTAAGGAACCTTTAAATAAACAAGGAAACAAGCAAGACAAAAAGCAAACCAAAACAAAATGTGAGGAGTTAACCAACTTGAATTTCACTTCCATGATGAAATTTTCAAGCACATGGTAGAAGCATCTGTTGGATACTCTACAGATGCCTCTCTGAGGTTACTAAGTGGGAAGGAAAAAAGGGAATGCAGATCTGAAGGAAGAAGCCTCAGAAGTTAGAAAAGGTGTTAACAATTTGGAAGGGAAGTAAAACCCTGACCTGCAGGAATGAATAAAGAAGAAAGACGATGCTGGGATATAAAAAGGGCTCTAGAGAGAAAAGAGAGGAGTCAACATATGTGAAGGTTAAAAAAAAGTGAACTCCAGATGACACTGAAAGTAATAGAATGATCTAATAGAATCAGTCTAAAGAGTAAAATTTCAGGAACACAGGAGCAAAAAAAAAAAAAAAAAACAAACAAACAAAAAACTTGACCCAGTATGTTTTACAAAGCTTTTAAAGGTTTTAGGTCTCTATCCAAAGGTTGGAGGTTGGGAGGGGTGTTATAGCACTGTACTCCAGTAGCATGGGGTTTTGAAAATAAACTGCAGTTGAGTTCTGAGGGGAAAAAAAAAAATAATTCTTAAACCTTTACAAAATAAAAACCATGTAAATGATTTGCATGGAGAAATGTAATCCTATAATCCTTGTTAGCATCTTTCTGTAAAGAATGCCAAGATGATGGTGCTCTGACAGTCTTTTTGAAAACACAGTTGATGTTAATTTACTGGATCCCACCAGGTGTGAAAAGCAGCTCTCAGGTGGTAGTGATGAAAGAATCATTTTTGCTTTTCTACTCTGAGGCTTTCAAAACTCAAGAGAAAAAATATTGAATTATAGAATATCCTGAGCTGGAAGTGACCCACAGGGGTCATCCAAGTCCAGTTCCTGGCCCTGCACAGAACAGCCCCAAGAGTCACACTATGTGCTTGAGAGCACTGTTTAAACACTTCTTGAACTCTGCCAGACTTGGTACTGTGACCACTATGCTGGGAAACCTGTTCCAGTGCCCAAGCACACTCTGGAGGAAGAACCTTTTTCTAAATATCCAACTCTGACACCACTAAGTTTCAAATGTTGTAAAAGTTCTGCTTGAACAGGATTACTGATATAAATCTCTATCGAGCCATGCTAGTGTCAGCTGGCTCAAGTGGGCGGTCTCTCTAAAGTATCTCAAAAAGAGAAGTATCCTAATAGCTTAAACAAATTAATAGCTATTATCCTAATAGTTAAAACAATTTGCACTACAGCTCCCAAATAATGGGATAGTAAAACATAGATTGTTCTGCTCGCTTTTACAACAGCTGAAAGTGCAAACCATCAAAGTGATAGTTCAAATGGTGAAGCCTTTTCAGAGTGGTTTTCATAAACTACCCTGTGTATTCACATTTAAAAGACATTTATTTACATAAAAAAGAATGAAGGCAATAAACAGTATGAGTCATATTAAAACAGAAAAATAGGACCAGAACAGAGCACCATTAACAGAATAGGATAATGTCTAGGGAAACATGTAAAATGTCCAGCACTAGAATCATAGAAGCACAGAATGGTTTGGGCTGGAAGGGACCTTCAAGATCATCTAGTTCCAAACTCCTGCCATGAAGCAGACCAGGTTGCTCAGAGCCTCATCCAACCTAACTTCTGCTAGAGTCTAGACAGTAATTATCCTCTATCAGTGAAACCTGACTTACAGCACTCCTGAGATTTTAAAATACACACTGAGTTTCTGATTACTGTTTTTCCACTCTAACTCTGTAAGTACCACAGAATAAGCACTTGTCTTCATCAATTCAGAGTGTGTGTGCCTATATTTTTGACGCTGGATCAAGAGAGAATCAGGTGTTTAAGCCTGAAAAAACCTGACTTCTGACACTTAATTTCCCAGTCTTCAGATTCTGACTGTGTCCTATAGAAGAATTAGGCTTAGGAGGGTCATAATCACTGCCGTTGTCAACAGTGTGTCCTGGCAGAATTTACCAAAATAATTTTAAAACAGCTTTGTGATCCAGATTGTGTAACACTTTTATGAGTCTTTGTTTCCCTGCTCAAAATTTCAAAGGGATGGTATAATTAAGGTAGGGAAATATATGATTTTTTTGAGACTAGCCATTGATTAAATCTGTTATTTCAAACATTCATTGAAGTCACAACTGTAAGGCTTCAGATAATAGATGAAAATGTTAGTGAACAGATGTGTTAGCCAGTGGGGTAGCTGGGCATACTTATGTACCTGTGGCATTAAAGTAGAAAACAAGGCATTTAAGGTATCTCATTCACAGTGAAATGGAGAGTTGAAAATATGTCAAGAGACATGGACTGTAAATATCAGTTAGAGCTACAAAAGTGTCAAGTCAGTTGTACATTAATGAATTCAAATTATTATTGTTAACAAATCTTGAGATGAAAATGCTGTTCCACAGTTACTTGTAAGATATTTTAGCTGTTCTTTCATTATGCAATGCATTGAAGCCACAGTTCATAATGATATCTTGCCACTGTTCTAGAATTGTCACAATTTATAATCTCAACATGGGGATGTGGCAGTTAAAATAATATTTCATTAGGACTATGTATATCTAAGTAGAAAGGCAAGATTAAAGTAGTCAACTGACACTGATATCTTTTAAAACAAACATGGTGTCTTCTCTCAACTGAACTAAAAGGAAGTTTTTACAAATCTCTCACTTCACAGAACTGTGGAATCATAGAATGGCTTGTATTTAAAGGGACCTTAAAAACTATCCAGTTTCAATCCCTTTGCTTCGGACAGTGACATGTTCCACTAGACCAGGTTACTCGGAGCTCAATCCATCCAGCCATTGTCTTTAGAAAAACGTCTCTCTTCTCCCAATCTTTTCATATAGTTGATGCTGTTTTAAGTCTTTGAAAATGTCAGGATGTTTGGAAAAAAGGTTACTATCATAATTCTTATTTTTAAAAAGTTAATAGTTAAGTGTAAAACTGAAAAATTGGAGCTTATTTTCAGATTTGAATAGAATAATTCTGAACTATTATAAAATAGTTTTCAGGTTAACAGCAAACAGTATGTTTTGAGCTGATGGAAAGTGAAATTTTTCAGAAGAATTCCTGGGATAGGCAGACTCTTGCTTTCTTATAGAGATGGCAAAATATTCTTCTAGATATATAATATAATATTCATGATCACTTTCACGATTAAAAAAAGGCATCTGAAAAGGCTTTTTAAGAATCCAATCTTTTTCCCCTTTTAGTAGACACAAAACATATGGATAGTAGCCACTACTGGTATTTTTGTAA
Source organism: Margarornis squamiger (assembly GCA_035222235.1). Classification (NCBI taxonomy): domain Eukaryota; kingdom Metazoa; phylum Chordata; class Aves; order Passeriformes; family Furnariidae; genus Margarornis; species Margarornis squamiger. The sequence continues at coordinate 14,855,917 of JAWWTY010000001.1, forward strand.
ATAAATCAACAATCAAATGCAATTTTTTTAACATTTCCTTTTCATTAAATTCAATGATCACTTGCTTTTATACTATTTTCTATGAAAGTACAGTGGAAGCTTTCAAAAATATATTTTCTGATAAACCCTAAGGATTGTTTTTATGACATTTTTATCCTAATGAATGTTTAATATATATATATTCCAAACATATATTGTTTTATTTCTAAAAGCCCAGAATAATTCTGTAGCCCAAAATACATATAAATGACAAAATAATAATTATATCTGAATGTTTAAAGAGACTTTCAGAAAAATGTACTTTTAAAAAAATCTAGCACAGCTTTATTAAAAACAAAGATTTTAAATGTGATAAAACCACTTTTAGAGAGTATACTTATGATTACTTTGAAGATGAGTGTGCTCTAAATACTGTAGGTAAAAGCCCAGTTTTATGTCTTTACCTCCAGCATTCTTTTGAAATATCAAAGGGTTTAGTGTCCCAACTTTTTTTCACATTATGTCTTGAGATTCCACTGCTCTGGAGCTCTTATTCTATATGAAACTTCCCTTTTTTTAATGTATAATCTCTTTCTACTGAGTGACAGCTGTGGGAATACAGTGCACACAGGAACACCAATGCTGGGCCATACTGAAAAGAGCTCTAAAATAACAAAAAAACACACCAAGAAAGGTCCAAAACTCTGCCTTATAATTCGAAGATCTTAAAAAGACCAATAGTGAGGAATTATCATCATACTATAAAACAGGAGCAAGTTCTCTGCCTAGGATCACATACAAGGTTTGTCTAAAGACTGAAGTTTAAAAGTCTGATCTTCTGAAGCCTGATTGCCATATCTAATAACCATTCTCCCGACATGGAAAAGCAAGTCGCAAGAGGATTATTTGACTTGTTCAGATCTGTGAAGGCAGACTAGCCAAAACCTTGAGACAGCTCAAGTTTTCTAAGCCCAAACATGACTCTGAGTGTCTTAAAGTACTTTGGAGAGGAAGTAGAGCTCTGGGACAAAGAAGAATAATACAGTATTGCACAACACATATCTAAACTTCTAAACTGATTGGAACAGGACTTTATGTTTCTTGAGAAGATAATCTGAAAGGACTGTTTTTTGAGGGGATTTTTTTGGTGTTTAGCAATGCTCCTTATTCATCCCTGAATTCACAGTGGTGTTTCAATAAATCCTGGAGTCATTCTTTCATGTTGGAAGCTTTATGCTACCCCTTCTCTATCCATCTTTCATCTTGTTTTTTTTTTCTGACCATTCTCAGTATATTATACAAGTCCCACAGCCTTCACAGATCTAGCATTAAGTCTTTCTGGCAAGACATTTTGGTACCTAACATATTTGAAAAGACACTATGGCATCTAGTAACATATGTAAATTGTTCAAGATGATACAGTAAACCTCAAGGTTAAGACATTTTCTTAATTCCCAGACAGAAGTTTCTGTGGAAGATGGTCATCTTTCAAAAAATCTGCTCAGCCTCCAGCAACCCTCAAAAAAAATCTTTATATAACTCATAAAAGTAAAAAAAAAAAAAAATCTAAAAAATCTAGGGTAATAACCCAAGTCCTGTTTTGTAAGTTAAATTATCTGGATTAAACATCAGGGAGATTAACAAGATTTAACATTGTATTTTGGCATCTGAATCATAAAAGCTGTCCCCCCCACCACCCTGTTTCTGGCTTAAATTTCATCCAGAAAACATTCCTCTCATCTTGCAGTCAAAATGAACGAATCAGCAGTACCTGACAAGATCTGCTTCAAATGAACATTTTCCTTTAATTTCAGGTTTTTCATATACTTTTCCTTCTTCGCCGCACTCTTTCCTTTTTCTAGTTTTTTTCTTTTTTTCCTAGGAAGTTTGTAGAGAAAAATAAGACAAATTAGAAGTTATATCTACTAAACACATAAAGCACTCATTAAAATGAAGTGATTACAGCACTCTTAGAAGAAAATTCTTGTTTGGGCTTTTTATATGCACTGAAATAAACTAATGCTGGACATTGAAATTCTATTGCAGCACATTAGTATCATCTAAACACATAGGTGTTTAAAAGCAGTTGCCAGGCCTTCATTGTGATGGGAGGGAGTTTAAAAAGTAAAAGAGCAAAATAAACTCTCCCTCCAGATATTTAGAGATTAACTATCTGCGGAATCTATATTAGTCTCAAGGCAGCCACAGCTTTACTGTGGGACACTGAGTTTCTCTTTATTCTTTCCCTGCACTGCCCAATGAAATATGTTAGAGATCATGTAACAACTTGGCTGTTCCGTGTTCTTTACAATGGTGCTCTGGGTTTAACCTCTCCGATTCGGATTACCACAGCATCAACCTTCAGAGCACAGAAAATCGCTGAAATTTCGGTGGAACTGAATACAGATTTACAGCTGGACAGCACCTTTCTCCTTTTTTTCGTGCAAAAAATACAAAGGGCAGGAAGAAATACCCTGACTGCTCTACTTTTCTGGACATGTTATCAACCTCCACGGGTTGCAGGGAGGTGTGTGATGGAGGTGAGTGCCTGAGGTAGGACTGCACTAGCACTTTCCATGTCAACTCTAGCCTGGTCTTATTCAAGGAAGCAATAGATGAGAGGCAATAAGCTCTGCACAGGGAGAACATTGCCAGAATTACTTACTTTATCATCTCTGAAATAATGGCATTTATATATTCACAGTTCTAGATAGCACACATACATTCTGCTGGAAGCCTCCATGCTTCCTGCAAAAAAAGGAACAGCAAAGGCAGATTGAAACACAAAGTGATATTCTTTTGCCTCTAGAGACAGTCTCCATATCTTTTGCAAGGAGAGTAAAAATCAGTTGCAGTCACATTGCAATGGAGAGGTGCCTTAAAATGCATGCAAACACAAACCAAATGGTTTATAGATCACCTCCAAAACTGCTTTTATAAAAGGTAATAGAGCGGAAAAATTTCTCCTTCATGTTAAAAGGTATTAAGCCATGGCAAATTTTTGTAAAAAGGAAGACAAACTGAAGCCAAAATACCGATGAAGAATAAAGTCAGTTTGATTGCAAAAATATTTGTTAATGTCATGTTTATCCATTTTTGTCTCATACTGAACCATTTACTGAGAAAAAATGAACTCTATCCCAGTCAAAACCAGGACAGTTATTCAGCAAATGTAGGATCCCTTTCTTTTAAAACCTATAAAGCAGAGCATTTTGTATACTATGCCTTTAACTGAAATTCAGTTTGCTGTTGGAATAGACTAAAACCTTCTATTAAACAAACAAACAAAATCAAAACCAGCAATGTAAAGCCCAAAGACTGAAAAATAACAAAGGATAACTTTTTGGAAGTGGCACACTGACAACTGTAGCTACTATGGTTGGCAGGTCTCTAACATGATTTTTGCCACAGAGTTCAAATAAATTTAAATAAATCATCTGTGAAAACTCATGGCTTTTCAAAACACCGCTCTCTACTACAACATTACCAAAATACTTAATGGTTTGACTCAGGACCCTTTGGAGTTGATGGAAACTTCCAGAGTCAATCAGGGAAAGACCAGGATAATTGATTCACTGCAAAACATTTCAAAGTGTCCTAGAGAGGTTCAACAGAAAACAGCTTTTCAAATATATTTCTGAGAACCTCTGTTTCCTATTTATCCTGAAAAAATCACATATTTAAGAAAAAAAAATGCCCAAGCAAGAACTACATTTAAAATTAAGAGCATTCTTAAAAGCATTCTTAAGAAGCTCCTTATCATTTCATGAAAATTAAGCACTTGGTTGAACTTTTTATATGATGGATATTAATTGTGGGACAGAAGATTGCAACATAAACATTTCTCACTTAAATTTGATGAGAAATAAACTGGATACAACCACATCCTAGTTGGCTCAGATCACAAGAGATTCAACAAAATTAATAATAGCAGACTTTCCGAAAGAAGAGTTTGTTACGTATACAGTGACTGATGGCTGTAAACTCATTCTAAACTCAGGGGGAAAAAAAAAAAAAAAAGAAAGAAAGAAAAATCCCCCACCCCACCACCCTAAATAGCGTTATGTAATTGGCAACCATGGAGATCAATCAGAGCAACGCCTCATTGCTCATGAGGCAGTGATAGGAACTGCTGTCGTATTTGCCACGTTCACAGGCATCAGCTCCAGCAGGGGCACAGTTCAGTGTAAGATCACGAGCCAGCAAACTCCACTGCTGCCTCTCTGTAGTTCCTGCAGGCATAAAATGCAGTGTGTGCCACAGGGCATGGGACAGATGGGTTTGGGGATGCTGCAGGCTATACATACTGGAGCTGACATGCTTCCATTCTTAAACAGTTTTCCCTTTGGCCATTTTTTTTTCACAAAAAAAAAATTAAGAAAATATGGGACCACCGGGAGGAAAATAAATTAAAAAAAAAAAACAAACAAAAAAAAAACAACCAAAAAAAAGAAGCCAGAAGTGTTCCAAGTGGATTAAAAATTATCTGGGTAAGAATTCCAGCTGGTGAAAAATATTCAAATACAAAGTAATATATGACCTAAATAAACAGTGCAATTTCAAGAGACCAGTATTTCAACATAGGCATTAGTTTTGATATTTTCAAGATTTGTGGGCTGTATGAAGTGAATTCTTCTAATTTACAAGGTGAATATCCTTAGAGAGGCTTAAATAGCTTTTTAAGTGTGTCATTATTATTATTTTGTCATTATTAGTTATTCATATAGCATCTTGCCATCTGCCAGAGGGATCATAGGCATATAATAAACCAAAGGAAGCGAGGCTCGCTAGTACCCTTGTTGACAGGTTCAGAAGCAATACAATATAAAGAAGGAATGAAGATACTGAACTATAATTCTACTCTTTTAACTAGTGGAATACCAAAATCACACCTCCATCAGAAATTATAACACTTAAGAAATTAATCCCATACAAGAGTTGTCCTCACACAAAGCAAAGGAAATCAAAAAAGAAGTACAGTTCTATCATGTGCAAGTAACAGTGCAGTAAGAAAGGTTCTCTATTATACAAAGAGTTACTTAATGCAAAGGCATATTTTCCTTATTATCAACCTTTCTGTATTGAAAACTGGACTGCAAAGAACTGGAAATTCCTCTTGGTCTGTAAAAATTAAAGGAGCAGATGAAAACTGGAGAAAAACTGCAAAGCAGAAAAGGAGAGAGGGTTTTAACAAAGTCAGAATTATGTTAACATTTTTGGTGAAACACTCAACTAAGACTGGTTTTTTGTAAACAGAAATCTCATTTTCCCTGCAAGGAAGTTTCCTCCTCATAAAGAAAATTGTAGGGAGTTATTTCAAATTACTTTGCTGCATTGTTAAACTGTGTTTTCATACTTGTACACTGAAAGTTCCCACACCACACATACCCCACTGGTTTATCTGTTTGGGTTTGTTTGGTATTGGAGCTCTTAAACAAGGTATTAATTAATTTTCTTGTCAAAACTACTTTATGTTGTTTTGCTGGTTTGTTGTTTGCTTGTTTGTTTTTTTTTTTTCTTTTTTTCTTCTCACACTGCTGACTTATCTTGTTATAAACTCAAAACTATCTTTTATTGAACACTATTTGGTACAGAACTGAAGCAGAGTTTTCAAAATTATACTGAAATTCATTATACTTTATCTCAGTGCTACAAACACGGACAGGAGTTTTTCCACTAAATTCATTGATCCATTTATCCAATGGGTAAAACAGGTAAAATAGATTCAAATGAAAAAAAAAAATAAATTCACTAAAATTTTATGTTTATATATTCCTGTAATGTTTTTTTGATAGAATATCAGCATTCCTTTCATCATCTACTTTACCATGAAGGTTCCATCACAGGCTTTTGAGCAGTGGTAGTTTTGGGAGACACTTAAGTTTGCATTCTTTCTAGGATTTTGAAGTTTATCAGCTGATGAAGAAAACTGCCAGTCCTTGTCAGAGACCTGCATGATGTTACTCCTGAGAATTAGTACTGATTGCACAAGAAATACCAGAAAATTTGTAGATTTCAAAAGTGTGAAAATACTTTGTGAACACTATCAAAAGTAGATTACATGTACAAGGAAATGTACAGGTTTTGAACTAGAACATAAGTTAAAAAAAACCCTCATTGTACATACTGAAAATATGTTGTTTTATTTCCATAGTTATTACTTAGTTGTAATCATTTTAAGACTTTTTTTTTAAATCTTTCTACTCCAGTAAGTGTACTTTGCTTTGCTTCATAAAAAGTAATGAAGCCTAGAAATATAAAACCTCATTATAGATCTTTTCCATTAAAAGTTTGCTGAGATGTTAGAAGAAAACAGACATAAATGTGTGCAGGTTATGATGTCAATGTATCAGGGGGGTTTCATGGGATACACCTAAAAACCACTCTATTGTTGCATCATTTACACTGAGCAAAAAGATTAAGCTGAAACACTTCAAGGGAAAAAAAGATTAATACCAGCAAGGTAATATTTTCCTTTTACACTTTTTCTCTTGAATTCCTCATTTTCTGGTGTTTCTGTGGATTTGTTTTCCTTTTTCTTCCTTTTTCTTTTGATGTTTAGGATGCTTTTTCAGATGCTTTTAATCTTAATGAATATTTTAGATGTTGCTCTAGCAAATATTCATTTGTCAGGCAACTTCTCCTACATGCAGATAACCTTAATATTTTTTTTATTTTTTTTTTTTTTATAAATTGTATTTGGCAAAAAATCTTCAATAAATTATTATATTTGCCTATATCAAAGATTTATAGATATAGAAACATTATATTTTTTCAGTCTTAAAATATCTTTTAGCTCTCCCTTATGCCCTTTTATCAGTCAGCATCCCTATCATGGAAGCTTAATTTTTAACGTCAAACTATTCAGTATTAAAAAGCATCACACATCTGCTAGTCATTATTACTCAGGATATACAGACACAGTCTGAGAAAGATAATTTTGAATGGAACCATATCTAATTAAACTGCAGATGAAGAAGATAATACAGTCTTGTTTCTAAGAAACAAGGCAAAAATCAGAAACAATTCTCACTGAAGCTCAGTTTACTTCCCTGATTATGATCATCTTTGAATACTTAATCATTCACATTTATACTGGAACATAAGCTTTCTTTTCAACAAAAGAGAGTGTATTACAAGTGCAACTTTTACTTCACTGTAGGATGACATTTTCACATTAGAAAAACCTTCATACCTCACTATGCCTGAAGAATTTAATTGCTAACAGTTAACTCACAAAGGTTAAGTTCTTATTTCAGAATGGGGCAATGAAAATGCTCTATTGCCCCTGTAGCACTATTTCCAAATCCTTCTCTCTGTAGTGAAAAATTTTCCACAAATTAATCTACCACAGTGTCTCCAAGTGACTGTCAATCAGGTATTTGAGACTTTTTTTCATTAAAGAGCATTTTCTGCTCAGAGAGTCCAGAAACTTCTTTTCAACACATAATTCTAATTTTTTTAGTGTATGATTTTCCAGTCTTTCTCTCTATATTCTTGATTTATCATGAGGACCTCTATTTTAAAAAATTCTGGGTTAGTTCATATAATTGGTTCATATAAGGTATCTGAATAAGCCAGAACACTTCATAAGAGGTATGAAGTAATTAATCACTTCCCCTGCTTGTGCTTCTGAACAGAATCACAATTTTCATGCAGCTTTTTCGTTTCTCTTTTGCTATAGGCCGAGGGTAACTAAAGCAGAAGTAAAAAGTATTGCATATCATAAGGAAATGGGTCTGGATGGAAGACCTCATCTACAGTTATGAGTTGGGGAACATTTGATATTATTTGAGAGTGATAATTATGAGGTATAATTACAGTTTAAAATTATATGATTTCATTGTAACATGGGAAAGTTACTTTTTTTTGTGTTCTTGTGCTGTTTCCACTCAGGTTTAAGTAATTGTGATAATTAATAGTTTGAATCTCTGGAAAATTAAGGCTCTCCTTATTAACAAAACAGATGTAGCAAAAATAAGTGCACTATCACTTTTTCTTTCCATCCATACTCTAGTACCCAATTTCCCATGTGGACAACAACCACATTTTATGATATGATGCTGACCCTTGACTGAAATCCAGGATCAAATAAACAATGACCACTGAGAAACAATCAAACCAACCCTAGTTCAAATGGTAATTACTAAGTAAGATGATAACTTTTGACTGTTGAAATTTAATACCTCCAAAAACCAGGGGTCTTGTACTAGCTGGCAGATACTGAGAATTCTCCTGAAGTTTTTTTTGGCTATTGACAATTTTTCTCCAGCATTTCCTTATTTTCCTGCTTCAGCTACTATGTAGGTTGTCTGCTGCTTTAAGCCAGTCAGCCAGTGAACTACTTTTAGAACTGAAAAAACAATTTTCTTTTCTTCTGTTATAAAATAGCAGTCTGTGGCATCCAAGTAGAAATGAGTGAAACTGAAACACTAAGCTAGTATGTATTTAAAATAAATAAATATATTTTGGATGTCAGTATTTTTCCGAAAATACCTATATTTTATGGGCACAAAGCTAAAACATTCTGTTTGAACCCAAAGCCCATGAATGTTTTGTCATCGTCTTTTCTTTTGGCTTTTTTATATTAAATCAGATTCAGCACATAACAAACCACAGGATGCACTGAATTACTATTTAATCCCTATTTTATGTCATCATATCAGAGAAGTGTTTCTGCATCATCTTACCTCCTTCTAAATCAGACATGTATAATTGACAATTTTTTCATTCACAAACTTTTTAATTTAAGTTACACCTCCCTACTCAACTTTAACTTTGTTCCCTTAGTAATTCAACTTGTAACAGAACCTACTGGGAATTCAGACCTCTGTGGGAAACAAGGCTGCTTGCAAACATGCAGGATCCTGTTTTTCCTGATCATGGGTGTACATAATTTCATTTTTCTGAACTATTTGTAAGATTTTGTCTATTTCTGTGAAGGAAGGAATGAAAAAAGAAGCAAACCTGCTACACATACTGATAAAATTGTGAAGGGCCAGGTTATCAAAGCAAGAGTGCCTAATGTGTCAGGAATTAGATGGATGTGACTTGATTATACTTTGTAAGCTTCTGCAAAGGTGATTCTGAATGACAGATCAGTCTATATCTCTTGTACTTAATGTTTCAAGTGTATGTACTAGACACCAGCTTTCCAAAAGGATACATAACATGGAGGCATCTGAGAACAGAGCAAAGGAAGTTTGGCATTTCTGCTGATGATGAACTGCTTTTTCAAAGCAGCTACAGGCATGAAAACATCTGTCTGCTTTCTGAAAGAAATTAAGATTCAGACTTTGTAACAATCACTTAAAATTTAAAGAAGAAAAAAAAATTTACAGCTTTTTATTGAAAAAAACTCTTTAAAAACTGTCGCTTAAGATGTAATCATTGTGATATTAAATCCAACAAGTATTTATCACTATCTACTTAGAAAAAACCTTCACTCCTATTACCCATGGTAACAGAAGATGCTTAATAAATCAAGAGAGCAGTAACTATGACTGGAATGAGAAAGTATTTAATCCCCTAATACATTCTGAAGGTGCTGTCTGCAAGTCCTGCCCTGAATAAGCTACTACTGGCTGGTCTTTACCTAAAAGACAAATATGGTCTGTGACTTTAAATATTGCCTATCTTTTTACTGCACTTGACTGCCATGAGCAACATTTACTCAATTGTATCTGGACTTTTCACACATTTAAAAAGAAAAACAAACAAACAAACAACAACAATAAAAAACCTGTCAAATTTCTGAGGAGGGTTCATAGTAGAGAACTTAGAAATATGTTGGTTTGGTTTGGTTTAGGCTTTTTTTCCAAAATGCCACTTCCTTTTAAACATTTTCCCATTTCTGTTTGTGCCACCCTGTATCTTCCCACTTGCTCCCTTGCTTTTTCGTCATTCCAGAAATATTTGCCCTCATAGGCTACTGTCTAACAGCAGACTTCACGATTATCAGTGTAGAGTTTCAAACATAGCACAAAAATAGGCTGCTTCCAGGAAAAGGATTTTAGTTCCTTTTCTTTTCACTGAAGAAATCAGTATGAATTCTACTCTGTCAGAAGCAACTGAAAATCAACAACTAGATATTTTTTTGCTATGTGAGCTCTGTTTTAGCCAAGACAGTGACAAATAGAAAAGTTTAGTTTTACATGTTATTTGGGAAACACAGAGGTAAAACAAATGAAGATAAGTATGAGCAAAAACCCTAAACAACACAGAAATAAATGCAAAGAACTAGCAGGAGAGTGGCAAGATTCTCCATATCTCTGCTACTTATAAGCCTTATTTTTAAATTCTTATCTCTGCAGTCTAGTTGTACTTATCTATGCCAGTTTTAACTCTTTCTCAGCTTTTTATCTCCAAAACTTTTCTCAAAGCTCTAATCAAAACAAAACAGAACCACGGAATACCAGAATGGTTCAGGCTGGAGGGGACCACAGTGCATCATCTGGTCCAACATCCCTGTTCAGGCAGGGTCATCCCAGAGCACACAGCACAGGATTGTGTCTGGATGGTTCTAGAACATCTCCAGTGAGGGATACTTCACAACATCTCTGGGAGATCTGTTCCAGTGTGTGGTCACCCTTAAAGATCATTTAGTTCCGGTCCCCCTGCCATGGGCAGGGACACCTTCAACCAGGTTGCTCAGACCTCCATCCAGCATGACCTTTGAACACTTCCAGGGATGGAGCAGCCACAGCTTCTCTGGGCAACCTTTCCCAGTGCCTCATCACACTCAGAGGTAAGAATTTCTTCCCAATACCTAATCTAAACCTACTGTCTTTCAGTTTGAAGCCTTTCCCCCTTGTCCTGTCACTACATGCTCTTGTAAATAGTCTCTCTCCAGTGCATATTGTATAATATAAAATATATTCATGAAATTATATCTTCCTTTAAGACAGAGCAAAGACATACAAGTATAAACCTACTCTGAAACTTTCTATTCTGTTCTAGTAAAGAAATTGAAATAATGTCGAAGCCATAGTGTTGGGCATTTCACAGACTAATTATTTAATTGTATTTCTGAAGTATGTAAGGGAAAGCAAATAATGCTAAACCAAACACGTTAGAATTGCAATTTAAATCTGACAAGACATGGCTAGACACAAGTTAGGAGAGAGAGGCATTATCATGGCAAGAACATGCAATTTCTTTCTCTTTTTTATCACTTGGAACTGAAGAAGAAAACCAGAGATTTTAACATTAAACATTCAGACAGCTGACTGGTGGAATTCTCCCTATCACATGGACCTAAGTGCAGCTTTTTCTGTCCTCATAACAGCTGGCATTGTAATTATAAGATTGTCATCATCAGGAAGTACAAAAAAAGCTTACCTACAAAAGCCAAGATAAACCAACATAGAATAGTGAAAAAGGGGCATGAAGAACATATAACAGGGTGCAGTGCTTGACCTTGGTGCTCACCAAGCCATTCTATCACTCCCCCACCTCAACAGGACAGAGGGAGAAAATCCAATGAAAAAGCTCATATATCAATATAAGGACAGGAAAGTCACTTACCAATTAACATCACAGGCAAAACAGACTTGACTGGGGAAAATTAATTAAATTTATTGCTAATTAAAAACAGAGTAAGATAGAGATAAAAATGAATTAAATGAACGTCTCCTTCTTGCCATGCTCAACTGCACGTCCTCCTTTTACCTCCTCCATGTGAGCAGGCCACTGTGCTTGCCAGAAAACCTGTTCCTGCAGGGGCTCCTCTCCTGAGCTCCAGCTCAGGCTCCTCACAGGCTGCAGCTCCTTAAAGTCATGTCCACCTGCTCCAGTGTGGAGTCTTCCACAGGTTGCAGGTGGATATCTGCCCCACTGTTGTTCTCCACTGCCTGCAGGGGATCAACATGCATCCACAGGTTGCAGAGAAATCCCTGTTCCAGCATCTGGATCACCTCCTCCCTTTCCTCCTGCATAGTCCTTGTTGTCTACATAGTTGTTTCTCTCACAAATCCTCTCTCACATCTGCTGCACAGAGGTTTTTACCTTTCCTAAATATATTATTACAGAGATGTTACCAGCATTGCTGATGGACTCAGTTTTGGCCAGTGGTGGGTCTGCACACTATGAACTAGCTTCAGCAGTTTAATAGATACCTCTTTGAAGCAAATAAAATTTCCATGTCCTCCTACACATAAATTATTGTCATCTATTTATGTGCAATCCTACTCTTTCCATGTGAGTATTCTTTATATATACATGCACTTTTATGAGCATGCAAATCCCACTTGCATATGTGAGCCGCACTAATATAGCCAGAAACTATTTTCTACCTTAAAACATAAAGGGGCTCTACTTGAGTAACGCCCATAAAACCAAAGGCTGAACCTTTGACTTTGTCCCATTAGTCTCCAATCCAAGTGAAGCCATGCATCCTCTTTCAGTGATTGAAATGGAAATAAGTCTAATATTGGAGCTCTTGGCCCTCTAGCCATTAGGTGAAAATGCCTATATACAAATTTTATGGTCTTTTAAGTGAAAGACAACAGTCTATTTGTTCTCCTAAGTTGCAGACTTTTGACAGATAATGATTGCTCTTAACCGTTAAGCTATTAATTTCTGAATTTGATTCTCTCTAGAATGGTGTATTAGTGGCCTACTGGCCTCTCACAGAAAGTTACCTACTTTTCCCTCAAAATGAAAAGTCACAATGTCAAAGAAAGTGAAAAATAAATGTCACTTTCCTGAAAACCTTTAGTTAAGCCATTAAGTAAGTGACATTTGCCCCAAAAGTTTTTTCCCCTTAAATTAATCTAACATTAAATTCTCAGGTGACCATGCAGCTACTCACATAATGATGTATTAGTGATATAAAGTCTTCAAAAAATTAGACTTGCTGATTCCAGGTGCTGTTGGTAAGGGCAGAGCAGCAAGCAAGATGACATGAAGTTTCTCGCTGAAAGAGCTTCAGAGAGATTAAAAAAACAATCCATTGAAGAGTTGAGATTTTACAAAACTTCTACCCATTTCTCTGTTATTCTAGAAACTCAATGGACAACTCAGAGTTCTTTTCTTTAATCAGGGTTTCAAGTATTTTGCATCAAGTTAAACAAGAGAAAAAACAATTGTTTCATTACATATATTCTGACATTCAGTATTTTTTCCAAAATTAGTAAAAATTTTTGACCTGTACATGTCCCATCATATTTGGTCAGCATTTTCAGATCATTCAAAGAGAAGTATCAGTGGAAACTGGTTGTTTTTTAGATATATTCTTGACAAAATTTGGTCAGATTTTCGAATGTAAAGAAGGCAGGTAACTATAACAACTACTCCACAATATCAGACAATGGAGGGGTACATTTACATGAACAAGTTTTCTTATCTCTTTTGTGTGTTTTGATAAGCCAGTGTTTTGACAATTTAGGGATGAATTTATCATTCTTGAATATGTTTAGAATTTTTCAAGCCCTTCAAATAATTCTTGTTCTATTTTTAGAATTAAATTAAGCAAAATTAAATTATCTGGTATTTAATTACTAGCAATTTATAATGCAAAATAGTAATCCTGTTTGCACTAGAAAAAATATGGTTAGGAATTCTCAATAAAAAAAAAGTAAATTAGTGTACAAGGGAATCAAAGCCATTAAAGCACTTCAGGCTTGTTACATCCAAACGACTGATCGATTCAAATAGAAGATAATCAGTTATGGTCATATAATAGTAATTTTCTATTTCAGTTTTTTCTTGCAAGGAACATGAATCTTATTTTGTTTTCCTATGGTCCATTTCTCTGGTGTTACAAATATCATGGTCATGGCTACTTAATGCCAAGTCTAAATAACAATAAGGGACATATATTGAAATATTTACTACAGGGACATTAACAAGATGTATAATGAATTTCTAAAGTTCAATAGCATTTTATCTCCTCCTTCAGTTATTTACTTTGTATGATTCTCTCACAATTTATGCAGAAAAATTACTGAACTAGTAGTCCTAATGCAGCTGGAAATATTCATAATTAATTTTCATTAGTCTAATTGAAATTGCTCTATGTTGAAATTTAGTCACATACACCATCATTTTAAACAAAAAATAAGTTACTGACAGAACAATTAAATTTTATTTTTTATGATCCTGTAGTCCATATTGGTTAAGACTAAAAGAATTCATTTTATACACATACACTATTTTCTTATAATTTTATAAATATAATACAAGATAGATGAGAGGCACATTCTATTAGTCTGCACTGCACATGATGAGGCAGATACTAGCTGGGATTCTACATGAATTAAAAACAAATTAAGATTAGCTGGTATTAGCTAAAGTATGATTTTACAATATATTTATGAGGGAAATATACTCAAAAATCATTACACTGTTGGATAAGTGATCGATAAAACAATTGCACTTTCCAGAGTCTACTTTAATAAGTCATGACAACTTAAGCTTATTTTAAAAAGATAAAACTTATTATTATTTTTCTATTTTCAAAGTGTCATTTCTCACTGGAATTTGAGTACATAGAAGTATGAAGGAAAATATTTAAAAATAGTTTCATAAGCAATCATTTTATTAGCTTGCTATTCTATTTTCCATATTTTTTTATCATCTTTGATGACCTTACATTTACCTTCAACAGCAATGTGTGTTCTATAAAGTGACCAGTTTTTGTGTTACTGCTTCCAAGATTTCTTGCAACTATTCTGGGAAGACCATTTCAACTGTATTCATTCAGGAACGGGTTGCATATTACGTGACTACTAAACCTGTTTTGGTTTTTTTTTTAGTATGTTTTTATGAAATTATGAGCAACTCATAGCTCACAGGATTCACTGAAAATTAGTGAAAAGTATCCAGAAAAATATTGGAATGACTGTTTTATACAAAGCATTCTGGAGAACAGCAAAAGAATTCCCCCTGATGCAGTTAAAAGTTTATGAATTCTCCTAGAATACAAAAAGTTGTAAGTAAGAGGAAAATAGCTCTCCCCATTGGGAAGAAAATGTCCAAATGAATATTTTAAAAAATACAGAATGTAAGAATTATTTTTTTTTTTTTTTTTAAGAAAAAGAAAAGAAAAGAAAAAAAGATAAGCATGGTGTCATTGTTCTTTGATGATATTAAAGGGGTTGTTTCACCACCCTCAGAAACTTCCTTAAGGCATATTAAACATTCCTTAACAGAGCTGCACACTATCCATGAATACTCCAATAAAATTACTCTCTTTGTGCTGAGACATGTAAAAAAGAGATGACCAAAAAATCAAGCTGCTCTAGACCCTGAAGAAAAATGGAACCTCCTCAACATTGTGGTTTTGTGTTTCAGATATACAAGAATAGTTACTAATACTGGAATAAAAGTATTCTAATTTTGAGGTGTCTAGATATTTTTCAGGAATTAATGTGGCTTCTGTTTCAGAAAGCAGGTAAACTATCTCAAATTTTGTACAAGGTAAACACAACTAAAAAAGCAACTAAAATTAACTGTCCTATACAATGTACAGAAAGCTTAAATTAGATATTAATGCTATTTTGGTTTTCAAGCCATAAATTACTCCCAGACCTTCCATTACTCTATACTAAGTTTCACTTCAGCAAACTTTCTTATAAGCAGGATCAGCTGTATTTCTTAGACTCTTTATTCTGACAGAAACTAATCTTCAACAATAGGATTTGTACTCAGTCAAAATATATTAGTAGGAATGCTGGCTGTAGGCCAAGTGTACTATTTTTGGATACTCATATTTTTTAAATTCTTCTGTATTATAAATTAATTTTTTTGTAGTCTGCAAGAAAAAGCATTATTCTTCATTATATAGGTATAGAATTGTCTCAGCCAATAAGCCAGTTTCTCAGTAAATATTCAGAATGCAAATCCATGTACTTCAGCTGAAGGCTATTATCAGCCAGAATGCAGGAATTTATATAAGCATTATACAATCATTATAAACACTGATTATGCCATTTGTTATGTTCTGATGGGCCATTGCTCTCAGAACTCCACACCCATATTCTCCAAAGTTGTCTCTGTCATAATCCCTGTTACTGTCCTGTAATCACACTAAAGCCAAGAGGCTAAACAGGGCATTTTAATACAATTTCCCATCCACTTTTATTACAATAATGTGTTTTCAGTTGCTAATAACACCAAACTTACATTATTAAGAGCAATATATGATAAATGTTCAGGTGGGCTTGAAATTTCTTTACTCTAAATGTTTACTACCTCTAAAACAAACAAGGAAATAATCTATTTTACATTTGTGGAGGTAGGCAGTGTAAGAGTCCACTATTAATGTTTCAAACAAGGTGCCTGCACTGGGTCTACATCAGCTGAAACTGAGAGGAACAACAGTTCCCAGTCAGTTGTTGTGTTGGGTTTGTGTGGCCAAGTTCTGGTAGCAGGGAGGTTGCAGGGGTGACTTCTTAGCAGAAGCTTCCCTCATGTCCAACAGAGCCAATGACAAATGGCTCCAAGACAGACCTGCCACTAGCCAAGGCTGAGCCCATCAGCAGTGGTGGGAGAACCCTGGGAATAACAGATTTAAGAAGGGGGAAATGCTGTGCAGAAAGCAGGCTGAGATAATGAATCTACATCTGCATGCTGAAAAATACCAAGAAGACTGAATACAAAGACCATGAACTGGAAAGCAGGAGACAGTGAGGCAGCACAACGAGCCACACAGGAATGAAGGGGATAGTAGAGCTGTCAGACATGGAAATAAGAGATTGACATATGATGGTTTAGAAGGGGGCAGGGGAGGTACAGTTACACGGAAGTACTGAAGAGAAACAAGCAGAACTGACTGAGCTGAGTTAATGATGAACATTATGAAATGGAGGAAGAAGAAACAGAGACTTAATCAGAAAATGTCATAAGGAGCTACTAGATTAAGACAATCAGCTGGTAGAGAGAAAGAGCTGGTCCTAGTCAAATGGGAATGACAAAGAGAGTGCAAACATTAGGGGAAAGAGCAGACTTTGCATTTGCTGGAGTGCATACCCTCAGG
Source organism: Margarornis squamiger (assembly GCA_035222235.1). NCBI lineage: Eukaryota > Metazoa > Chordata > Aves > Passeriformes > Furnariidae > Margarornis > Margarornis squamiger. The sequence goes on from JAWWTY010000001.1 coordinate 14,872,874, forward strand.
AACCAAGGCTGGAACTGGATCCTGTGCCCTCAGCAAGCCACCTCCAGCCAGCGGAGCAGATCTGTATGAGAGCATCCTACAGCCTCCAAGTGATGATCCACTGTGGGGTTACATTATTGAATCATTCCCTTCTGGGGATCATCAAAAAACTGAGCTGAATTTTCAGGGGTGAACTGCATTCGTAACATAATGAATGATTTTATTAGTACAATTCTACCCTTAGCTTTCAGCTATGATTGCAATGTGTTCTGTATCAGACCTCTGCTTGCTGTACCTCCTCCTACAAAGAGTTACAGAAAAATGTGGAAAGTAACAACCTGTGACAGTGTAATTATTGGGAGAAGGCAGTGTCATGGCTATAGAGAGATGCTACAGATAGAGAACAATGGATAGTGAAAAAGCTGGATTTTATAGCAGCAAGAAGAATATAAAGAATGCATATTGGAACAGAATAAAAATAATAGATCCTTATAAAAATTTTGAAACAAATTTATTCCTTTATAGAATTTGAATTGGGTAAAGAGTATATAATCTATTGTGGTTTAAGTCCAGCTGGCAACTAATGCCCACACTGCTGCTCACCCAGTGTCCCTCAGAGAGACTGGGGAGAGAGAATCATTAGGATGAAAGTGGGAAAACTTGTGGACTGAGATAAAGACAGTTTAATAGGGAAATCAAAAGCCATGCTCACAAGCAAAGCAAAACAAGGAATTCATTCACTGCTTCCCTTGGGCAGGCAGGTGTTCTGCCATCCCCAGGAGAACAGGGCCCCACCACAAATAATGGTGACTTGGGAGACAAACACCATCACTCTGAATTTTCTCTACTTTCTTATTCTTCCCCCAGGTTTTATTCCTGAGCAAGACACCATAAGGTATGGAATGTCCCTTTGGTCAGTTGGGATCAGTTGTCCCATCTGTGTCACCTCCCAGCTCCTTGTTCACCCCCAGCCTCCTCACTGGCAGAGCAATACGATGGGCAGAAAAGGCAAGTTCTGCTCAGCAATAGCAAAAACATTCCTGTGTTACCAACATTGTTTCCAACAGAAATCTAAAACGCAGCCCCACAGTATATTTCTTACTAATAAGAAAATTAACTATCTCAGCCACAAACAACACATTCTTCCATCCTTTCCTTATTTAAGTTTTTAAATTTTAATTTCTAAATCACACCAGCATCTTAATAGAGTTAGAAGATGAACAAGGGGAAAAAATTCTTAAGCTGGTTGTTTTGCTGTAGAACTGAAATTAAAATATGCAAAGTATGTATTAATTCCTCAAAAGGACTCACAGGTTTCGCTTAGTTTCATTTTGGTAACTATTGAGAGGTGAAATGGGAAAATTTATGGAGTATGGGACTGATATAATTAAAGATAATATAAAGCTGGTGAGAAATGCTTAGGTATGACTTCTTTCTTCCATTCTTTGGATCACTAGAGTAACCAGAGCATGTCTTGTAACTCATTTTGATATTTAAAATTAGCAGTGACCCCTGTATTTAATTATTTGTTCGTAATAAAGCATATCAAATACTGGCTTACTTTATATTCATATATGAAAGAAGAACACTTTTTTTTTTTTGTCTGGTTGAAACGTGTTTAAATAAAACACTTATAAAGTTTACTGCTAAAATTCTACCATCACTGCGCTTCCCAGTGAAAAAGTATTTCACACAATTTATCACTTTTTTACAAGTTCTCAACTAAAGAAAATCTCTATAAATAGGAGAATATATTAAAAAACAAACAGACAAACTCATCAATTGTGCCTTTAAATTTTTCTCATCTGGTTCTGTATTTCCTTATTTGAGCATCCTCTTCTCAAGAATGTAATGTGAAATTTAAGTCTGAGCAGTACAGTTCTATGTGCAACAGTATTTAATCACTTGGGTTTTTTTTTTGTTTGTTTGTTTGTTTGGTTTTTTTGTTTGTTTGTTTTTTGGTTTTGTTTTGTTTTGTTGTGGTTTTTTTTTTGTTTTGTTTTGGTTTGGTTTTTTGTTTTTTTTTCTTTTGCCACAGCACTGTCTGTTGTTTGGGCCATCCACTTAAATATTGGGCTCGATGATCCTTGTGGGTCCCTTCCAATTCAGAGTATTCTGTGATTCTGAGTAATACAAACAACAGTAGAGGAGAGAGGAAGAAAACAGTACCTTGTAAAAAGTTTATAGTCAAGTGACTTCACTACAAGTGAAACAGATGCCCAGGATACCTGTATTGCTTATAAAAGAGGCTGCAATACTAGCATAATACCAAACTGATTCTGTTTTTTTTCCCTTGAAACCAATATAATTACAAGGGGGTTTGGCCAGTATTTCCAAAAAACCCAATTTTTCAGACACAGTTTTGAAACTTAAATTGTCTTAATCCCGTCATGATTTAGGTTGGCATAATGCCATTGCAGTCAATAAGTTCTTTGATTTACATCAGTAGAAGACCTGGGCCATTTATCTCCGTACTCAGTTTAAGAGCAATTTGCATATACTTGGGAGTAAAATATCAATCACTGTTTATGCCCTGACAAGCCTGGCTGAATGTTTATACAGCACAAATGTATGTGAGTTTATACATACAGGTATACACATAAATACAAGCAGTTACAATTACTGCTGTCTTACTTGGGGTGAAAAAAAACCCCAACAATTAGAGATTCAATTTTCAGGCAGAGAGATGTTCATTTTCCTACTCCTAATACATTGCTGCACATTGATACTGATGCACAGGTGTAATAGGTGTATTTCTATTCATATTTAGCATTGAAAAAATGCTCTGCATCTTATTGTTGTTTAGCCTCCTAAGTGTCTATTTATTTCTTCCCAGACAGCATAGTTCTTTGTGTATTATGTAACTTAAATATGTTACTCATAACCAAAACCATATGGACAAAAATTAAACATTATTCCCAAACATACAGTTCCAATATTTCACAGGTTTCCACCAAATAAGCAACATTCCAAGTTGTGTACATATTCCTTGCTGGAGAAAAGTATTTTCCTTTTCACTCTAGAAGAAATCAGACAGGTTTATTTAATCAATACTACCAGTTTTGGTCTTTGAAAGTAAATAATCAGAAAATTAAGTACATGATCTGCTTTCTAAAGGAATAATATTCACATTGTGTTTCGACAGGAACAGAAGACAACCTCTTAGTGGTTTCCACAAGATTCTTCTTCCCTTGGTACAACAAAAAATTATACCTTTTTTGTGTTATTATTCATTATAAGCCCCTGGAAGGTTCTTACAGAATCCTTATTATATTAAGTGCTGTCTAAATATAAAATTGTATTCTTCCTTACATCACAATCACACTTTGCAGACAAAGAAAACTGTTACCTCTGATGCAAGGACCACACTCAGTAAGCACAGAAAACTAGTGAAGAGGCAGGAAAAAAAAACAAAAAAGAAACCTCCAAAGGAAAGTAGATGCGAAACCCACTGTGAGTACAACTAGTGTCTTAAAAGGCTTTTTAAAAGGACAGTGTAGAGTCTGTCCACAGAGCTCAAAGAGATTATTTCATATATTGTATATGATCAACTCATAATCTAAAGAAAAATGGATCCTTGCCACTACTCTTACAGAAACAGGCTGAAGGTGTGGGGTTTTACCTTTTTCACCTATTTTTTTCAAAATAAAACCATGGAGAGACGATTAGGTGGTGAAATATTCCTGTGAAAACGGGAATTAACATACAGAAGAAGACAGAAGAGAAAATAAAATGGAAAAGCATGGGGGCTAAGCAAATACTTACAGTAGAACTGAAAAATAGCAGTAAAATGAACAAAAAACGAGAAGAATGGAAAAAAAAAAGTAAAATCTAAAGTTGAATTCAAAGGATGGGAACAAGAGTCTTTGCAAGAAAGATATTTATATTTGGAAGGCTAAGAAAACCAGGATTTGTCAGAAATCAAAGTGGAATAAAGGCAAAAATCCAAAAAAGCTTTTTGCTGTGGTTAAGAAAGAAAAAATGAAGCCATGAACTTTTGAGAGGGACAGAAACGTAAAGATATGAAAACCACAAAAAATATTCAGTTCAGCAAAATCTGTACTTTATTTGGTATGCTCAGCTATTTTGCTAGCTTGAAGAAATGGTAATGGTAAGTAGAGGAAAGTAGCAGAATCCATAATTAGAGACACTGTCCTGTCAAACACTGGAAGAGGCTGCCCATGGCAGTGGTTGAGTCACCATCCCTGAAGGTGCTTAAAAGACATGTAGATGTGGCACTTGGGACATGGGTTAGTAGTGGGTTTGTTGGTGCTGGAGAATGGCTGGACTTGATGGTCTTAAGAGGTCTTTTCCAGCCTAAACGATTCCATGACTATGACTACAGCACGAGCAATCACGAACACTCTAGATATTGAGACAATTTTTGTTCAAATAAGTCTGAAAACCACATTTAACTATTTTTCTACAGTACACAGTTATAGATAATTATTCAGTATATGTTACTCTTTCAGTTAAAAACCCCCAAACAAATATTAAAAAAAAACAAAAAACAAACAAAACCCCTCAGAAACAATTGTGAAAAAAAATCAAAATAAAAGAGATGCTGATATTTTCAGGTAGAACACTTCAGGTCTTTATTTTATTTTATTTTTCTTTTTTTCAATTCAGTTTCAGAAATGACTGCTTTTCTTAGTTAATTTTTTTTTAAGAACTTTTTCATTTGGATAATGATAATTTAGAAACTACTTTCACCATTTTTTGAGATGGGAAATGAGCTGAAATTGATTCTTCCCCATGAAGAGTTTCAATGACTCAGAAAATTCCACTAAAAGCTATTAATTCCTTTTCAGCTTTACTGCAAAACATCAGCAATAGTCACACTTTTTATTAAACTATTGATTCCCCTGCATTGAAGGGCTGGTAATGACCACTATAATTATGAAGAAATATCCTAGATTTTTTGCCAGAAGAAAATATGAAAATGGTCTTTCAGAGAATAAACTGCTTCTGTACAAATGACCATTTTATTTGTATGTGTCCAGAATAATTACTATCTGAGGGTAAAAATAATGATGCTTAGATTGCAAAAATAGGTAAAATTTCAGTTAAAGATTGCAAAATGTATGTATAACTTGTATTATCCTAGTCATTTGAAGATCATGTTGCATTCACACAAAATGCTAAGGAACTGAAAGTATCTTAAATTTGTTCACTTGTTAAGACTGAAGGATACTTGAGGGGGATTTTAAATTTCTTTGGGATATCAGGATATGATGCACTATACCATGGGTAGAAAAAGCCAAAGGAACCTCAACAGCTCAATTAGATGATCTGCCTGCTCCAAATTAGTAACATACATACTAATGCCATGAACAGTTTTGGCAAAGACCCAGTTCCAAGCAGCAATCAGTGGAAAACTGGTGGACATTGATTTTGGCCAAGAACAAGCCACGGTAGATACGTTTTGGAATAGAAAGCTTTAACACATAGAGGAAAGAAAAAAAAAAACAAAACCAAAAAAAACCCACACACACAAAAAAAAAAAAAAAAAAAAAAGAAAAAACCCCAAAAAACCAAACCAAAACAAAAAAAAACATAAAACCCCAAACAAACAAAAAAAAACCACCTACAAATTATAATTAAAATAGTTTCCCTTCAATTAATCCAATAGGATTCCTACCAATAGCAAATGGAATTAGATGAAACCTGTTCTAAATTCCACACAAGATACAGATCATTCATGGGGAAAAGAAAAAACAAACAAACAAAAACGCCTCCAACAAAACACAACTTCACCAAAATCATATCATCACTTGATTTCAGTCCTTTTACTGATTGCCAGAGTCAAATCCCATTTGCACATATTCCCCTTCATGAAATATATAGTTAAACCAGAAGACACAGAAACCAAAAGAATGGTATCCGTCAGTTTCAATAACTTTGAGAAAGACCAGTTCACAAGGCATTCTCCTTTCATTATTTCACAACATTTCCAATGGAATACAGGGTTGTTCTTTGCTTTTTTATTTTTTTTTTTGAAATAAATAATGTTATTGTGAAGAGAAGATACGTGAGAGAGAGAAAGACAATCACTACAATATATCATCAAAGGCTTTTTACTGTTGCTGAACAGAAATGTCACAATTCTGGGACTTGGTGAAGAGAATCTCAAGTACTAAACTGTAGTATATATTATTTCAGATGGAAATATTTTATGCATTTTGATACTCTGTGGATATTTTTGTGCAAATTTTTTCTCTTTGATAATATGCTTTAGAGCCTTCTTTTAATAAATATTGTTTGAGTAACATTTGGTTTCATGAAAACCATGAGAAATTAAAATGTTTAAAGAACATTAACTTGTTTCTGTATAAAAAAAGGGAAGACCAGAAGGTCCTTTGCAAATGCCACTAAGATTTTTTAGATTAGAGAAAGCTTATACAGGTTGTTCATTACAAATCCACTGCATTTCAAGAGCAAAATATTTATTCCACATTTGATAAAGAAAAATGTTCATGCAAATTTTCTGCCAGTACTAATTCATAATCTTTTACATATTTGCTCTTACAAGAAAAATAGCAGTCAGCATTGGACAGACTGTCAAAGAAGGAAAGCTACATATAGACATACTAATTGTATGTCAAATAGATCAGAACAGTGCTAATTAAAGTTAGGAGTACTTACAGACCATTTTATTTTATTATTATTTTATTTTATAAAGAAAGAAGTGAAATTAAGCAACAATATGATCTGTATTACTGGCAGGCAACAGGAAGGACAGGAAAATCACCACGGTAAAGTGAAAAAATTGAGTGAATGAGTTAGAACACTGACATTTCACTTGGAATACTTTTGTCAAGATGATATTTCCTATCTTTTGTAGGAAAGCTATCAGCATTTGAAATAATAAATGATATTTAAATATCATTTAAGATGTCAGAAATGCCTATTGTGAGTTGGAGAGTGCTATGGATTTCATTAGTGGCCATTGAACAATAGTTCTTGAGAAGACTGAGCTGTTATGTGATTTTGCTATAACTAAGTTTTGTAAAATACAAGATCTTAAAAATTACAAGAGTAATTACAAGAGTGAAATTAAAAAGAATTTTGAAAGTATGAAATTTTACCAAACAAGGATCAAATTTAAATAAATCTCTAAATGTTTAAGATATTATTCTACTTATTAAAGAAAAGAAAAAGAAAAGAAAAAGAAAAGAAAAGAAAAGAAAAGAAAAGAAAAGAAAAGAAAAGAAAAGAAAAGAAAAGAAAAGAAAAGA
>JAWWTY010000001.1:14880190-14913996 GCA_035222235.1 Margarornis squamiger
AAGAAAAGAAAAGAAAAGAAAAGAAAAGAAAAGAAAAGAAAAGAAAAGAAAAGAAAAAAGAAAAGAAAAGAAAAGAAGTGTTTCAATTAATAAATGAGTAATTTCTCCAAAGTGTCTTGGAGTATAATTTGATTTTTTTTTTCTGCAAAATACAAGAACTGTCATTCACAGTCACCAAATTAAAGCCTATGGAGAGATGAACTATATTAAAAAAATAAAATTTAAAAAAGAAATCCAACAGTGTACAAGAAGAGAGAAGCATTTTAAGCATATTTGAGAAATTAAAAGGCTGTTTGTTCTCCAATGGGCAGCAAAGACACAAGTGTTGTCACAGCACTAGAAACCATGAAAGCACAGAGAACAGCCACACAGGAATTAGGGTTTTTACCCTCAAGGAGACAGAAGGTTCAATAGTCCAATGAAGGGCATCCTACACCATTCCCAGCAGCACGGGTGAGAAACAAGAGGAGCTGGAAGCCATCATGAAGCAGGAAAACTACAACACTGTTGTCATCCCAGAAACATGGTGGGATGACACACAGCTGAAGGATTATCAAGCATTGGAGCAGGCTATGCAGAGAATGGTGGAGTCGTCATCAAATGTGGCACTTCAAGACATGGTTTAGTGGTGGACTTGGCAGTTAATGGTTACACTTGATGAACTTAAGGGTCGTTGCTAACCTAAATGATTCTGTGATAAGAAACAAGACTAAATCATCTTCTTTAATTGTATACCTGTATCTCTCCAAGATATCAAAGAAAGTTAAAGAGAAATATGTATGGAAGCAATGCTGATCAAAGCAGAATTCCAAGAAAAATATGCAGGGGTGTCATGGTATAGAAATTCCTGGTGCCAGAGTTTGCAGTTTGAATGGTAAAATATGAACCCAGTGCAACACAGGAAAGACATTCCAGATAATGACAACACAAATAGAAACCAAGATTTCTCAGTAAATATGGCTACATAGTGCTTTAGGAGTGTCCCAATGGAGAGTTTACTTCAAGCAACAGCTTCAGGGCAGCAGGTTCCAGGGTTTAATGACCCAGAGTCAAAAGCAGAAGGAAGGATATTAACCTTTCTTCAGCGATAAAAGCTGAACTGAAAGGATATGTAGGCACAACTTATTCATAGATTTAAGTTTTGCTTGGTTTTGTGTTTTGTGTTTTGTTTTGGTTTTTTTCTGATAGAAAATATCAATATCTAATGCCCACAGCAAAAAGAGATGATTTCTAGGGCTCTATTTCAAATTATCAGCATGGATGATTTGATATTTTTCTAGTATTTTAGGTCTGAAAATCAGTTTTACACTTTCTTTACAGGACAGCATCAAATCATAACTGACAACAACAGAACAGAGTTCCAGAACTCCTTCAGACACAGCTTGTTACTGTTAAAAAATCAAGACGATCTTGACAAAAATGCACAACATAATATATACTTTTCATTTTAATTGTCAGCTATTCTGAAATATTGCTAATAAATAGATCCAGGTTTAAACTGCTGAAATTAAACTAAGAATGTCTCATGTTCACAGTTTGACATGCAACATGGATAAAAACAAAGACAATTTTATTTTGTCATCAAAGACAGGATAATAGAATATGCAACCAAGAAAACCAGTCATAAATTTCAGTTCTTTACATTCCCGATTGTTCAGCTATTCAACACAGTGTGTATAAAAGTCAACATTATGAAGGCTGTTTGAAAGTTTTAACCAGTGAGTCCTTCATAACTTAAGCATATTTTTTAGAAGAGGAAGAAAAATAGCACTGCAATTATTTTTATAAAGGATAAACCTGGTTTGTTACAGAGCAGAACTGACATGTGGATACAGATTTCATTTTGGAACACACAGGAGGTAACCTCAACATTGAGTTGATTCAGTTAAAAGGATCTAAGAGTTAAACTCATTATGGCTGCATTATATTTTTCAATTAGTTTTGAGTATATACATTTGTGATTATAATTTCCTACAGAATTCCTTATTTTTCATAGTGAACTTCACTTACATGACAATATTATATGAGAATGGCTAAACAGCACTTCGTTTAGAAAATAATTATAAGAATCAAAAAATGGTAACTTGAAAGACATATTTTAGGGGTTTTTTTCCCTATCATTCTCATTCTGTAGCTCTCAGATTTTGTATTGCACACCTGGCCTTCAGTAGGTTGAAAGGAATCCCTAATATTCTTGGACAAAGGTCAAGGAGGAAAGAAATGTTTTAAAAATGGCATATTCATACTCATCTCTGTCAGTCAAATTTCTATAAACTGTTCTCTGCCTGCGACAGCTAAAATTGCACATAGCTACTTCACATTTATTTCAGGTGATCACCATAAAATAGGGAGGGGGAAAAAAAAAAAAGAAAACCCTATATAAATCATGACATGAGAATGAAAAAAATTGTTTAAAATTTTCCCCACATTAAAATCAACTCCATAATTCTAAGAACATTAGGAAATCTTTAGTCATTCAAGGAGCTATTGTATTAACATTTCAAAAATTCATATCCTGGCCAGATTAAGTAATTTATTTCAAGTACTACTTGTCACTGTATTAATTATTTCCGTTAAATCATGGAGAGCAAAAATAATACCAATATAAACGTATCTGCATTGGAAAATACAATGAATTTAATTGTGATAATATAAACTTTAAAAGAAGAAGAAAATGTCTGACCTTCTATCTTACGTTTTCTGATAAAGTAATTAAATTTATTATCATTAGCACTACTTGGTTTCAGTTTCAGCAAGGAACTGAATACCATGTAACATCTTCAACTTAAGTATAGAACAGAGAGGAAAAAGTAATTTTTTCACATCCTTGCTTTTTGAGCAGATAGGAAAATTAGGAGGCAGAGGAAATAGAAGTTAAAGCAGTTAAAGCACACAGCATCCTACCTGTGAATCTTGTTTAGAAGTCTTCACAATGTTGTAGTCAAAGCAAAGGCATGACTGTGTATTGCATGCAATTATTTTTTTTTTTTTAATTTCTCAATCATCAAGAAATCACACAGTTGAAAATAACAATATAGTATTTAAAGGATTTTTCAAGAAATACACACTAACGTATTAATCCATAATAGATTTATTTTCTCTGTTAAAAACTAACAACCACCCACCCAACAACCCTTCCCTTGAAAGCAATTGATCCCTCTTTCTCTGCAAATCGGGATACACAGACCACCTTGTAATCTTATTCTACATCAGCCTAATTGTGTGCTCATGGATGTAACATCCTGCCAGGTATTGCCTTCAAAAAGGTGTGTGAGTAGGGCAGTAAAATATGGCACACTGAAGACAACCTCTATCTCATTAAAACATCATCTTCAGCGCCTCATAGGATTGAGATAACTTTAATTTGCTGTTAAAACTGCAGCCAGTTCAAGATCCTTCTCATGTGCTTGCAAAAAGCAGAAGTCAGTACTGTGGCATATAATCATACCTTATGTGATAGGCAAAAAGATATTAAAATTAAAATATTTATCTGAGTATTGGGGAGATTTCTAATATTTCCCCCAGCAAAGAGGTGTAAACATTTCTGTTGTGCTTTGGTTAACAATTTAACTTTACGGTCTCTGATTACGCTGCATTTTCTGCCTAGCAAGGGGTGCCTGCTGGTTACTTCATTAAATATATTCAAATTGCTTTGTGATTTCATATGAGAAGTGCAGGTGACAACAGTAAATTTATCTCTGTTCTCACTTCCAACAAAAAAATATTTGGAAATGCATTTTTGTTTGCTTTTCATCCTGGTTTTCTGAGGATTGTGAGTAACTGGTGGGCATACAGCACCTGCACAACAGAACACAAAAGCAATGTGTTTTTTTCAGTTTCTGTCTACTAAAAACAAGGTTTATTTAGCTCCATATATATTACTGTATCTATATATTTTTGCATCACTCTTCACTTCAAGTCTCTCTATAGCAGTCTCTTCCGTGACCATTTAATGGCTATTTCGTGTGGAACGAAAGAATAAAAAAGGCAGAATTCTAAACTTTCTGCACTCCACAGTTAACAAACATGATAAGTGTATCCTTAACACTTTGGCATTCAACCAGTGTTTAAACTCTGAATTTACCTTAGACAAGAACAAATGCAGAATGTTTTATACAGTAAACAACCTTTTGAATTCCTCAGTATTCAGCTTTGTTCAAAATGTTAACCTCATTTCACTCTTTTTATCAGTGTGGACAGATTATTTTCCAGGTGTATTTGAAAACATGAAAATTCTTCAACTTAGGCTTGTATACAGACATAATGTTAAAATTAGCTCAGTTATCAATCCTTTAAAAAGCCGAAAAGAAATCAGTAGTGATTTTGTAACTTCATTTCAAAATAAATGTAGAAGAAATTGATTAAACAGTACTTTCCCATTTTATCTGCACATGAACTTGACTGTATGAATCCAAAGAAACCAAGCAATATAAACAGAAACTATAAAAAACAAAGAAGCATAAGGTACATACAATCGAAGGAGTAAACTGCTATAACCAAAGACTTTATAGCTAAGAAAAAGAACACTTTACAGTTATTTCCCAAAGTATTCTGAACTGATTGTCTGCAGCAACAGCGTGTCTCATCTTGTACCTGACCTCATGTCTCCTTAGCCTAGGGCTATATCAAATGCCAGTGCTTTAGAATTTTATTCCAAATATGATTAACTAAATTTTAAAATGCTTCTTTTTATCAGATTGCATATTATCTTGCTCCTTGACTTCTTTAATGACCACCTTTCTAACTAAGAATGCTAGCATTTGCAGGTCAAGTATCAATCAAAAAATTGTGCACAACTTGTATCTCTCAAATTTTGTTTTAGGATATATAGGCTTAAAGAACATGGTTTTGCTGTTCAGTCTTACTTTAAAGAGTTATTTCACACCTATGAACAACTAAAAGGTAACAGCAGTTTTGACAGAAGATATTGGACCATTTAGAGAACACAGAGGCTTGTCCTCTCTTTCCACTGTTGCCACAGCGCCAACAACCCCACCAGACTTTATAAAAGGCTAATTCAGGCAATTGTCAGTAAGATGTGGAGTTTCTCCCTCCAGCTCATTGCTTCCCAAAGCATTCACATTATTGCTACATAAAATTCATGTCCCACAAAATGTAAGGACTTTTCTGGTAGCTCACATGAACAGGCTTGATGGACTGTCTCTTGTTTCAAGTGAGCTGCAGCTTACACCTGGTATTTCTGTGAGCAGCAGACGAAGGAAAAGCTGAAGTCTACAGCAGGATTTTTTCACGCATTTGGAGCAGACTGACAGACTCTTGTACCACCACTTTCTGTGCTATTGCTTTTCCATGAACATATGTCTGGATTGCAGAACCACTTTGCTGAAGCACAAAATATTTTGAAGAAATAGGCAAGGGAAACAGACTTATAAAATTAAAACCTTTTTTTCCTTCCTCAGCTCCTTCTCTTGGTTTTCATTAATATGTTATTTAATTAAACTTGCTCTTTGTTCTCTGCACAGCCAGTTCCTAGGACTCTTCTATGATTAAGATTTACTTTGGACAAAAGGTTAATGAGGCTGACAGCAATATTAGAAGTCTGTGAGGAAATGAGAAGACACTGCTTACATCATTGAGTAAACTAAATTTCAGTACCTCTTTACACAATCATTTCCATTATACAATCCTTATGTCCATATGGAAAACCCTCATGTTCTTGGTTATGGAGTAACTCAGTCTCCAAAAAAGAGCTCTCAGGTTCATCCATCCCCTGCTGAATTAAAGTGCTCAGAGAACAAGATTATAGGGAATGAAGAACTTCAGAGCAAGGGAGAAACCTGTCCCTGTAGTATTATTTTGGGCAGAAACTGAAGAAACCACTTAGAATATAGAATTACATCAATCATATAGGCCAAACTTAGCAAACATTTTTACCCTAAAAGGCTAGGGTATGCAATTAACTTTTGTTCAACAAGGACATAGTCAGAGCTTTTAAAGTAAAAGATATGTTTAATTCCTTATTCCTTTCATAAACTGTGATTGTGTTTTTTTTAGTTTTCTTGCTCTGTAAAGGATGGCTCTACAGCACCATGGACAACTCCTGATGTGTGAGATTATCAGTGCTGATTCATACATTGAGTTGTTGCAAAGCTATTTTATTGATGGTAATACCCTTAATATATTCCATAAAACAGTACTATTAGTCTTAATTTTTACCAGTTTAAAATTTTCAACTGAAGATGTTGTTTCCTAGATTTAATCTTTGACCATCACACAAAAATCAATCACCTATGTAGTATGTTAAAAGTTACGTGCTGTTCATTGGGTCACTGGAATTCAGTGCTGACAACAGTTAAATAATGGTAATGTCTACTTTTTCATTGCCTGTTATTTTTACTAAGTAGCATATTCAGAGGGCATTTATTACATTTAAATTCATGGGCTTAAAATACTCTCTAGAGACTGATCTTTAATATGCATATTTCCCATGCACAATTGTAAAGAAACACTGCCCTCTTCTGTCAAAACAAGTTGAATTACCATAGAGACGTTTTATTTTGGAAAACCAAACTGGATAAGAACACCCAAAATATTATTTTATACAGAAATATGTGCCATGTTCAAACAACATGTTTGAAAATGTTCATTTTCAAATTTCTTTTTTGTTCCTTCAACCCAGTCAGTAGAATTTCTCTTTTCCCCAGTTCAAAGAGACATTTCAGAACACTTAGCAACACGGAGATATATTGCAGTAATTTTGTTTTATAAACAAGCAGATCTAATTCTGCAGTTACTTTCTTGTGTGAGTAGATTTACTTATGACAGAAATGCCACAAATCCAAATTCTAATTTTTCTTCTTTATGTATTTATGTGCTGTGATCTCTGATTAATATTCACATGTTATTTTATCCATTTCCCTACATTTGTATTATTCTGTTTCCCCAGAGCAGAAGAACAGGAGCACTTAAAAACTTGTGAAAACCTAATAACTTCATAAGCATTCAAAAATAAAGTTTATTGCTTTCAATAAAAAGCAATATTTAATTTTCAAAACAGCATCTTTCACAAAACTTGCCTCGAATATTGTCTAAAGCGTGCTATTGATATCGAAATAAAAAACCTGCCACTGTGAGCCTATTAGTTCATTTCAGTGACAGAGTTATCATCAAAGTGGTCGACACACATAGAAAAAACATCCTCACTTCTTTTACCAAGGAAAATCAATAACAAAAACTAGCTCTACACATAAAAATCTGTACCTAAGATGTCTCTTAAAAATTATGGGAAAGAGAAGACAATAAGGAAAAAACTACTGCTATTTCACAAAGATAAAACTGAAATCTAGACCATTCTAGGTTGTTTGGACATATAACTTTTTCTCTAAGGCAATTTGCCCACATACTGTGTTAAGGTATTTTTGAAGCAGTTCATATCCCATTCCTTCAAAGACTTTGAATTTGACTTCACTGAGTAAAACCTTTGTGACATACCTCTTTAAGATATTCTAACAAAGCACCTCACTTCCTCCAAAAGAGCTGTTTCTCATGAACTGGACTTTTCTGCAGATGTGCACAAATATTAATTGTCAACTTCAAGGTCAAATTTTTAAAATTTTAACAGAAGAATATCAAAAACACCAAGTTCTTGGTCAAAACATTTAAAAACTATATAAAGGCACAGTAATGGTCAATATTCATTCTTTAATCACAAATTTGAACTCCTTTTCAGACAATGGAAAGCAGATGAGATTAACTTAGAATCCAGTTAAGTACATAGTTTCCAACCAGTCTAACATGAGCCCAGGAAAAAGCCATTTGAAAAGTGTTTGGCTTTTAGTCTGGTGTTTATTTCCAGGTTTTTAGGTAGGTAAGTTCAACCTCCCTAAAGTATATGAAAAAAAGCAGCAGAATTTTTCTCCAGCATTTTTTTCTCCATGTAACAGTACAAAGCTCTATCTTTTTTGCTTACAACCCCCCTGCAAATCATAGATTACAGACTCTCAGAGAAGTCTACTGAGAATAAAATATAGGACAAAGGATGTCTTATTTTTCTGGTCTTTCTCTCAGTGTTCTCAGCAGGTGGTGGGACTGTATTTTACCTCTTGTAGTTTCATACTGACGTTCATTGCTGGATCTAAGCACTCCTTCCCTCCCACTGCATCATAGCACTGTAATGCTACTGTGAGGCCTTAGAAAACCATGCTGAAAATAATTGTATGCAATTTTTCAAGGTTTCTGGAGTAGAAAACCAAGAGTGTTCCAATCAATATTCCTGGGAGAAAAGTGCCATCTTTCACAAAGTGCACCTCGGCATTTATAAGCTGTAAAACATTCTAGAATGCTAATTTTATGAAAAGCTGTTCTTTACAACATATTCCTTGAAAAATATATTTGGGCCTGGAAGAAAGAAAGGAGAAAAAAACCCAAAAAGTAGAGACTGGGAAAGCATATCAGAGAAAGGAAAAATATGCATATTTTGATAATGCAACGCTTTTTTTACAAACTTTTGTGATTAAGGAGTGTGGAATTGTAATACACTCTAGTAAATAATAATGAGATAAATTAATTTGAAACAGACAGAAGAAATATTTATTTGGTCAGAGAAACAGGGAAACTAATATTGAAATAGTGGGACAGAGTAGACAGTTGCATGCAAACTCAGAAAACCTAAGACTCCAAGATGAAAAATGACTTAAATATTTGAGGGGCTAGAGAGCTAGAACACTGTCAATAGATAGTTTAAAACAAACAAACAAGCAAACAAACAAAAACTAAACAAAAAAATGCCAAACAAAGCCAAAACCAAAACCAAAAACCTGTGTTACACTTTCAGGTTAAAAAAGCAAGCAAACTAGGGTGTGTCCAACTACTATCACTTAACCAAATCTTATCCATTGTAGGAAAGGCCAATTGGGCAAAAAAAGTTCAGAGAAGTTAGGCAACCATAAAGAAAAAAAAAAAAACAGAACAAGAGATCGCGCCCTTGTCAGATTTAATATAATGCCTACTACAACTTCCAGTAAAGTCTCTCTCCATTGTGATAAGGTTTGAGACATGATTGAAGTTTTTGTTGTTTCCCTGCTCTTAAATGTCAGACTAAGGCAACAAAGAAGACCATTTCTGACAAACTGAAAGGAAAACAATTAACCAGCCAATGGAACAAGGAAGAATTTGCAGTTACAGCTCTTTCTCAGAAAAAAACCCTTTATATAGCACAGCTTTATAATGGAAGCACACAAATGTAAAGCAAAAGTTTCTAATAGGTCTCATAAAATTACTGTATCCAAAAGATCATTCCTTTGGTACTTATTAAATAATGACTTTCCAAATTAACTGTTCCTGCAAGTTTTCTTAACTACTCGAAAATATTGATACTAATAACCTTTTATAATTATAGATGATATTCAACTACATCTTTTTGTCTAGATTTTCATAGGACTGCATATTATTTTCCTCTATTAGAATTTCTAATCCAGAACTACATTTTGGAAATGTAGTCAGGAAAACTCCTAAACATTGATAGTAATTAGTATACAAACAGTGAGACATTTCTTGGTCAATAATGTGTTGAATAATTTATGAAAATAGCTCTTGGTCTGAAGGTTCCACAAAGTATTTAAAAGTTTAAAATGTCCATTTATCTTGATTTAATCAATGTATGTTTCTGTTGCTCAAATGGTTAAAAAGGCTTTTTCTATTTAGTTTTCCAGTTATAGTTCTTCAAAGCATAAATTACCAATATTTACTCAGAAAAAAAAAAAGAAAAATCAGGTAATGAAAAGCCTCTCTATAGAATATATCAAATGTGATCAAAGTACTCATCATTAAATAACTTGCCTATCCTGTTCAGACTAGTTATACAATATTGAACATATAATACTGAATCTTTTTAAAGAACTTGGTTTCATTTTAGAACATTTCCTTTGATTCCGCTATTTTGCTTCACTACTTTCTCTTCCCCTCACTTTGTCTTTCAAAATGAACTTTATAGTAATAGCATAGCTATAGAAAGTGCAACATGTATCTTTGATTTTGTGCTCAGACAAAACAAAAGTAATTTTGTTTTCTTCACAGTTGTGGTATATAATCTTTACCCTCAGGGAAAGGTGCTGAAACAGTTAATGAGAATAATGGCAAAAAGTAAGTAGTGAAATCACTGTGAAAATAGCTGAGGGTTTTTTTTCCACAAGATAAAAGAAATTATCACTCATCAATCAGTGGCTAAAATTTTCAATTTACAAATCTAAACTTCAAGCTCCCATTGATACGGAAATGTACAAAGAAAGCACATTTCAAATCAGAACGTTTTAAATAAGTGGCTACAATTTTCTTCATCTATTCTTTGTAAATTAGAATTATTTTTATGGCCTATAGAAGCTGAAACATTGTGAATATGATGTCTTACAATAAACATAGTTAATCAGTAGGAAATGGCTCATGCAACTTTTACTTGCTTACAAAGTGTTCTTGTAAATAGTTCCACAGAGAGAAAAAAAACCAACAACAAAAAAGCCAAACAGGATCCCAGATACAAAACATAGGGTTTGAGATCTGCTTTGTTACTCGAGTACCTTCGAAAAACAAATGTCCAATTCTCTATGAGATTAGAGTATTGCCTATGATGAGGCTTGTTTGAGTTAGACCTCAATTTTAATTAGAAATGTTCCTGGCCAAAAGCTTAGCTGAACAATCATGGCCAAACTCAACATTTATTAAACACTTTCTATTGGATAACTTCATAATTTCATAAGTCTGTCCCTGTCTTTGATAATTAATCATTTCTTCTCAGTAAACCTGCACAGCTCCCAGCAGGGGACACAGCAGGGCACAGTATCCTTGACATTCCCATCTGGAAGTGGGTGTTTCCTGATGACTCAGTGAAAGCATATCTCAAGCAGCAAGAAAACTTTCTGAACTAAAATTTCATAAATAAATACACAGCTTGGAACTACACAGAACCTCTTTCCTCCTCTGGTGCTGTGAAGGGTTGGCTGTAAGCTTTCTACTGTATTCAAAACATTCTCTTGTCAAAGATGATGAATGATGATAAAAAGAAAAAAAAGTTAACCTTGCCTCAGGTGTGACTTTGTGTCCTCCAGTTCCCTTGTCAAGGATGTTGTATTCTCACCAAGATGCCTTTTAGACCATCACAATTAGGTTTCAAAGCAATTTGTATGCATAAGTTGAAAATATTACTTCAAATTAACTTCCAGAGACACCGTGGTGTGATCAACAGGGTACTAGACTGGGACATAGGGACCAGTTTAATTCTGGTTTTCCTATTGGCCTGATGGTTAACCTTGAGCAAGACACTTCAAATCTGTGTCTTTCTATTAATCTTTTAATCTATTTAAACTGTAAGGTCCTGGGGAGGGCATTGTCCCTCGCTTTGTGTTCATATGGTATTTAGCTCAGTAGGACCTGCTGTAATATGCTGCTGCTGCAATTCATAACACTAAACAGCTAATACAAAAAGCAAACAGGTCTAAGATACCATACAGAGTTTCACAGTTACTAAGGACAGAACCAGACTCAAAGGATCATCAGGTTTTATTATGCAATGAGATTCAAACCAGATGTTAAACATCTTCAGAATTAGTTTACAAACATGCAACATTCTAATTGCCGTATTATTAAGAAAATGAAATTAAAAAAAAAAAGAAAGAAAAAACGGAAGTGGTGTGACTTCTGTTCCCTCCCCATATATGTTCTAAGCTAAAAAAGAAACAGGTCTCTTCTGTCTCCTGACTCAGCCACCAGACTTGAAAAGCCAAACTGAAACCTGAAGATCAATTTAGTTTCCTTCTGTCTCAAACAGGATCAATACAGTTAATGACTGCACTTTCAGCACCTTTGCATGCAGTCTACCACTGCAAATCATGAAAGCTAGAAAATAAGTTGGGGATCCTAACATAACAACCCTGTACTGCTGATAGGACCCAATTATTCCTTTGCATGCACACACTGCATCTCTGCGAGGGTATCCAAGAAAAGCTGTTGGCCCACATGACAGAAATATACTGACAGTGACAGGCTGCCAAATTTTAGGCATAGATAAATCACTTTTTTCACATATCCACAGTTAAAATTAGCATGCACAGCACCATCTAGCACAGAATGAATGTCAGTGATTGTGGAGAAGGCCCCCAGATTACGCTTGCTTTGAGCAGAAGGTGTGCAAACCATTCTCAACACGCCTTCAAATCTAACTGCCTAATTGCAAGTATGAAACCACACTGTTAAACAGAGCAGTCACAAAAACCTGTGAAACTGTGTATATACATTAATTAACAGCAGATTTTCTCTTTTGATATTATTTCATCAGCATACTTAAATGATTCAATGCTGCAGTCCTCTTTCCAAGATCTGTTCTTACCCAAGAGAACTGGTATTTCCACTCAGTTTGTAAAAAAACCAGGGCTGATCTTACCTGAATAAACTGAATGGCCATGCTAAAAGAAAAAAGTACTTACTGAAAAGAAAGCACAGAAAGGATAAAAATCAACACATTCCAGGATTACAAAATCCATTTCTAGCAACCTCAATTTTAAATTGCTAACAAAGCAAATGTTATATATGTATTTTTTCTGAACAGGTGCCATAAATCCATAAATCCAACAGGTTGGTCCTTGACACTGTTCATTAAATATATAACCTTTTTTGCTTTTAATGTAGCAGAAGTCGGAGGACTATTTAAGTTGTTACCTTTTTAAATGCTAAAGAAGAAGTTTCTCATACTCTTCTGAATCTCAGGAATAAAGTTTTAAGTTTGTGGGGACAGTCGTATGAAAATAACACTCAAACAGGCAGTTTCTTCATACTGCATCAATATCTGCCAGCTTAGTTTTGCTTTGTGCTCATCTGATGTCCTGGTTCCTCAGCTGGGTGAACAACAGTTTGTGAAGAGGGGAGATATTTTTTTTTTTCAGCCAAAAAAGTATAATTTGCTACTTGTGGGGACTCTTTCCCAAAAGGAACAAAAAACAAATGTATTTTTAACTTGTTTGTGGAACTACTTTTGTGATTTTATTCACTCATGAACAGGAACTGTCCAAGGCATAAATGCCAGACTGCTATATTTTCTCAAGTAATCCTCCTTTCTCACTGTAGGCATCTTGCAAGTTAAGAATGAGTTACTTTTTACAAATATTATTTTAAACAGTTTGGGTCCCAAACACTCCACTTTATGTAAGTTCTATTCATATAAATAATGTATATCTGAAAAAAAAACAAAAAACAACAAACAAACAAAACAACAAAACAAAACCAAACCTACCTTACAAAAAGAGTTTTAAACATATTTTTCAACAAGCAAACAAGGTGCCCTGTGTAGAAGCACTCCCAAAACATCCTATAATTCTATACTGTAAGTTCATTAACTAAAAGTACACTAAGGTCTGGCAAAAACAATCCTTTTGGATGAAATTCGGATCTTATTAGAGTTAGCGAACTTTTATTCTCAGTGAAGCTGAGATTTCATACAGTGACTGCATGGACTTTCTTATTACAGTAGATTTATGCATATACAAAATACTTCTCAAGAACAGGCCATTAAGCAAGGGTATACCATACCCATTTCAATTATTCAAGCTAGAAATTTATTCCCATGCAATACTGCCAGCTTGTCTCTATTTTACACCAGATAATTCGACTCGTGCAGGATCAGTATGAAATTCAAGGGAACAAACTCTTTGTTTAAACTTTAGTGATTCCAGATGTTCTAAGAACAGTGAGGGCAAACAGTTTACAATATTAGAAGTGCTATTATCCTGCAGTGTATGAGCAGAACCCTGAGCAAAATCCCCCCAAAAAACCCTATATTCATGGTAAAAAATAATTTGATGATTCATACTAAATTCTAGACTTCTGAACTCAGGCTGGAATTTGAATTGAAAATATTACAATGGTACTATAAGTCCTATATTTCTGTTAGGTAAATAATAGGCACATCTTCAAATACAAACCTCCCTTTAAAAAAAAGGAAAGAAAGAAATGGGAAAAAAAAAAAGTGATGCTGTTTTTGATGTAAAACAATTTGAAAAGCCAAAAATATTCCAAAAAAGTTTGGGTAAACTTCAGACCAACATCTGAGCAGCCACGTGCCTCTGCACTCTGAAGCACTTGACCTTTTGCCTGTCATTAGTTTATGCCATCTTCCCCCACCATGGGAAACAGCAAGATGCCTATAAAAATTTCCATCAGCAGCACTGAAGTCATTCCCCCTCCATGTGATTTCTCTGATTTAATGGCCATGAAAAGTTCTGTAAGGTCATTAAACCCCTGTAGTTTCTAGCATCCTTCAAATGCCATAGAAACCAAGATTCTATGGACCAGTAAAACAGTTACCCATTATCCTCAACTTCTCAGCTACTCATGTCTTGCTTTTGACATTGCTAGGATGACAGAAAGTATTTTTCCTGCCCAAAATCACCTTTTTGTACCTGTCCCTGAAAGTTTTATGAAGCCATCCATTACCACCAACTCATACTGGGGAAAGAGAACTGACTCAGTTAATGTGATTTGGGTCATGAAACATCTGCAAAATGGTCACATTATTCCCACTTCATGTTCTGAATTACAGCTGCTTAATTTTCTAACAAGGAATGGCAGGGAGTGTTATTTGGTTGTTTTTACTACTATTGCCTATTCTGTGGAGACTATATAAACTTCAAACTGAACAACTATGCAATAAAATAGCAAGTCCAGTTCTTTTTATAGGCAGACTTATATAGGAGAATTTGCTCAGACTAAAACCACTTAAAAACTCAGCTCTAGTAGATGGAGAATAATTCCAGTTGTTGTGTAGGAACATTTTACAGGTAAAACTGTACAACTTCTTCCCATCACCTCTGTATGAATATAACACTTCCCATCACTGTTTCTGTGAGGAGAATATTGTATAGCTAACATGAAATATGTTGATATTTTAGATCTGGAAAGTGTCTAGTAATCATAGAATCCCTTAGCCATATCACATTTGCTTTCTTTTAAGTGAGACTGAAGAAATTAAAAATTGTAAGATGGAACTCTATATGAACTTTCAAACATGAAAAATATGTAAATTTAAGACATATATGTGTATATGCACCCACACAAATTTTCTTTTTCAATGGGATTGAAAATCCCTATGTATGGTGTGAAATTGCTTGTAAAAGGGCTATTGACATAAGATTATCAGCTGAATTTATGCTGGTAGGCATATTCTTACAGGGGATCCTGCCACAACAGGAACCTCCAAAAACATTTTGCTCAATATTGTAGCGTTGAGCATTATTTATAAGAATACACGCAGAAAAACCATCAGAATTTTAAAATATAGACTATCATTCCTCCTTTTAAAAGTGAACTTGAGCTGCAAAACTTGAATGTAAATCATCTAATAAATTTCAAAATATTAGGCATAATAATACATGAAAAGGCAAGGATGTAACTTCATTCATATAAATGCTATTGTAGGTGAGATAGATGAGATAGGTTTAGTAAAATAGTACTTTGCCAGTTATCCCTCTGATAACATTACAGAAAGCAAGTGGGTTTTCTATAATTAAAGCCAACAACCATAAATCATCATTCTTTTATCACTAAAAATTCAAGCAATAGTCTGATTTCAAGAAAGAAAAAAATATACCACTAGTCAAAGATATTTTGAGATAATCATTAAAAATTATTAAAAAATATAAACATGTTACTGTTGCAGCCTTGTATTGGACACTTTTTTCCTCCCTTTTACAGGAGCCTTGCCTCATCTTTCAGAAAATCAGGGAGCCAACATGCACACACTTCTGAGAATGGCTATACAAACTGGATAAGGTTATGCAAGTGTCTCTGACATGGTAGAAAAACCAAGAGGAAACTTTGTCTTTTCATTCCTTCATTACACCTTGTCAGGATCCAATTCCCTCTGACCAGGTTCTTTATGATATTCCATGCATGGAGGGTGTAACTTTTAATATCAAATTTACTAATTTGAAGATATGTTCCATAAGATTTCTGATTTATTAGAAAGATAAAAAAAAAATACTTAAAACACAATACAAATGTAAGTTATACATAGCGAAATATAGAAATTCCAGTACACAATTCAATCTCAATTCCCAGGAATATGCTTGTTGTCATGACACTGGGTGTCTCCAATCTCTAGGAGGGAGTGAGGGCGTTGAAGCTAGTAGACATCCACTGCACTCTTCAAAATTATTTTGCTCATGTTGGGCTGAGCCACATGTTCACTCTCATCCCATGCTGGTCAGCCTAACTCAGGGGCACATTCACACCCTTTAATGAACTCGGGGAGCACCACCAGCTGATCAACTCAACTCCTGTTAAGCGCTTACCTTAAACAGAGACCACTATCATACCAAAGGGGATCAGAAGAAATCAGCTCCTTTGCAACAGCTGTGCTCAGTCACACTCGGGCTCATTCTCTGCACTTCGTGGGCACAGTGCCCTTGCTCACTTCCTCTGAGCGGTCTCCCGTCCTAGGGGTGTATTCAGTGAGTCACATTCCACCCCTTGCAGGTTGGTCAGTCACACAACCTCAGAATGCACCTCCTTTACAAAGAAATACTCTTTATTGGGATACACTGCAGGCTTTTCCTAAATGTTTTCTTTTATCATCAGCTGCAGCTACTCCTATTTGTGTTGTTTTACATTAGGAGGCCTTTACAACACATCAATACAGTTTCATGACCTTCACAGTAAAAATGTGCTTAAGCTGCTCTGGAGCAAAAGAGCACTCCTCTCTAATTTCAACATAGTTTTTTCACTCATCCCATTATAAACTTAACATATTTTTCTACCTTGCACATAATTTTCCATATCTTTGAGAGAAAGCATATTATATTTATTCTAATCCTACTTTTTCCTTAACAAGGAAATATATCCTGATAGGGATCAGGAGACTGACTTACAATAAAAGAGATAATAAACATAATATATTCAACATTCAATTATGCTTTTTAAAATTACATATCCTTATCTCTTTCTCTGCACCTCTTCTTGCTGCATTTCAAATCATGATTACTGGCAAAAATCTGTAAAGGACATTGATATTATAAGGCTGCCAATCATATTAGTAACATTCCAATTATCAGTTGCCTTTTGGTTTCAGTCTGTGAAGAAAACCCCCAAAGCATCACTTTAAGTATGCAGAGTCCTCTTAATAGCACATGTACAGAGATTTGTTTGCCTCAGAACATAAAAAGCAACAGAAGCTGCATGAAGCTGTATAGACTAGTAATGGGAAATGCTGATCACAAACCTACATCTGGAAGCTTGATTCCCCTACAGAGTTTATGAAGAACTGGAGAAGTGTAATTCCATATATTGAGAGAAAAGGTGGCTGCAGAGAGGAAAAAATAATGTCATCAATACTATTATCTTAAAAGAAAATAAGCTGGGTTTTGTTGTGAATACATGTTAAGAATACATCCTCTTCCGCAGTGTACTGAGAGGTTTTTCTATTGTTTCACTTCTCATAGACAAGCTTCATATCTCTCTTTACTTTTCCTGCATTTAATTTCTGTCACTATAATGTGTTCTGACAAAAATTAATCAAAACATAACAATTAAGTTTCTCCTTAATGCCTATTTGACCTTACCTGGTGGTCAGTACATTGTTAGAGGTTTTTTTGGCAACTATGAAACCATTCAAATTTTTCTGATAACAGACTGCAAACACTTGGTTAAAATGTAGGAGAAATCTCAGGGATGATAGGCTGAGTACTGACAAGTATTCAGAGGACAAAATGTAGAGCTAAGCAATAATATCACTACTGAAAAATAAAATAAATACATTTTTTTAAAAAAATCAAACCCAACGAAAAAAACCCACAAGTTTTGTAACAACCTTAGTGTAAAAGTTGCATATAAAATCCAGTAATCCTTTGAAACTAGCTGCCAAATTCGAAATGGAAATTCATATTTTTTTTAAAAAAGGTGACCTATTTCATGAATTTCCAGAAGGAAGAGAGAATATTTAAGGCCCCCAGAATCAACAGACAGACAGAAAATTTTCATGTTATAGAGAAGTATCTTTGTGTAAATGACCTAGTGAAAAGTGAGAGACAGTATCCTGAGCTTTCTTCTTTCATTTCCATAAAGGTATTGACATGCACAATAGACAAACACATTTGCAGAACTGGTATTGTGACATGACAACATATGTCTCATTAGAGCAATTGTTCACCACTTGACTTTCTTAAGTCTCCCAAGATGTTTTGCACAGTATGCAAAATGAGTTTTAAAGTGCTCATAATATCCTATCATCTGTATTTTGCATGATGTAATGATGCTGGTAGAATACTCATGCATATTAGAGGTTCAATACCATACTCAATGGCTTTAATGTTAAAAGAAATAGAGACAAAGAGTACTTTATTGCACCTTGGACAACAACCTTGTATTTCAGGTACTTAAATTTGTCATCCTTATTCAAACGCACACAGCAGTCTTTCCCTAGTGGTGTAAACCTCAGTTAGAGTAGACCCAACCTACAACTAGGATTATTTTTTACATTTGAGAAGCAAAAACTCTGGCAGAGTTAAACTCAAAAAATACCTTAGCCCTTTTTTCCTATACAAATCTAGCATCATTACACTATTACAAAACTATAGGTTTCTGTGGTACCACCAAATTCAAAAGTAAATATCATGTTGATTAAACCTTGGTCCTAATCCTCAAGAATCTAAACCTTCTTCAGCAGGCAAACAGGTGTTGAATACATGTGTTTTACTGCATCAGCCTGACAGTCAGTTAACAATGGATACATTATTAGTTTATATATATTACGATATATTACTTTTTTTTTTTTTTTTACAAAGGAAGAAAATATGCTTTTAATCATAAAAAAATATAAAAAATAACCATTGTTCATAATATAATCATTGTTCCTGATATATCAAAATGCTGCTTATAGTTTTGGGTTACTCCTTTGCTCTTTGTAATTGTGGTCTTTTAGCATCTTTTTTACCTCTTCTCATATGCCCATCTATTTCTCATTTCCAAAACATGGAAGTATTTCTCTTTTGTTCTCTTTATGGTAAACAAGAGTCAAGGCACACCTAGTAAAGGAAATATGTAAGTTCATCTTGTTCTTTTCTTCTCTTTCACATTATTCCTGTTTCAGGGCAGCAGTTACTGAAATCCCTAAGTGACACTGGCCTACATGTCCCTGATCAGAAAAAGTTAACCCACATAATGACTTATGTGTTCATAAAACACACTTTAACCAGCAAATACCTTTGCTGACATTCACTCAGTAATACATTAGGACTATTGAGCTATTAGCTTTAAAATTCAAACAAAAGATAGCATACATCTGTCATGTTACCTCCACACACCCTCAGAACTGCAAAACAGGTAGCTACAATACTACAGAATATATCAATTAAAATAGAAAACAAATATTTTGCTTAAACAGAAGCCAGTTCACTCACAGGTATTCAGATGATGACGGATGCAGTTTGTCCTAAAGTCATCCATCTGCTGTCCCTCAGTAAGATTTAGCTGTAGCAGCTATTCCAGGTACGCTGTCATCACTGTTACACCCTTTCTCAGGAAGTAATAATTGTACAGGTACCAATGACGTAACAAACAAGAGGACAGAAGTGCTCCACTCCTGAGCCTCTAGCAAGAATCCCACCCCTTTCAAGCACCTGCAAGGGCTGTTTGTCTCCTTCCAACCACATGATCTGATATGTTTGGCCT
The DNA here is from genome assembly GCA_035222235.1 of Margarornis squamiger. Taxonomy (NCBI): domain Eukaryota; kingdom Metazoa; phylum Chordata; class Aves; order Passeriformes; family Furnariidae; genus Margarornis; species Margarornis squamiger. Next base: position 14,899,856 of record JAWWTY010000001.1, read on the forward strand.
ACAAGACCATTTCCCCCCTCCAGTTTACCCAGAAGTACATCAAATCAAGACCTTCCCCTTACAAGGGCCACCAGGTTTGTTTTTTGTTTTTTGTTTGTTTGTTTTTTTTGTTTGTTTGTTTTTTTTAGTCTGCCATTTTATGAGAAAGCTCCATCATTTCATGGCAGGGACCTGCTGTTTTCCTTTAGCTCATGGCCATTTCTTGCTCACGTGCTCTCAGGTAGCCTTGTGCCTAAACAGCAGTACAAGCTGCTGCTCCCAGAATACCCAGAAGCACATCAGAAAGCCCACTGCCAATACATACACAGAGGACGCCCTTTGGAAAGCATAATTCCCCATGAGTTTTCATACTGTGTTGTGACTGGCTGACTGCAATTTCTTGATGTTGTTATCCCCACTTGTTCTCAGGCAACCCTGCATTTGACTGCTCCTTCCTTTGGATCAGAAAGTGTTCAAATGTGAAAATAAAAGTGTAGAATGAATCAAAGAATGGTTTGAGTTGGAAGCTACATTAAAGATCATCTAGTCCCAATCCCCATTCCCATCTGTAGGGATGCCTCCCAACAGACCATTAGAAATAAGTATTTTGGGGGGTTTATGCATAGATACATAATTTATAGATTAATGTCATCTATATAATATATACTTTATAGAATTTATATGATATATGTGTATAATTTATACAGTACATAAGCCCTTCTAACAACATTATCCTTCTTGCTACACCTCAAGAACTGTCACGATTTTTTATATGCTAAAATAATTTGCTTAGTGTTGCACCCCTCAAGAAACTTGCTTAGCTGTACTAATTAATGACCCTGACTATAAGCATGTGATTTGCTCCCTATCGTGTGAATAGCCACAATCTTATCAGCACAGGGAGCACTTGAGTGACCACCCCCACGAGCCTTTGTCAAAACACTACTGCCAGCCCTTTCATCACTGCCCTCCTACTGACTACTCCTCTGCACCAGGTAATAATCATAGACTTTCAAGAGCGATACCCCATTGCTTTTACTGATGTTCTTGCTCTTTCTGCAGAAGCTGTGATCTAAGAGCATGAGGCACACGTGGTGTGTGCTCTAAAGCCTGGGTCTTGCTGCTTTTGTAGTAATCAGGGCAGTCTAACATGACAGTCTTGATTTCACACTCTGCAGATTATTTTCAGCATTGACCTAAGGAGAAAGAAACATATATAGCACCAGCCTGTGCCAATGGTCTTAGAGATTGCTTTAGGAGTCCTCAAAGACATGGGGAAAGGAAACTCCCCACCCTGAGCTTCCATTTAGAAAAAAGAATATTCATTCTGATGAGAAGCTATGAGGGGCTCTGTTCATAACCCTCTGCAGGGTAATCACACCACCTGCTGTAGGCAAACATCTTTCATCAGATATTTAGACTATCAGTTTTCATGAGAGTGCATACACTAATCAAATCCTAAACCTGAGCAGCATTCAACTGCTCTAAAGTACTATAGAAAGGCAATAGTCTTTCTGAATATTTTCAATAAGCATTAAAGGATCTTGAGGTTTTCAGATAAACAAAAGCCTCCAAATATTAAAATGTTCTATGAATTTTTAACTTCACAGCTTCTTTAGTGTCGTATTTCAAAACCTTATACAAAAGGCCTAAGCACATATGTGAAATAGACCTGAAGATATAAAAGGTAAAACTAAAGTTCTTGTGGAGCTAGAAAAACAGAGATAACCTTCCCGTAGGAATAATGATGAAACTACAGGACCTTGAAGCAGTTTCTTACTACAGATGCATGAAGAGACTTTTGATTTTATATTTCACTTGTACTCTGAAAAAAAAAAAAAAAGGGAAAAAATAGACTGAGGGCACAAAATACTGTAGAAATAGAGAACGTAATCAGCTTGTCAGTTCTTTCCTCAAAAAATTATTCTACAGATCCAAAGTAGCTGCAATCAGATGTAAACTCTGGCATGTAGCAAAAACTCCTTCAAAGCCAGCAGGCTTGGATGATCCCTTTAAACCTAGCAAAAACACTCTCCTCCCACAAACACCTCTCATATTTTGTAGAGACGAAAACATAACTTAAGAAAAGAAAAAACATATTTAAAAAGAACCAGATTTAGTAAACTGTGGTCTCAAAAGCCAACAGATAAGTCTCTCCTGTATCCTTGTGTAGCAATGAACTTACAATATCAGAAGTGGAATAAAGCCTGCAAGAGATGGGTCTCTGAAGAAGATGGAGAAAGCTAACCATAATGCTTTGAAAACAGGCTTTTACTCTGTTGTAAAATGGAGTCTACCCTGTCTGTGTGTCACCCTTCTTGTTCCCAAAACCCCCTAGGAACACCCTCATTAGGATGCAAGAATGTACCTGGGCAGGTTTATGTGAAAAGCCCCCTCACTGGTATTTTGTTAACCCCTTCCCTATTTGCTGTTAACCCTCGGTTTTCATTGGTGTGAGTCACTTCCCCTAAAGCCCCTTAAAAAACCCTGGCCCTGGGAATAAACCCTCTCTCTGCTTCCTCTCCTGTGGCTCTGTGTGTGTGTATCTGTCCTGGGACATCTTGGAGACCACGTGGCAAGGAGGGAGAGGGGGAGCGATCCAACTATGCTGTCGCATCCTTTTTCATGACTTTTGTTTGAGTGCATTTCTTTCAATACGACTGGGGTGTCACAAGAAATGTGAGATTTTCTCCAGTGTTTTTTAACAAATAAATACATAGTGTGTTTTTATCAAAATGCTACTTATTTCTTGGCCATTGCTTCTATGACCTCCTGTCAAGACTTTTCACAACATCCAATGCAAAGAGAGGTAGTAATATCTAAGTCCTTAGAGATACTATATTCATGTTCCAGGTCACAGTCACAATCAAATGAAGTCAGCAAGAGATTGCTGAACTTAACCTTTTGACTTCTTTGCATAGTACTCTTTGAACTCTGCAATTTCTGGGCACCTTTGGGCTTTTTGTGTTTTCTTCCTCTCAGTTACTAACATGAAGAACTTTCCATGTTACCTTTCCAAGAGTGTTACATATGATAGCAGCAATTTTACAGGCTGACATTTGTGATGAAAGCAGTAACTTCAAGAAAAGCCAGTTTTGAATCACTCAGCTTACTCTATGGATTCTCTTTTCTTTATCAGAAGCCTTCTAAAGAACAGTGAGACATTAATACTATCTCTTTAATTAAACTATTGGAAAAACAAGAGGCTTGGGTGCAGGCTTTGTGAGTGAGAAGCAGAGCGGCGAATTAGTTTCATTCTTATAAAGACAGATGAAACATGGGAATTAAGTTCCTGTATCAATAATTTTTGAAACATAACTTCTCTGCAGAATTCATCAGAACAAAAGCATAGTTCTTGTAAGTAAATAGAATAAAATCGCTTTTCAATCAGTTATTTCAATTCCTTCTTGAACATCTTGCATCCAAAAAAATGAAATAATTTAACCAAAACTGGATTTCATTTTCACATAGAAATGAAGGTGTTACTGTCTCCAAAGTCATAGTTTGTGAGAATTTAAATACAAGTAGGTTAACATTTGAAAACACAAAGGGATTTTTAGAATTTTTTTTTTTTACTATGTACCTTCAAATTTTACATGGAGATTTTATGGAAGTGGATTTTGTTAACATAATAACACAGTGATATGTTTCTAATGAGGACAAGCTTTTCTAGTCTCCAATTAAACAGAAAGACTACAGAGGACACTTAAAACCCTACAATGATCACAATCTTACTTATGCACCAGCATCTGCCAACCTTTAAACAGCAATGATTATTGGGCACCACAGGTTACAGCTCTTGGGCAAAAGCCTCTGTATTTTATGAGGTTAAAGGTGATACTCACAATGTCATAGTTACATAATCTATTCATAACTGTACTTGATTTTTTTCTCTGCCAGCCTCTGTGGTGGGACTGACGTGGGCAGCTGGCTCCCACCCAGCCGTTGTCTAACTTCCCCTCCTCAGACAGAGGGAGAAAATAAGAGGAAAAAGCCTGTGGGTTGAGATAAAGAGAGGCAGATTACTTAACAATTAATCATTACAGGCAAAACAGCCTTGACCTAGGGAAATTTAATTTGTTACCCACTAAAAATAGCCTGGTTAGAAATAGAACCCTTCACCCTTCTTCCTCCCAGGATCAGTTTCACTCACTCATTCCTGACTCCTCCATCCTGACTCCTCTACCTCCTCTTGCATGGGGATGGGAGATGTGGTCAATCCACGACAGAAGGCTGAATGAGAGATTATATGGTGATTGCATTTCTGGGGGAAAGAAAAAACAAACAAAAAAACCCCAAAAAAGACAAAACAAAACAAAGCAAAAAAGAAACAACAAAAAAAACAAGACACACACACACACACACACACACACACACACACAGAGAAACACACAAAAGTCAACCCCTCCCAACTCCCCAACAAACAAACAAACAAAACAAACCAAAAAAATCCAAAGGTGTTGCTGTGCACAGGGATTATTTTTGGATTTTTTAATTTTATTTTTTTTAATTAAATCAATATAGTTGGGCAATATTTTTCTTCAAGTTGCTTATATTTTTTGTGTAAGTTGTAGGTGTGGTTGGAAAAGCTTATCTAATTAATTGTGTCAAAATGGTGAGTTATGAGTAAACTAAAAGAAAGAAGACATTTAAAATGTATCACTTCCCCTCAGCCCAATTCCCATATTTCTCCAAAAGAAAGAGCCATTTTAATATGTTTTCTTTAAAGCAGTTTGATATCTCCTGTGTAACTTTTCTAAAAGGGATGGCAGAGGAAAAGGCAGTGTCTTCCCAAACCTAGACACCTGGGAACTTTGAGATGTTCCCTAAGACAGACCAGGATCCATTCTCATCTTTTCTCAATTCATAGCAAGTTTTTCATTCTGTACCTTTCATGCCTAAAGACTATATAGCTCAAGATCCCTTACTAATCTTTACTAATTTGACAACTACTTTTGTTTGATCCTGATGAAGCATCTTTTAAATCGCAAAATCCAGGAAAAAAAAAAATAAATATTTAAATCCCCCTTACTCCCCCCAGACTTTTTGACAAAGACATAATGAGTCATTGCTCTCATATGACTCTGTGTTCTTCCTTCTATTAGAGTTTTGGGGTTTTTTTGTCAAAAAAGTCAAAACCTCTTGCATGTCTGATCCTCACAACAACTTGCAGTTTTACATGAGATTATGAGGATACAACAAACAAATAAAAACATTAATTTGCTTTCAGGAAATGTGTACCTTGCAACAATGAAATAGCAGTTTCAATCCACAAACACCTCCTCCACAAAACATAGTTCAAATCCTAGTGAATATGATCACTTTGCATTCAAATATTAAATTAACTTCTTCCAAACATACTAAAATCATACTTACTGGGAAAATGGACTTTGATAAAGACCATGTTCCCCACAAGACATAGTACAACAGTTTCATTCTCATACACTTGTTGCTGGACATTGGAGTCACTTCTCTATAATGCCATAATCCAGCAAGATTCCACCAGAAGCAAGAGATTTTTTTCAAACACATTTTAGCCTTTGCTATTGTTGGGAACTGGGGATGGATTTGAATATTCAGAAACTCTGGCCACCACTGGCCGGTTGCTTCCCTAGTACCTGTTTTCCCTCATCATTCCCTATTTTCACAGCAAAATCAGTGGTGAGTTGCAGGCAATTTATCATTTGCATTTGATGCCCTGAAGGGCAGCAACAAAAGCGTGAGTCAGTTTCCACCTTGTCTAAGGCTGTCATCCTCAAAACCTCAGCACAAATCCTGGAGCTGGCATATACAAAAGGTAAAAGTATTGCAATAATTCCTATCAACTCATGTTTTCCACCTCACATCCAGAATACTGGGCAAAAATATTTATATATAAAAATATGCAGTCTGTACCAGCCAGAGTGGTTGACATTGGAAGCTTCTTTATTTAGCATGAATAAGAGGAGCTTTAAAGAACTGCATTAAAAATCAGAATGGGTCTACTAGACTGCCACACTTAGTTTTAATAATGCAACTCTTCTGCTTGCATATTCAAGACAGCCTTCAAGGTCATAAGTATTTTGTCTGTATAAAAATTTTGTTTCAACATTTCTTCTAGAGATGTGGGACACTTCTGATGTTCCTGTGCAGGAACAAATGTCTAGAGTCTGAAATTAATATTAGTGCTTCATAGTTTCTGCCACAATAACATGAGACAGTCGCAAGGTTTGAGACTGTGAACTTCCAGGTTACCATTTTCCCCCCGGGGCTCAAATTTCTATAGTGGCCATTAAAAAAATCAGGACATTACAAATGTGTTCTACAAACTTAGTGTAACTGCACTATAATATGAACGAGATCTATACAAAAGTAACCCTTTCACTCAAATTCCTCTTTATGTTTCTATATCTCTTCAACATACTCCCTCTCACCCACTAAACTGAGGGTGGGAAAGATCTTGGGACACAGCACAGCCAGGACAGCTGACCCAAACTGACCAAAGGGATATCGCACACCACATGATGTCTGGTCACGTATAAACCACAAGAGAAAGGAGGAGGGGTGGCATTATAACAATACAATATGTTATTATATTGTCATTATTTGTTATTATGGCATTTGTCTTTCAAAGCCACTGCTATACATACCGAAACCCTACTGCCCTGGAAGTGGCTGGATATTGCCTGTTGAGGGGAAGCAGAGAATAAATTTGTTTTTCTTTGCTTTCTTGTGCAATCTTTCCTTTTGCTTTATTAAACTGCCTTTTTATTGACCCACAAGTGTGGTTTGTTTGGTTGGGTTTTTTCCATCCTATTTTGTCCATCCCCTGACCTGATGAAGAAGGGTAGTGATAGAGAGGCCTGGTGGGCAAGTGACACCCTGCGCCAAGGTCAACCTACCACACTCTTCTTAACACCCTTCTATTTACCTCCTTTATTGCCTCTCTTCCATCTTTTCAATGCCTTGGGCTTGATTACAGAGTTGGAAAGAACTAATTTGTCATGGGAGAACTAGTTCATTAATTTGGAGAATACATTTTTAATGGAAGATCAGGTGGATTAGTGAACATTTAAATGTGCAGTTCAATAAGCAGAACAAAACAAAGTATACACAAATAAATGATACAGAAGCATATCCATGCTAAGACATGACTAATAGGTAAAAAAATAGACTTCAGTGTGCTATTCAAGAGCCTCTACTTGTTGATCACCATGCCATAATGCAACATCCATCTGTAAGAAACAGTCAGACAGTGAGAATTTACTTAAAACAGTGTAGAAGTATCTCAGTGCAACTCTATTGATGTACACTGTCTGGTAAAGGCAAACAAACCCATAAATACCTAAATCCCAAAGCCACACATATCAAGCTACCACAAAAAGTTCCCCCTCCAATTCTGCCCCCACCCTGCTGTCCCCAGATACCCAATTCCCCAGATATACCCAAGTGTGGAGGTTTGGGTTGGCTCCCTGCCAAACCCAGCTGTTGACCACACAGATTCTCTCCCCTTCCTGAGAGAGAAAGAGAAGTACCAAAAGAAAATCGTAGTAAATATGTATACATTCACATATATTATAGTTATATACAATCAAACACTATGAATATACAGAACAAGTGTTCCAAACAACCCCAAAAGGGAGAAGGGGAGAAAGGGAAAGGGAAGAAGGGATATAAATGGGTTAAACCAAAACAAAACAGATACACACACTCATAAACTCAGAGAAAAGCTCAATAAAGTAACTAACACAATAAATTCTCAGCAAACTCCCCTCAAGAGAAGCAGTTCCTCCACCTCCGTGGAGCTGGGACAGCAGCTCTCAGATTAGGCCCCAGCTCATAGAGATAAGAGTGATGTCGACACATCGAGACCTGCTGCCTTCCCAACACCTGAAAGGAAGAGAGAGGGAGGAAACCCTCCTCCTCATCTTATATACCCCTGATTATGTGAAGGAATGGTGTGGAATGCTGCCATAGTTATAACCCTGTTACTGGGGAAGGCCTAGACCAAACCCAAGAAAACTAAACCATCACATCAAGACCTTGAAATAACCACTGGATACAAAGATATTGTTAACTATTTCCTGAATTTGTCTTGACAACTGTGAAAACTAAACTAATTTCTGCTGCTACTTTGTCATCATCAAATAAGGCTGGATTTCATGCCCAGAGGCTGGGATTTATTTTCTGAACAGAAACTTCGACACCAAAATCTTTCACACAAAGGCCCCAAAAGACATTTAATTAATGATTCTGATAACTGATGAGGCAACTGATGAGCTCTGAAGCTAAATATCTTCTTCAGAATTTATGTAAGTGATTAGGAAAAACCCCTATGGGCAGAGGTGTTGCCAGTATAACTAGTGATAGGCTATTTATCACAAGCCTGAACACATGCAGACTGTAACACGTGGGCTTTTAAAAAATGTATGATGCAGGGATAAAGTTACTATAGTTTAAGCTTGAATTCAAGGAATGAAAAATTTCCAAAATGGAAAGAAATAACTAGTAGCACTCATGTTGGAAAAAACATGAGAAATAAGTTAATATGTTAAAAATGAGATATTTGATGCGGATTTGCTATGAAACTCAATATATTATTGAGTTACTATGATGTGAAGGATAATGCAAATTATAGTAAGTCAGAAAGGGGGGAAAACATTAGAAAGAAAGACTAAGGAAACTCATCTTTCAGAGGTATTATATAATATATATATAATATAATATATATAATTTCCAGTACAGATAATTTTATTTTTCTCAGGAATAAAAACAGAAGGTTCTTGAGAGTACTTAAGATAAGGTAGTCACAAATTAATGATTTTTCAGGTACAACTAATTCAAACATGTAAGCACACACTGAAATTGCAGAGAATTATCCTCTAAAAAACACAATGTACAAGTTTCTTGATGGTGGAAAATGCTGGAGTATTTTATAAAGCAATTAAGGTCAAATAACTAGAGGTACATACAAAATATACTTTTATATATTTCATCTTTAAAGAGATTTTTCTCCATCTGAAAATTGTAATTCCAGATTCACCTCACCATATGCTGTAAGACCCATCTATTCTCCTTTTCACAGTGATGTGCTGTGGATGCTGAGTTCCCTAGAAATTTGTTACTGCTCTCTAATTCTCTCTACATTTTCTAGCAATTTTTATTTAAAAAAAAAATAAAAATCAGAAAGTACTACTCATTCTTGACAAACAATAAGCAAGTTTGCCACTGAGATAACTTAGAATGGAACTACTAAACATGTTGATATCTTCTTTGGGAAGGAGTCTTTCATTCTTACAGAAAAGGAGATGGAGGTGTTCTCCAGTCTCGCTGCACAGGACCATTGGCTGTTTGGACTTGTCTTCAGAGGAAGGATGGAGTTTGAAAACACTACAGAATTTTGAAGAATGAAGATTTTCAAAACAATAAACTAAAAGGAAAAGGACATTGAAAAGACAGTAATTGCATTAAAATTTTTGTAAGGGTTTTATTAATTGAGTGAACATATATTTAAAAAGTTAACTGTTCAAAAATTATTAAAATATTCTTTCCTTTAACAAGTGTGCATTGCCTGAAGTACAGTAATTCTGAAATAATACAATCTCTTTAAAATACTACTAATAAATGAATTACACTTGTTTTTAACACTTAAAAAAAACCCCAAGCACAAAGCTAATATATTCTGAATATATTCAGAGACAGCAAATATATGCAGAGTCTACCATGAAGAAAAAAGTCGTCACACATTCAAAATCTCTAAAAGTCAAATTAATAGACTTAAAAATACTTACATTGCAATATGCTTTATTAGAGAACTGCAACTGGTATGGAGGTGGGATGTGATTTTATGAACAAAAGTTTTTAAAATTATGTTGGTTTGAATAAAATGGGAAAAATTTCTGGCTTTGGAGACAGAGAAGAATATATTTATATTAAACACTGTGAAGTATGATTTCTGTCTGATAATAGAGAAACAGCTGAGTTTTTTTATAGCCTTCTGAAAAGTAAATTTCTAATAATAAGAGAATTGAACAAAAAGATGCAGACTCCTTAGAAAGATGATTTTATCTCCCATGATCTCCTCTGCGTTATCTTTGCGTTCCTTGGGAAGTTAATAGAGTGTTGGGGGGAAGGGAGCACTTACATTTTTAAAGAAGAAAAAGATGAGTATTAAATTAATGCAACTTAAAGTTAGGATTAAAGTTGAATTAAAAGTTGATTAAACATATTGAAGGTACCAGTTTGCAAAGCACCTACTAAAAAAAAAAAGAAATAAAAGAAAAAAATAAAAGAAAGGACAGGGAACAGAAGGAACAGAAAACTCAGTGCTTTCTTGGTATGAAGATGCAAGTAATATGTTTTGTCCTGACAAAAACAACTACTTACCCCAGAAGGAATTAGGGGGCACCTCCTCAGTACCTGAAGGGAGGTTGTAGCCAGGTGGGGTTAGGGCTCTTCTCCCACCTAGCAAGTGATAGAGCAAGAGGAAATGGCCTCAAGTTGTGCCAGGGGAGATTAAGATTCCATATTCAGAAAAACTTATTCACTGAAAGGTTTATCAAGTACTGGAACAGGCTGCCTAGGGAAGTGTTGGAGTCACCATCCCTGGAGGTATTTAAAAGATGTAGCACTTAGGGACATGGTTTAATGGTGGACTTGCCAGTGATGGGTTGGTGGTTGGACATGACAATCTTAAGGATCTTTTCCAAACTGAATCATTCCATGATTCTAGTAAGAAAAACAATTCTGTGACACAGCACTGTACTTAAGCTATAAAAGTTAATTTATCAAAATATACCCAGTAACTTGTTGCTACATTGGAGGACAAAAATGACACAAAAAGCAGTGATCAAAAATTTGCAGATGTCATTCATTCTAGAGCTAACAGCCATGATTCCTTCCATTCTCCACTTCTGCTGGTAATTAAGAAGGAGATATCAAGTGAAATTTAGGAATACTTGGAGTTTTATAGAAATTAGTCATTCGTAAGGAACAAACATAGACTTATAACTTACTAGGACTGAAAGAACAGTCCTAGTGTTCCATGATTTTATATATGTGTGTGGCAAAACAGCCTTTCCCAACGCCTATGTGAGTACAAAACTTTATCTGGAGTGTACTTTAGCAGGGTTTATTTATGAGGACATTTCTGAAGAGGTACCTATATTGTAACCAGTACCTGTTGAAACCAAGGAAATGTAAAAGAGGTAGATTTGCAATTGTGGCTTACAAAGACAGATCTTAATATTTTACCCAGGGTTTTCTTTAGCTCTTGTATTTTCTGGTGTTCATAATTTATTACCATGGTGTTACTATGGCAGGTGGTGATGATTCAGAGCTTGAAAGCCAATTTGGGAATTAATTATATTGCTTTGACTTCCACATTCTAAAATGTAAACATACCTATAGCTAAATCAACTGCTGACTCCTTAATGCTGTGCTGGGAAAATATTCATGCACCAAATATTGGCATGAGTACAACCATATTACTTACTGCTAGAGGTACATATCTACATTATAGATCAATTATAGTGATATTTATACCCATGTGTTTCCTTCTTCAAAATCATTTGGCATTTCACAAACACACTAGAGGAAGGATTTATACTCACAAATTGAAACATATTTCCACCAGCAAAAACTACATGAATAAAGATATTGATCACACTTACATTGATAAAAAACACACATAGGGCATTCATTTTTCCCAGTTGAGAAAGAATTATTGATTCACTGTAAATGTGGTTGGCTTTGAATTGTTAAAATGCAATGGAGTGTCCAAAGAATAAAAAAAATAAAACAAAATTAATGTGCATTTTTATTAACTACTACACTGAACTATTAAAAACAATTTTTGCTGTCACTGAAGGCTTCATATGAAGTGTCAGTTTTGGCTTATGGCATTAAGAAAAGGGTAAAATGATCACAGTATAAAGTAAAATAATAATTTAACATTTCACCTCATTTAGTTAAGGTTACACATCATCTCCCTGACCCCTATTCACGGTGATTGCGCCATTATTTTGACACAAACACAGAATCTAATGCAAGTTCAAACTGTGAGAGCCATGTTGTGTGCAGATTTACCTAGTTAAAATTTTAAACATGTCTACCTTTTGATCTGTAAAGCAATTTCCAGTCAATGAAGTGTTCATTACATCAAATTCTTTTATAAAGAATTTTATATTTAATTGTAACATACTTTAGCTCTCCATTGGCTAATACATTCCCATGAAAAAAGAGCGAAACTCATGGTTAGGATATTTGTATTACATGGCAAACAAGGATGAGTTCTGAAGGACAGTGATGTATGCAAAAATCATCCTCATTGTTATTTAAGGAGATTAGAAATTATAATTGAATTTTATTCTTGTTCTGGTTATTCATGCGTATTGTGTTGGTATTTCAAAGGTAATTTATACTCAATAAACGAGCTGAAAAAAAAAAAAACAAACACAAAAATACTCCAAAAAACTAGTAAGCCTTATGTAATTGATACAGTAACATTTAATGATGAAAAAAATGTGTTATGAAACATATCATTAAAGCCTTCAGAAGTATTTTCCCAGACAAATACTTTTTAATCTCTGCTGATATACAAATAAGTTCCTCTTACTGTAAGGGATTTTTTTTGGGGAGTGTTTGGGGTTTTTTTTGTTTAGTTTTATTTTTTGGGGAGTTTTGGTTTTTTGTTTTTGTTATTTGTCACAGAATTGTTCATTTGTAAGGGACAGATAACACTAATAGACTAAGCTGTCTAATTAAAAGACACATTTGGTTTTGTTTAAACAACTACAGTATTTTACCTTCATGCATAATTGGTTGCATTTTAATTGAAACAGAGGAGTTACCATACACTAAGTATTGCACCAATAATCCCAAACTATGGAAGTTCACAATTTTTACTGCTATTACTTTCATTAGTTTGATTTTAAAAATGGATTTGCTTTCAGCTTCTACAGTATGACTACAAAAATTCCCTTCTTCTTATTAGATTTATCTTTCAGTCTTTGATTCCTGTAGATGTACTCCAACACTATTAATTCTATTCTCAGCAGTGCATGTAAAATTAGATTATATACATCATCATTCTGAGACTTTCTTGCTTTATCAACCAATGTTTGTTGACTTTATTCTATTGTTCACAGCTCCCTGAAAATGGCAAAATATAGAAACAGACTGGATGACACTTTTCAGCTCAGGAAGAGACACAATTTCTTTAAAAAAGGTTTTAACTCATACAATTTTTGCTTCTCCTTGCTTATATAGTGGGGTTTTTTGTTATTGCTTGGAAAGTCACTCAGAATTCTTCTGAGATAGTGAACCGTAGGTTTAACCAAGCATAAAATTTATTTGCTGAACTGATATTTTAACCTTTACTGATACAGAAAGCAGAGTTTGAATTTTAATCTATGAAAAAAGGCTTTTTACTCCAGACAGATTTCATTCATTGCAAGATAGTTAAGTCACAATTTGCTTTCTGCAGAGAAGGAAGAAACTTCCAAAGAGATACTGTTCTCAAATATAAAGACTAATACTTTTTGTCCATAAAACAACAATGAAGTCTAAATATCCAATATATTTTAATTTTTATAAGGCTAGGGCAGCCATATACAACATTAAATGAAATTACTGAATATTGCTAGTATCCTGAATAAGTTAGTTCTTGTTTACCAGAAATAACATACAAAGTTTGGGAACAGGCAGCCCCTTGTATCACATCACTATACAAAGAACTAATCAGTGTAACTTTCTCTGACAATCTCATAAAGTCAAGTTGTACTTAGAGTAATTTTTAATCTTTTTTAATTCATTGCTTGGAAGACTGTCTTACAGGAGTTATTTTTTTAATTGCTTTTTGCATAATTTAACATTAATTCAAGATTTTGGGGCTTAAGTGTTATTATTTTTTTTTTTAAATGGTCTTTTCTTCTTTGTTGCCATTGGAAGAGAAGTAGGAAGCAGCAACAGACAAAAATGAGTTGATATTTTGAAAGGCAATCTACAATATGAAGACCCTGAGTGCTACTATGGCTTCCCAAATGCATTGAACATGATGTAATTCAAGACTGCTTGAGTTTGACTGGTAGGCTTTTAAGAAAGTTTAGTCAGTTCAAAACTTAGTCTTTCTCGAAGACAAAAAGGCTGACTTTATGATTCAGAAAAGAAAGTTTATATTCTGC
>JAWWTY010000001.1:14914096-14947306 GCA_035222235.1 Margarornis squamiger
GTAAGAAATTATATATTGCTTAAAATGGTGTATCATGCTTTTGTCACGTAATTCGAGCAATTTCTGTCATATTAAAAATCAAGAATGCAGTGTAGATGGACACGTCGCTTGACAGTTTCAGCAACTATTGTACTTGCTCTCAGTAAACAGTTACTCCTTGAAAGTTTTCAGAATTTTTTTATTCTAAAATAGCAAAAAGATGCAATAGGGCTTACAGAACTCTCAGTAACTTATTGATATTTGCAGTGCACTGTGTAATTATGCTCTCCAAGTATCATTCTAAGTATCATTATAATTCTAAAAATGCAGAAGTTTCAGATTTACTGTGATAAAGTTGATAAGCTATTGTTTTGATAAAATGGGTCTTAGAGAAAAACTATTTATTTTTCTGGTTTTTTTCTTGAGTGGTTTTGATATCAGTTCATGGTCTACATAAGAATGGAAAAGTCAGTCACACTGGAAAAAGCCATAAAGGAAGGAATTTATTATTAGTTGTGAAGAGTGACAAGGTGAGCCATGAAAAAATGAGTTACATTGAAATCACAGTCCTTGCCTTGCTTATAAGCTAGGAAGAGATTAACCCAGTGGATTTACCCCCTCAAGTACCTATAATGCTACTATTGAATTAATCTTTTCCACAGAGTCCACACCTGGATTTGTAGAGATAGTTAGACTTAACAAGTACTAGACAAACTGTGAAAGTGCCCTTTGATGCATTTATTAACGTCTCAAAGACTAAAGCTGACAAGGTGTTGAGAATGAACTATCACTGCCCTGTGTGTACTCACAGAGATAATCCCCACCACACTGCTAATATTTTTAGACAATGTGACTTCAAACCAAGAGAGAACCTTTTCAAGATTTACTTTCCCAGTAACCTTTGTGGTTGAAGATGAACATATCAGGTCTTTGCAACAGGCCTTTAAAAAGCAAAGCATCCTTCTAAAGACAGGAGGAAGATCATGTCTCAGGCATCTAGTCTTCTACTGCATAATTAATTCCACATCACTGAATGGTTCTACTCAGTTTCTGTAAAGTCTTATGGACTTTGGTTCAAGATAAAAGCAAGTATTCATCTTAAAAACATACATAGAATACAGAAAAGTCTGAATACAAATGGCGAGTGATAAAGTAATCGATACAAATTATTGGAGTTACAGTTTAAAGATTAAAGATAATAAAACCTCTGTTTTAGGAGCCATGTTTGTTTATCTCCACAATTACAGAAGCTGCATGTAAAAAGTGAGGGAAATTGGTTCATTCTTATATTGTTTATAATGCACAAAGCCTTTTCTGTAAGGTCTAGATTTTAAGATATGAAAAAAAAATATGAATTTTAATACTTTGAACACCAAATTTTACCTCACTGATGTGGTTGTATTAAAAAACTTGATTAATTTTCCGCAGAAAATTACAAAAAGACAAAACAATTGCATTAATTTACCACAAAAGTGAACAATTTACAAAATTCAGTTGCTCAAATACAAGATTCTAAGACATTTTTATAGCCTGCTTTTTGATGGGGTAGCATATGGCCCTCTTTTCCTCCATTACTAGGGGAAAACTTCTCATCAGACACACATATTTTAACTCTAATAAAATATTAATTTTCATGGTCTATCACATGCAAGATGAAATCCTCAATACAGTGATGGGTATCATCATCATCTTCACAATCCCACTATCATGTCAACTTAATCTTTAAGATGAATTATCTAATCACTTGCACTATGGTGTGCTTTTTTCTCTCTTTGCTGTTAGTCACAGGCAGAGATCTCCAGGTATGGACACTCAGGTCTTCAGCAGGAATCTGACCTGGTCTTCAGTTCTGTTTTCAGAGACCATATTGGCCACACAGGGCTGATCTGGTTTGGTTTGCCTTTGACTCAAGCACAACTGCAAGAACCAACCAACCTGGACAATAGAAGAGTAACCTTAAGACCCTGAGCTGCTTGACTTTTCTTTTGGCTTTGGTGAGAATTTAAAGTCCTAAAAGAAGTCCCAAAGCTAAGGCAAAAGCACAAGAAGAGTATGTCACAGAAGTCCACTTGCCTGATGTGGAAAGAGAACTAGAGTGAACCTTGCACTCTAAGCAAGTTTTCAAAGGACACCACCATCACTCAAGGGAAGTCATGTTCACATTGCAGGCTACTTTCTCCACTGCAAGAACCAAACATTAAATTCTTACATAAAGTGAACCCGGAAGGTTTGACTTTTTTTTTCTATTGAAGTCATTTACACATTTAGGTCTTCGTTCCATCATCAAAACTCTAAAAGGCCCACATTTTTGTTTTAAATGTATTCAGTTGTATAAAAGTTATATTTTCATTTTTTTCTTAAAGGAAGTAAAGATACTGGCATTAAGTATATCAAGAAATATTTATGTTTTCAGATGTTCAGTAAGACTGAAAGATGAAGTATTCCCCACAAAACTGTCTTTACACAATTGATTGCAATAGCAGCTTTAAATATTTATATGTTTACAGTAAACACATATGCATTGTAGTTTCAAGCTGAATGCACATCTGAAATGCAATAAACTGATTCTGACAGGACATGCAAGAACTTTTATGGATCAGAGCTTCAAAAGAAATAGATATAGTGAGAAAAGAATACAGAGCAATTAAAAAAAAGTTCACAAATGTAATCTTCAGCAGAAACTTTAGCCTCCTTCTATAAGCATACTGAAATTGGTTTCCTTAAAGCTGCAGTATAAGAAGGTGCTCAGTTCTGAATGCTGTAGAGTCAGACTCCCATCGCCCAGCTGACCACTCTTCCAGGTTGGGGGGAGGTGTAAAGAGGCTGAAGCCAAAGGCTTCCCAAGTATGGACAACAAAATTGGATGACAAAGTTGTTGTCAGGCACAAGACTGTAGAGCAAAAATAAAAGAGAACCCCCCAATAACTTCAATAAATTGTCTCATTTTTTAAATATGTACTAACAAAAATGCAAGAGACTCCAAAGAGTTTTCCTCCCACCTACAGTCAGTAGCCTAGGATCGTATCCAGCCTTTGAACATGTCCAGGGCGGCAGATTTTGTCTTCCTATTGCCTTGGAGTATAACCCTAGCTATCTTCAAGTGCATGCTATGATTTTTTCCATGGGCATTACCCAAAACTCTCCCTAATCAGTCAGTGCCAATGATTTCTGTAATATTTAGATTATTCTGCTCATGAAATTAATTCCTGTATGTTACATTATGTATTAAAGAATCCTGATTACTTTACCCATTCAGAAAGCTCTGTGTTTCATATTTTACAGGACTAGAGCTATTTTTTAATACCAATTTGTCATTTATCTTATGGTATATGAAACAAGCCTGTGTATAAAAGATGTCATGCTGTAATTCTATGTAGATCACAAGCAATGTTGAGTATGCATGAGTAAAAAACTTCCAGGAAACCTATAACAAAGGAAACAACGACATTCTTTTCATTCTGTGGCTGTCAAAAGTAAAGTCAAGTTTTCCAATATTTTCAGCTCAATAACTAATATGATTGTGATCTCAACACTTTGCCTTGAATCCCCTTTGACAAAGAAAAAATGTAAGAATTACTATATTATTGTCTACACACACACTGATTTTTCTGTATCTTGTTAATATTTTTCTGATCTTCTCTTAAAATATTTTTTCCTGACATTTATGTATGTGCATCATAAATGATTTTGGATTGTTCTGCTCTGTTTCTGAAAAATAAATCTTATATAGCTATTAAAAGGTTTATCATACACACACCAGACAAAAGAGGTACTCAGAAAAGATAGATCAGAATTACTTGTTTGACTGTGACAAATTGACAAATGCTTGGCTTTTATGTCTGAATCAGACACTAGCGGGAAAGAAAATCCACTGTCCAAATGTATTTATAGCCATTAATACCTATAGATCATTCCTACAACTTACCTAATTGTCAATGTTGTATAAGCACCTCATGAAGTAGTTTAATTTTGGTTTAATACAGTCTCCTTTTTTTTTTTTTTTTTTTTTTAATATCTACATTAGAAAACATACAACAATTTTTCCCTCCCTCAAAAGGGAAGGTTTTCCAGTAATAGCATATTAATTTAAGGTTTAAAGGATAAACAGAGCTGATAGGAAATAGTGACTAGCTTGGATTTTTTTGAAAGCTTTTGAATAGATGTTTGAAATTAAGATAATAAGCAGCAACATGATTTAAAGAGACTTTCTGGACAGCCCTGCACTGGGGAAATATTAATCTCAGTTTTGCTATCAACTTTGTAGCTTCAGGAAAATGAAACTAGGCCATTTCTTATTACTTCATCTCCCCTCCTACCAGAGAGCAAACATGGGCTTAATTTGTAGACTTTTATCTCCTAAAGCTCAGACTCTGTGTAAAACATTCAATATGAAAAATATTCTAAAATTTAGTATGCCAATATCAATTTATATACATGAAAAGGAAATGAAGGAGACAATGTACTAATTTTCAAGTGAAGCCTCGGTACCTCAAAACTCCCCCAAGTGGTACTATTTAGAGATCTGTCCTCAAAATATTTCAGCTTTAGTGAAAACAAAAAATAGAAACACTATAACAGAATTTCTACTACAATAGAAGTAGCAGTACAAAAATTAGAGCTAACAAATTAATTTACTTCTAATTAATAAAATGTTATTTTGTCATATATATATAATGATTTATATAGGACTCAGCTCAGCTTTCTTATCAAATTTTTAAAGAGCAGAAATTTCAGCTTATAAAACTGCTGGGTTTTTTGCTCTTCATACATCATACTTAGTTTCAAATGAAACAAATCCTTAGTAAATTAAACACAGGATGTGAACTACGTCCATTTCTCCCCTCCATCCATCGCAAAGCTGGGTACGCCTCTATTACATAATTTCCGACTTTTCAAAATAGATTTAAATGTTTTGCAGTAATGTAAATTGAAACCATTTAAAAATGTCAGTTTCATTTAAAAAGCATTAAAACATTCAAAGTTACCAGAAAATTTTTTGCTTCCCTCAGAGTTACATTCTGGTTAAGTCACCTAGAATTTGTAAAACATTTTAATTTCTCTTGAAGAGTCAAAGATGTTTATTGCACATGTCTACTTCCTCTGACAAATCCAGACTAATCTTTCCTTCCTTCAGCCGGGTCCTAGCAACAGAGTGAGGACTGAGACCATTAGCAGCAGACCAGTTCAACTTGTCATGTTCATTGTCAAAACTGACACGATCAGTCCCTCATTTAGCAGTGTCCAGAAGCACTTGTGCTACCACATGTCCAAGTGCTTTTCTCTTCAAAATTACCTGTTTTTTTTTCCATTCTCATTGATCTAATTGTATATCCTCAAGCAGAGTCTACTGCTGGCTTAACTCTCCTGTGTGATATCCAATTTCCCTGAAAGTAATGTGTTAAAATATTTAGTGCTTTGCAGACAGACACCAGCCTGGTGTGCTGAAGTCTTCAGTGACTAGGACCAAACTAGTTCCAACCTCTACCTTTAATGCATTAATATAACCTGTAATCTTTAGCAATAATGCATCCCATTAATCTAACACAACCTGATTTTCAGGAATCTACATTGACTCAGCATTATACAATACTAAAGCTGCTGAAAGGGTGGGCACTGATCTGATAATGAGAGGACATGCATGAATTTTCTTTTCCTGTCTTTGTAATGATGATATAAATGCTTTGCTTAAACCATTTTCTTTGGAAGAATGTCCAAAATATTTGTCTTTTAAATTATGAAGCTTTCCCTATTTTCCTTTCCTGATGTCTTTGTTTTGCTACATTGGTGACTAACTGTAAAGATGACTTAACTTTTGGGACCAAATGACTTCAACAGAATGATTTCAACATTAACAATTTTCAGTAATTAATTATATTTCATCCTCTCCTCTTGATAAATTAAATACTTTTCAAAGCAAACTGTTGCTATATCATTGAGCTTCTTAAACTCTTCAAGTTTTGAAACTTCTCCTGTTTTCTGATCAGATGTTTAGTTATAACATCTGCCCAGTTTTAGAATTTTCAAAGGTCCATGCAGAATAAGTGCTAGAAAATCTCAATTTCCATCTGGAACACTTTCATATAAGCTTTTAGAACACTTTCCACGCATATTTATCTGAGTTTAGATCTAAAACATTCAGAAGTAAATGCCAGAAAAGCTAATGATGTTCAGCAGACTATAACCAGTGTAAAACTTCAAGCAGCAAACTGACAAGTTTCGTATAAATCAGTCTATGGGCTCGACAGGTAAAAAGGGAAAAAAAGCCCACTATGGAAAAGGAAAGCAATCATTCTAAGTAAAGAAACAACTACTTTCTATTCTAAAAACTTTCTTTTTTTCAGTCATAAATTCAAGCTAAATGTAAAGCGTAAAATTTATATGCGCTGCATACAAGGTCAACATAATTTTCTTCACAAGGTAAAGAAATTTCTGTATGTCACCAACAGCTAGAAAAATATGACCCAACATGCACACTTGCATTTGAAAAATAGTTTGGAACCTTCTTTGAGCTCAGACTAGAAAGTACAAGATTTTACATATTCATAGTCCTCAGTAAGTACTGCAGGTCTTGATAAGGTTTGAAAACAAATGGCATTGAAAACTCAGAATCCATTTCACACTTATATGAATGCAAGTTAATGCATACATTTCACAGGACATATTTAGTAGGAGCAACAGGTAAGGACTGAGTAAAGCCAGTTCATAGAGACTTTGGTTAATGGAATGGGGGATCTCCAAAAGGCCTGAAAGGTCTCTTTGCCTTCTCAGTAAATTCATTACCATACAACTTAGTTATCACTAACAGTTTAGCTGCTCAGACAGTGCTTGTACACAACTTTGGTAAATAAAAGATTGCAGAAATAATGGTAGTGTAATTTACAGTGCAGAATCTGATAAAAAAATAGCATAGTTTACCAGTGTCACTGCTACACGGCTCTGATTTTATTTATTCTAGATAGTGAAGTGTGCTGGCTCCATTAAAAATAGAAAGACAGGTTATTTAGTTTCTCCATGGAATTCAAATCAAGAAAGAAGTCTGTTATGGGAATGTAATTTATCTTTCAGTAGGAAATCTTGTGGAGCAAGAGACAGCTGAGTAAATACTGTTTGCAGAAAGCATATAAAAATAAATTGCAATAAGCAAAAGTATGTTCTGTTTACAATTAGTTCCACACTTCGCCTGAACACACATCCTCTAAATAACCATTAACAGCTCAGATCAGTCAGACTTGGAAAGAGCTTTTTTTCTTCCTTTAAATCAAAGAGACAGACAGTGGGTATGCAGGGATGTGAAAAAAAGAGTTCCATAGCAGGAACTTTTATTGGACTTAATCTAATTTATACCTTTATTAATTGCTATGAATTTTGCATTGCTTTCTCTAAAGCAGTAAAGTTTTCTAAAAGATAACCACACCTCCACATGGGGAAAAAAAAAAAAAAAAAAAGAGTAAGGCCTTTAGTAAATAAGTTGGTTAGACTAAGATCCACCTGAACTATGTTGTATTGTACTAAAGAACAGGAAGATTCATACATCAGAGATTACAAAGATCCACCTGGGGTTTAACAACAACCTTGAACAAGCTCTGGGTCTGATACAAAGGAGAATGGAACTGGGATGGTGAAGACTGATGTTCATGACCCCTTAACTATTCACCAGTCATCAGTGAGTTTTGAAAGAGATACTTTGAATGTTTAGTTGCTCAATATTGTTTGGAGCCAACAGCTCCATTCTGTCTGTTTGTGGTTGGTGTGCACATATATACATATGTATATGTAAAACTGTACATGTGTAGAAATGTGTATATTTATATACACAGAGAAAGGGAAGATACAATTATACCTCAAGAATTGCTTAGACATCTTAAAAAAGAAAAAAAAAAAAAAAGAAAAAAGGAAAAAAGCAAGTGCAAGAAGTGCAAGCCATCAGATTCACACAGAGAAGTGCTGTCTAAATAAGTAGAGCTTCAGATTTTCACAGTTTTAAACCAACATAACTTCTGAAAACATATGGCAAAAACATAAGGCCAGATTTTGAACTGGATTGCACAGTGGAGAGCCACTTCAAATGTCAAAGTGGCAAAGAGTTGTGAGATTTAACCTTTGTTGTTTAAGACAGTGATATAGAACAGGGGCAAGTGCATTTCTCAGATAATGTACAAGTACAGCTTTTAAGTGGATGCTCACAATAATCCCAAATTACTTTTAAAATCATTCTTGTGAATTTTAAGCTGAACAGTGTATTCCACCTGCCATTCATTTTCTCCCCTCCCATTTTCCAAGTCTCTTTCTGTTATCCATGGCCTAATTAGAGGGAGAAAGGCACTGGAGTGTGAAAAAGATGGCAAATCAAGTACAACAGAAACTTGAAAAACTGCCTATGCAAAGCAAGCCATACTAGCTTATGTTTACAAATTGTACAAAACAGAACCATATAAATAGTACCTTTCTCTGTACTCCTGTCTGCATAACTAACTAGGTAAAATTCAGTTTTATAAAAATTCTGGATTAAAAGCAAGAAAGGTTGAAGCTTGTAAAAGAGGGTGGCTAAAAAACTTGTAAGGCACATTGTTTCCTTGAGAGAATTCTTGAAACAGTCCTGGAAAATACTGAGAAGTAACAGAGACAAAAAATTGTTTAATAATTGCTTTAGGAAATTCATGATGCTGTTCCAGTACAATCAAATGTTGCATATAAGATGCAGATGGTTTTCTCTGGAATTAGAGGAAAAGAGAAAAACTTACAATGGAATATTACTTGCCAAGGAAAAGCATTGTTTAAGAGATGATACAGCAGAAAGCACTGAAAAGGAGAGTTTTGGCTCAAAGACCAGCCTTCAATTCCAAAAATCTAGAGAAAAGTAGGCCTGTATTTTTCAGTTGTGTTTGATTTAAGGTCAGAGACGCTTCAAATAGAGGACAGGTGTTTTTTCAACAACCACACTGGATTCCAAGAGTGACCTTTGTGCTGGGTAATGTTTTAGTTATGAATGTCAGGAATGATCCCTAGACCTGAAATATTTGGGATTGCTCTCTCATTTAGAAAAAAGAGTAAGCAAGCCATTAGGTGCCTTTGAGAAAATAGAAAGCTAAAATCAGTGTACCTGAGTCTGAGATGATGAAGAAGCAGAATTTTAATTAAACAACCTTTATAACCTTCTGTCAATTCAGTTTTTAATTCAGACTGCTATAGCTGAACTGAGTTTTTAGAGCTAAAAATTGACAAATTTATAGAGGTGTAAGAATATGTTTAGGAATATCTGGTTCCTTGGAAGTTCTTCCACAGTAATCTCTGTATAATGTAGCCTACAGATTGTCACAAACTTCAGCAGTCCTTCGAAAGTAAGACCATAAATAATCTTGGAAAATTTGGAAAGGGAGCATATCTACAGGTTTTTTAGTTCCTACCCCTCAACATGGGTCAATTTAGACTCATGGTCTGTGGAAGTAAAATTAAACTAATTATTACACTCCACATGATGCATGGCATGCAAAAAACTAACAAAATTATGACCTCCAGGAGACCTACAGTCAATAAACAAATATAAAACATCCCACGAAAATCATGTTGATACGGTGTGTTTCCCCTTAGGAATACCCTCTAGTATTCGGTGAGATGGGGTAGCAACACATATTAACATGACAAAAACTGCTTGTATAATTAATGCTTTTACTTTTAATGATTATAAGATAAAAATACCTCTTACACAAGGTCTCACATACTCAATTCCCATGACGGAGGGTGAATTCAACAGCCCTTCAAGTTTTTAAGGTAGACAAATGTTGAACTTACATTAATGACTGGAGTAATAAACACTTTCATGATTATATATTTTATTTTTACATTCCCCTGAAGTCCCGCATTCTTTCCTTGTTAATGCATTGACAAGCCACTGATATCCCTTGCTTCTATACATCACCATCAACTACAAACTCCCATGGCCCAAATGTCACTGATTGCATTCAATGGTTGTAGTGACAAATTCCTTTCTCAGACAGATTTCAATAAATAAAAATTAAGAATACTACCTGTCCATCAAGAATTTATGTTTATCCTGTCAACGCCTTTGCTTATGTGAAGGGCAGCTGTTACCATAAGCACCCCCTTATTCTGTACCAGGCTTTCAGTATCCCAAGATAGAATGTTCTCACAAAACCCTTTCAGGGATCAGTTTAATGACATAATATCTTTTTATATCCATTACATTTAATACAATCTTAATGGGTAGCTGACCTTCAAGAAAATAACACATGAAAAAGAAATGCAGAAAAGAAAAAGAAATTAAATCAGACTCCATAAAGGAAATCATGTGCTGCTCAATATAAATTTTATCTACCTAATAGAAAACAATTGTGCAATCATACAGTACATGCAAAGTATCAAGAAAATTAATGACATCTTATCCAATTTAAATCAAATACTTTATGGATACAAAATCAAAAGGATTGATAACATATAATTTTTAGATACCGTAACCCAGGTTGCAGAACCCCACAGTTGTGACCAAATAAGTCATAACACCACAGAAGATAACAAATTTTATTTGGTCAATAAAGATGCATAATATGAGCTTAATTTCTCTAAATATTTAAAAAACATGAGTTTGCAGAAGGGGGAACAGGCTGCCTAGGAGACAGACGGACACCTGGCCTTTGGGCGCAGGATGGAGCAAGAACCAAAACAGCAATTTGTCTACATACAACTTTTAAAGCTATTCACATGTCTATTGTACACTATTTAAGAACACACAAATTGAACTGGAATTTTTTATGAACATTATGACAATATTCAAAATTATCATCTCATCTCCAATTAAAGCAAAATGGCTGAAAATTTGAGAAAATTAAAATAGAATGTTGAAGATATTTTTTCTAATCCAACCCTGAAACTTCAAAACATTTAAATAACCACAGGAGAAGAAAGAATTGTTTAAAATTTCCTTTCCTGCACTTAAATCCTTATGAGAACACCCACATGCAGTTCAGAAGCATGCTGATAAAAGTAGCAACCATTTCTATGGCAGCTTAACAAAGAAAAATTGCCCATACTTCTGCAAATTAAGGCAGAAAAAAAGATCTCTTAAATTTTTAAAGCCATTCAAAAACTGTAGATTTTTTCAAGGCCTTCTTTATCTTGTTTAAATCACTAAAAACAAGCTTGTAGTGCCTTTTAAAACTTTCATTTCCTTCTTGTTCTATAAATAAAAGCATTTTCTTTCTACACTTCTGTCCTTTTCTTCTCTGAAGTAACTAAACTCCATATTACAAAAAAACAACTATGATTCACGACATTTTAATTGTATTTCTTACCTTTTTGTTCCTTGTAACCCTTAGTGACCAGGGGTCCCAGCTACTGTCTGGGTTGGCAGATAGGGAAAGCTCAAGAGAGGAAAAGTGTCAGAAGTATCCTACTGTGGTGAGGCAGAAGGCATTGTGTGTCCTTGGCTATAGACTACCCCCTACTCAGCACACAGTTTCACTAAGAGGATCTTGAAATTAAAATTTCAGTGAGAAGACTTTCTTTGGGAAAACATTTCAGCACTTGCTTTTGGTTTCAGAGGAACTTCCTTGACTCACACCATTGAAAACATTGTAAGTTTTTCTTTTATTTTAAGCCGTCCAGTTTGGAAGGGAAACTGTAAAATGAAACAAAAAAAAGCTGTTCCAGCAATAGCAAAAGGAGGGACTGGCAGAATGCAATAATATTTTCCTGTGCATTCAGTTTTTTCTGGCCTCTTGTTTGCTCTCATCTTGATTTTGTGAGTTCCTCTGCTCCTGGAACTTTTCAGCTTTACTATGACCTTTCTTAAACACATTATCTTCCTTTCACAATGGTAAAAAGAACCCTGTATGTATTTTGTCTTTGTTTCTTGGCAAAAAAAACAGTTCTTCTAATGTAAGTTGACAAAAAAGTAAAGATATTTTCCTGTGTATATTGATAACATAAAAGTAAAGATATTTTCCTAATCTTTACTTGCAGAGTATTTGGATTCAAAGGGCTCTTGGGCTGATGGGGAGATTACTCTATTACTGTTCTCTTTTTTTGGCAGTTCTCAAACCCACAGAGTTAATCAAGTTTTGCTTTCATTGTAGATTTTAAAGTTGTCCTCAAACTCTGAAATATCAGTCAAAACAGTATCTTGAAGAATGGACTCCAAATACATATAACTTAGACCAAGTTTTTCATTTATATTTAACAGATTTTATCTTCAATTACTGTTACAGATATTAATGCTATGAAGCTTGAAATGTTAGAATTGTTTTAAGTAAGCTTTTAGGAACTTAAAGGGAAGGTCACAGCCTCATAAAGTCTACATATTCAGAAATAAGGATATTAACCTTTTTAAAACTAGATAATCTCTAAGTAACCAAGGTTACTTAGTAAAAGAACTGAAGCTTCTGAGCTGCTAATTCTCTCCATCATGTCACATTCCATTCAAAGAGTTTTTATCAGACTTTTAGAAAATATTTCCCTGTGCAAACATTTCCAAATCTCAGACAATGTATAGGCATTTATAATTGATCAATAATAATCTTCACTGATGGAAGACTTTTTTATAACTAAATTATATTTCAGTAGCAGCTGAGGTTTCCTAGATAGAAAGTACTTGAGATATGACAAAATCATCCATTATGACTGCCTAAAACAAATCTTTGAAAAGACTCATTATCTTTGGTTTTAGATTGATTACTTTTCCCCTTTTCCACTACTTATATGCATTCAAGCCATTGCCCCAATTAACTACTGCATAAAAGTTGCTGCTGCATGGATAAAGCAGTTGTCAGCTAGCAGAGTTAATCAAATTCTGTTTTACTGAGAGAAATAAATATGCAGAATCTTCACTGTCATGCAAAGGAAAACACACCTGGATCCCATTGATTAGTCTTTCCATAAATACAGCTGTGAATGCCTTTAGATATAACATTGTAATTGCATGCTTCATGAGAGCAGAGGAAGCAAAAATATTGTGATTTACTGCTGTCTATTTAGATTCATCAGCAGCATGCTCCATTTCTGGGAACACTAAAAAATATGCACAAAAACCACACACTCGTTTCTTCCCTTGAGTTGTTGTTGGCATTTCAGTGAGAATGCTCCTGTTAACCTTATAAAAGCTACTGCCTTTTCGATATCAAGACTAGCCCGCTCTGATGATGGTTCAAATGTTGCATGTGCTTTTTTCTTGCTGGTATTTTATCACCACAATAAAGACATAGAAGTCTATATGTATTCTCAGTGGGCTACTAAAAGCCAGCTCAAGGTTTTATTCCAGGAAACAACTGATTACCAAACTAACCAGATGGATTTTGAGATGTAGGAGCAATGGCAGCTTTTTTCCACATTTACAAAATATGGAAAAAAAAAGCTCTTTCCATTATTTACATTAAGATAATGGTGTCTGTAAAAACACAATAAATGTTAGAACTGATAAATTTTTATTTTCACCGTCAATATTTTTGTGATTGTAGCAAACTTATTAGATAATTTTCAAGATTAGCTCTGCTTAATCTGCATTTATTGTATTGTTATTTGTCATTTCAACTTGCCATTTATGTTAAAGAATTGCAGTTGCATATCCTTGTCATCCACACACCATATTCCAATCAACAGATGGAATAATCCTATGCAAAATCTGGGGAAAAATGGTGATTTGCAATATTTATGCAGCAGACAGTGTGCACAATTCCTAGAACAACTTACGTTCTCTACCACAGCAATCACATTGATTGTAAAATATGTACTAACCTATATCACAAACATAACAATCTCAAAGGAGGGAGAGAAGAACTCTGACTGGTTTTGAGACAGCTTGGCAGGTGAGAGGAGAAAGCTGGAATCAACTATGTTGCACAGAATCTATACTGATTAAAAAAAATAGAAACACTGAATCCATCACAGCACTCTACTGAGTGCAAAGTGACTGTTGTGTTAAACAAGCCACCAAGAGAAAGTCAAAGTTAACACAGAGGAATCAGGTGCTTCACAAGTAGTTTAAGCTACACTGTCTCCACATCTCCAAGCAATGATTCACACCATATGAAAACAAGTTCACTGTTCTTCCTTCTACCAACTGTTTGGCTGTTTGGGTTTTTTCCACATCTTTGAGGTTGGTTGGTTGCTATTTAATTAAAGGAAAAAAATCTGTGCTTGTAACACATGAAACTAAACAGATGTAGTCATATGTTTCAGCTTTATGTGGGATATAAACAATATGTTTTTTAAACTAAAAGAGGTTTAAAGAAACACTCAAAGTTTAGAAGCATGAACAAAATCAAATGTTTTGCTAGGTTCAGAATATGTTAGTAGATTAGATCACAATGAAGTGTTAGAAGAAAATTAGAGCTGGGCAGGTGATGGTAGAAAATTCTTCCCAAAACAGTAATAGTTCAATGAAACCACATATGTAGTATATAAAGAGGACCAGTTCTAGTAGGATGGACCTGAAGGAAGCCAAATTAAAGTGTTGAAGAACTTCAAAAGAAATGGATATGACAGGGACAACACATGATGATATTTTGCTGTGATAAATGTTCCAAATGCAGCAACACATACGGATGTAGAAAAACTGGGAAAAAAGAGAGGAAACAATTCTTCACACACTTTTGTATCATTTTGCAAAGAATAATCCAGCTGCCCAACTTTTTATTTTAGAGGAAGCCTTCACCTCTTATATATATATATATATTTTTTTTTTTTTTCCATACAGCCTGGGAAAATAACTATCAATCTGAAAGCTGGAGTATTATTTCTGAATGCACCCCTATCCTGCTAAAAATCTTGTGCTCAAAGCAGTACCAGAAGGCTAAAGAAAGCAGAAAACAAGAAGTAAACAACAACTCCTTTCCCACTGTGCAAATACTTAAATTGAACACATAAATAATTGGGAAACACATTTTCACCTCTGTTGCACCCTTTGATACCACTAAAATAGGTGCCAGAGTGACATGCTGCTTTCTAGAATGAGTTAGCACCTGCCTAGAAACCAAACCAGAACCTCCAACTGCTGTGCAGGTTGACTATGGCACCTTAGCAGTTCCACTAAAAAACATCAACCCCACCTGCTAAACAGAGGCTCACATTGCAGAGTGTTCACACCCCTAGTAATTGATTTTCATCTAAGCTGACTGATATAACTAATATTTTCACCAGTACAGAAATTATTTATTATTGTTCTATTCATAAGAATTGAAATTACAAGCCATACCTGTGATACCACAACATGATCTCTTAGTGGTCAAGGTAAACCCCCAGGAATAAGTTTTTGCTCATCAACTCAGCTTATAAGAGTTCATTATTTTACTATAATACCTAAAGCCAAAGCTCAGTAAGACATTACTCACCACTGAAAACAATGTGTGTAAAGAAACCACTATGATTTTGTAAGACATAGCAGAAAAAACTTTTCTACTGACAAATCTGTATCTTTTTACTATATCTATGTGCATGTTATGAACATTTTTTAAAAAATGAACTCCTATAGGGCCTTTAAAATTTAGAAGAAACAAACAGCAACACTACAGGTTTTAAGAGAGTATAGAACTAGCCACACATGCATACAAAAAAAATCCACTTGTGTCCTCCAGCTTCCCCTCCCTGGAAGAGTATGCTTTTTTTTTTTTGCATTCTCATACAGAAGAAATTACTTTAAAGTATACCAGTCTATCAAATTTAAAATCTAAAATTAAGTATCTTTCAAACATACCTTCAGTTTTTACCATGTCCTTTCAAAAATCAGAATGTTGAAATGTTGTGTTTGGTTGGTTTTTGTTTTACCAGGTTTTTCCTTATTTATAGCAGAGTAGTAAAAATTTGCAATTCAACTCCATCAAAACCTCACAAATTCACAGTGTCAATGTGAGTCCTTTGAGCCCCAAAAAGTGTCTAACAGAAATTTTCATTTCAGGTTATATCTAACTTCCTCCCCACATTACTAAGATCTCTCCATTTCCCTCCTAGAGACTGAGTTTGACACATCTTTCTTCATGTCTTTTAACAAACTAATATAGAGTAGCTTCAAAAGTTCTACATACAAGTATAACTAGTGTCAATCACTCCCAACAATTTGGGTAAATATTTTCATTACACAGAGTAGTCTCACATACCTCTGGTAAACTTGCAAGTCAAAACAGCTGGTGAAACCATACCACCCTTTTACTACTTTTAGCCTTATTTGCACAATCAGTTGCTGCTTTACACACATATGATTTAACCCTGTACAGCTGTTGCCCAGATACTATAACCCATTCTTGAATTCTCAAATGAATAAAAAACAAAGGCTTCTCCTGCAGAAATTGCTGAATTACCTCCCTGCTTTTGTTTGCAAGCAGGTGGCACCTCTCACAGACCTAATCAATTCAGCCCCAGTCATGAATAAACTGTAGATCCAGGTAATCCTGTTTTGAGGGAAAAAAGGTCTCTCACTCTCAGGGTCTTCTTGATATTACCAAAATTTGAATTTGTATTGTTAGATCAAGCAGCTTTGTAATGCTGAAATTTTGCTTCTCTTAGATGAAATTTATTCTCATCACTCTCACCTCATTTTAAAGTTGTCATTTCAAATGTTAATTTCTTAGGGAGAGAGTGGAACAGGTGCTCATAGTGTTCTCTATTAAAAATCTGTGCCTCTGATCTTCACCTCACCCAAATTCTCAACCTGTAGAGTTTCTATGGAATATTCCTTTGACTGATGAAGAATGACAGTTCATTAACCTTCCCAAAATCTTCTAACAGAATGTGATTAACCCAGTTTTGCCATGCAGATTACATTGCTCCACACCTGCCACTTTTTAAGTGATTCCAAGATACAGGGAACTTGTCACTTGGTGTTGGTTTGTTTCTTTGCTGTTTTGAGGGGGTTTTGTGTATTGTGTGTTTTTTTGTTTTGTTTTGTGGGGGTTTTTTTGTTTGTTTTTTTGTGGTTTTTTTTCATGGGATATGTTTTTCTCATCTCAGGAACACTGACTGTTACTTGTAACTGTAGAAGTCTGGGTAGTAGGAACTGTCAGGCATAGCTGTGAAAATATCTTCCCCAGAATGCCAGTTCTAAGAAGCCCCACGGACTTGTTAGGGTTAATTTTTTAGGCAATGCTTTTTGGCATCGTGACATTAATACTGGTTATTTCAGGCCATCTGTGCCTACCAAATGTCCATGACTACATCTGTATTGATATTTCTGGAACCTGAAGAAGCTGAGCACATGTATGAATTGCATCACCTTTCAGAAACACATTTATCAGGAAGAGTTCTTTGAATCAGAATTTACTTAATATATTCTCCAACTCTTGATGTTTTACCAAGCTTGTCTTTCTCAATGAAGAATGGCATTGACAAATTAAATTAAAATCATGGAATTAATTTCTTTACTGCAAGTGTTGGAATGAAATTGATTCTTTTGCTATGAACCAGCTGCAATCATTAGCCCTGTATTTTACAATTGTTTCTACCCTTATGTTGGTTTAATAAACTGTTGATTGAGTGTATTTTTTTCTGTCACATTTATTTAAAGTGATCAGACTTTGTTCAGATCCCAGACTCTAATATAATAAAGTGAAGGATTTCAAAGAGAACGTTTTTATTAGGTGCGAAATATTTTTAACTTCTTTGTAACTAAGCTTTTTTTTTCTATCTAATTTATAAAGTAACCATATAATAATCTCTACTCATATTTTCACCCTTTTCTTCACTCCCACAAAATGACTGAAATAATTTCAATTATAACTGTTAAAAATCTCTTTACACTGATAAAATCTCTGGGCACTTATTGTTCTGAGTTTGTTGTAATTGCAGTACTACTCCAAAATATTAAATGTACTTAAACTAATAAACTCATTAACATGGAACCACTACCAAGAGACAAGGTTCATAAAGGTAGATTTTATTTAATTCTTTTTTATTGTGATAAAATGAAGTTGAATTGATTCCCTGTACTCTTGGTAGCAACCATTTACAACTTTTCAATCTATCCACCTGAAAAATGCATAATTCTTAATTTCACTGAAAAGAGTTCTTGTGATTGCTTCTCTATAGTACGAGCAATGACATTCAGTTGTATAGTTAGACTCTAAAGGCGTTTTTATTCTCAATCTAATTTTACTGACACCAGAACTGTTGCCCATGGATAAACTGGAGAACTCCTGTATGTAAGCCAGATTTTGAGATACAGAAAACTGTGGTTTCCATGGTTTTCTACAGAATCCTTAGTGAAGTTTTTCGGAGTAGTTGCATGTTTCCTGTCACATGCCTAATAGTCTGTTCCTGATATATATCACACAGCCCCCATTTGAATCACAGGATTTTGCTTAAGAATCTGTTTTCACAGAAAAAAAAAGGCAGAAAAGAAGGACACATATCCAAATTAAACATGCAATCATATAAATAGCCTAAGTCTACATATACTTGTCAATCGAATCTTTTAGCAGTGTGACCATATTCCATACTATTTTTTCCATTTCTATTTATTCCATTTTATTTATATCCAATCAACATCATTCAATCAGCCTCAACTCTCTGCCTGGCAAATGACAGAGCATATCTTCCTGGAAGACATGTCTGGTCATATGTGAAACAGGGAGGTGATTAGAGGTGATTAGAGCCAAGGTGGCTTCACTGAGGGGAAGGTTTCACCACTTGACTAATCTAGAGGCCTTCTACAATGGAGTGACTGTGTCAATGAAGAGGGAAAGAGCCGCAGGTGTCACATACATAGAATTCTACAAGGCTTTTCATGTGGTCCCACATGATTGTCTTGTCTCTAAACTGGAAAGGTACAGATTTGAAGGGCAGACTATTTAGATATTTTTAGATCTATTTTTAATAGATAAAGGATTCTCTGGATGGCTGCACCCAAAGATTGATAGTCAATGGCTCAATGTCTAAGGGCAAACCTTTAAAGGTCCATAGTGGGACCAAGAGTATTTCATATCATCATCATCATCAATATCATCATCAGTGACATGGACAGTGGGATTGAGTACCTTCTTATCCAGTCTGCATATGACACCAAGATGAATGTTGCTGTTGATTTGACAGAAGGAAGAAATTCCACCCAGAGGGACTTTGGTAGGTTTGAGGAGTGGGTTCATGCAAACCTGGTGAAGTTCAACAGGGCCAAGTGTAGTGTCCTGAGGTATTCCCTAGTATCAATAGAGACTGAGAGCAGCCCAGGGGAGAAGGACTTGGTGGACAAGGAATTGGACATGTGCTAGTAATGTGCACTTGGAGTCCAAAAAGCAGAGTAGACTTAGATTAGACATTAGGAGCAAATTTTTTAAATGAGGATGATGAGGCAGTGGAAGAGGTTGCCCAGTGTTGTGGGTACCTCTGCCCTGAAAGTGTTAAAGTTCAGGTTGAATGGAGCTTTGAGCAACCTCATCAACCCTAATAAGACCTGATTACAAAATAAAAGGCTGGTATCTGAATGTTCCCTAACAAAAGTGCAGGAGTCTTCATTCTATATAAACTTTCAATGCTTCAATAATAATAACAAAGATGGAAGAAAAAATGCATCTGAGTAGATGATTTCCAAATAGTGTCTCATTCTAATGGAATTTTTATGAACTTGTTTAAAGATATAATATATGGCAAACAGTAGTGTGATATGAGTAAAGAAGTTACCAAAAGACCAAACTGAGTGGGAGTTTAGAGCATATCAACTAGCTCATGTACTTGTGTGTACATATTCTTATATTCTAATCCTGATCTAAGTGGAAGAGAGCTCACTCCAGAGGCTACTTCAATTTAGATTAGTCATGATTTGTAAAGAGTATCATCAGAACTGCTATTATATGATGCCTTTCAAGTCTGTGTGAAAGTACATGGTACCTTAGCTAACATTATAAACTACTTATTTAACAATAAAAGGCCAACTTGATGACAGGATTAGTTAACTGCACATTTTACACAATACCCTGCAGAAATTAGCATGCAGAGGATGTTGAACTGCTCCTGCCCATAACAGGACGAAACAGAAGTTATGGTTTATAATAATGTGTAACTTCTTGGTTACAGTAGATGGATAAAAGTAAAGAAAGTGACTTTGTCCTGAAAAAACTGTATCAGTCTTCTGCAGACATTTGCTGATATTTGGGTACACAGATAATATGCATACATACATGGATAGATAAACATAGATAAATTTATTCAGGGCCGCTAAAACTTATCAGCTAAAGTGGTGGTCAAGTCAAATTTAGACAACATCTGAGTAAGACAAAGTAGTTCTTAAAATCCCTGACTCCTAGAAGTGCCTAGGTATTGAAAAGTTAAGTAATTACTGCTCCAAGGATCTAAAATTCTTCTTCTGCAAGTGACTAAAATTACTGTCACTTTATCAGAGTTTAGCAACTTAATGTATACTCAAGAGGAGCTGGTATACTAATATTAAATATTTCACTGATGACTATGGTCGTGTAACTCAGTAAATATAGTAATAACATGGCTGATAACAGGCCACAGATCTTGTACTGCTTTTACAAATACTCAGTACTGAGTTCAGTGAGAAATTAATTCATACACAGCATGAGAAGTCTTGGTTTTATGTCCTCCTTAATCTACCATCAGCCTCTCTTACTTGCTGTTTTGGAAAGAAGATTTGTTGGTCTAGAAAGGAAGGATCAGAGAAGATACAATTCTGGACATTATATACAACTAAGTGTAAGTATGTTGTAGATTCTAGTCTCTATTCAGGAACTACTTATATGTTTTGCACAAAAAAAAAAAAAAGTTTGGATAAAAATATGTAAATGGTAAAAGGCTGAAAAACCTGCAATAGCTTTAGCTGATGACTGAGAAGACTATTCTGCATTGTAAACACCCTCACATGTAAGTTGTCATGCACGTCCATGGTATGTGATACAATGGCTATTTCGGAATATAGATTTGATTATTTTTAAGTAGGAATGAACACTACTGAATGAAAAGTATATTGCCATGATTTCTGACTGCAGTTGAAGAAGAGCTGTGCTGTGGTGGATTAACTTCGACCAGCAGCCATATGCCCACTCACTTCTTCCCCTTCCTCAATAGGACAGGAGGAGAAAATAAAATAAAGATGATTGAGACAAAAACAGGGAGATTATATGCCATCTACTGTCATGGGAAAAAAGGACTCTACTGTAAAAGTAACTTAGCTTATAAAGTTAAGTTAATTAAAAAGCCAATTAAAATATATCTGAATGATAAGAACAATATTACCTAAAACACCACCTTCCCCTTGTCACCCTCTTCTCAGGCTCAACTTCATTCCTTCATTCCTCCATCTTCTACCTCCTCCTGGGAGGTGCAGATGGGGTGGGGAATGGGCAGTTGTGGTCACACTGTAACAGTTCCTTTCTTCTGTTCCTTCCTCCAAATCCCTTTCCTCTGGTCCGGTGAAGTTCCTTACCGTGGGCTGCAGTGTTTCATAATAAGCCTGCTATGGGCCACATTTTCTTCAGGGTCTATCCTGCTCCTGCTCCTGCATGGGTTCCTCCATGGGCTGCAGTGCAGACATCTGCTCAGCTGCTGTCTCGACATGGACTACGAGGAAATACCTGTTTCACCCTGACCTTCTGCACTGGTTGCAGAGGAATCCCTGCTGGGACACCTAGAGCACGTCCTCACCTCCTTTCACTCTTTTCTCACAGAGTCATAGAACCATTAGCATTGGCAAAGACCTCTGAGACCATCGAGTCCCAGCCATGACCAAACACCATTGTGTCAATTAGACCATGGCTTTCAGTGCCACATCCAGTCTTTTGTTAAACAACTCCAGTGATGGTGACTCCGCCACCTCCGTGGGTAGCCTGTTAAGATGTCTAATTACCCTCAGTGTTCTCAGGACTGTCTCTCACACTGTTCCCCTCACCATTCTGCCCTGCCTTATCCTGGCTGTGCCTGAGGCACCACCACTACAGCTGTGGGGCTCAGCTCTTCCCTGAGGTGGATTGGTTGGAGATGGCTGGAATCATCTGTGTCCAGCACAGGGCAACTCCAGATAGTCCTCAAAGAGCCCCCCTGGCACCCCACTGCCAAAACCTTGACACCTACACACAGTACAGGAAAACGTCACCCTCATTGTCCATAAAATTGAAATTGCAATGTCTGTACCTTCACTGAAGGAGTGTAACAACAATTTGGTTTTGGATTCAGACTGGAAAAGTACTGTGATCAGAGAAAGGTTTTTTTGTCCATATTAATATCCTTCATATTAAAAAAAAAAAAAAAAAAAGTGATAGAAAATATGTTGTTCTTACTATGAGTAGCTTCAGTAAATGTCTGGAAAGTCATTTTGTTCCTCTTTTTTATCTTGCTGCTTTTTAAGAGAGACACCGTATCTTATGTTTATTGCTACAGTCACCAGCACTTTCACCTTGGTTCCTAAATTAATGGTGGGATGCTTCCATTTTCAGAATCATCAAGTCTTTGTAAGGGCAACCTTATCTTCTGAATGAAATGAAAACACAGCTTAAGTGAGTAATTTTAAAGGGGAAATTAAATACTTCCTTATACTTATATTGTAAATTAGTGAATAAAACTCTTCTGTAGTTTGGATATTAATAACACTACATCTTCAAAATGAGCCAAACATTAAAAAAAAAAAATAAATAAATTCTAAAAGCCCTGGGAAAACACTTTGGCACTAACTGAGAAAGACCTGAGTGCCAGTGAGTCCTTCTCAATTAAATGAAACTCGTGTATTCAGGGTCAAGAGACAAAAAAAACCAAATAAACAAACAAACAAACAAACAAAAAACCCAACATAATTAGTGCATATGTAATAAAAATCCTCACGTGTACCTGCACAAGAACCAAAGTTGTAGAACTGTGTCTCGATTATATGTTTCTATTTTCTTTCTTTTACTGGTTTGCTGTTATCTAGGCCAGATTATTTGGGGAAAGATTTTTTTAAATTTTATTTTTTCTTTTACCTACCACTGTAGAAGTTACTCAGACTTCTAGCACATGTACAGATTTGTTATTTGAAGGTGTAATGGAATGTCATTAAAAATCAAAGACATTTTTAAAAATCACACTGAAAGAAGTTAAGTTTGGGGGCAAGTTGTCTAGAAAGGTTATAGGATCTCCATCTTTGGCAATTTTCAGAACTGGATCAGAAAAGACTTCGATCAAGGCAGTTTGACTTTGAAATTAGTCCTGTTGTGAGTCCAGACTGGACTAGATGACTTCCTGAGATCCCTTCCAAGTTATTTTAAGTTTCTACAGTATGTAATATTGTTGAAATGATATTGTCATCAATGCCATCATATAGTCTCATGGAAACTCCAGATCCAATTACACAGAAAAATAAAGAAAAAGAAGTTTTCTTTTATTTCACTGAGCTCAGCGTTTGCTCATAAATTTCAGGATCCATCTTCTAACTGTTCAATTCCTTGTCCTAGACATGCTCATTAAAAGAAATCTTTTTTTGTCTTCCACTTCTATTTTTTTAACAATAAAATTGATTCCTTTCCTCTTACGCCAATAATGTGCTTTCATTCTTATCTGCTAGATGAACTGCAGTCTCATATGTAAACTGCAATCACATTCCTCCTCATTGAAATAATTTTGTGCGAGAGAAAGACATAAAGATGCCCAAAGTAGTTCTGAGAGATCTGGGACATTTAAACAACATTATATGGAAACACAGAACCAGTATGTCTGCCCTGGCACCATCCATCAATCAGTATAATCAGTCTTGCTTGTCATCAGTTAATTAGAGAAGGTGCTAATAGATCCCATAATCTGTGACATGTCACCACATCTCTTTC
Source organism: Margarornis squamiger (assembly GCA_035222235.1). NCBI lineage: Eukaryota > Metazoa > Chordata > Aves > Passeriformes > Furnariidae > Margarornis > Margarornis squamiger. The sequence goes on from JAWWTY010000001.1 coordinate 14,937,817, forward strand.
CTGTTCTCATTTGCAGATAAAGCACACAGCACTGCCCATGAAAAATTTGCATTATTGGTCTCTATGTATTCTACTTGATGAATTTTATTCCCTTCTTCCTGAATTACTTTAACAGTTTTTTATCATTTGCTCAGTACTCTTTTCAACTTGTGTGCCAAATTTTTAATGAAAATATGGAATACATTTGAGGAGCAGTCTGTGGTGCTCCACTTACAAAGCTCTCCCTTTTGTTCATCTTTCAATGCAACTGTTATCCTCTGTCCTGCAGTGAAACCACTTTCATCAGCTTATAAATCTGCCTTATCCATCTCACTTTTCTTTAAACCATATCATAATCATCTCCATTTTGGTTTAATAATTTCATCTGAGGCATCATGTGAGATTAAGCTTGGATAAATTGGTCCTATTATATGTCCTTTTCTCCAGAAATTTGTCATATATATTTTTAGGCAGATGGTTTCTTTGGAATGATCTACCTTTTTTAGAATCAAGGTTTACTTTTTTCCCAACTTGTAGGTATGCAAAATGAAAGATAAATATAAGGTACTGTCGTGAAAATTCAATTAGATGCTGTTAAAACAGAAGCTGTGCTCTTTGAAGAATGTTTCTATAAACATGTAAAATGCTTTAAAGCTTTAACGCTGCTGGGCCAAAACAAGCAGTATCTTTGGAAAAAAAACAAACATCAAAACTATGAAGATTAATAGGAATAGGAATGTTAATCTATTATCTCAAATGTTTCACAACACTGTTCTGATCTTCGATAAAGCAAAAAACCTGTTTTGCTTCAGGATAAAAAACATACCTGTAAACTATATCTTGAGCTTTCTTATTCAGTTTTGTAAGACAATTTTATTTCCCGTTCAAGAACTTGGATTAAACCTTTTTCTAATAATTTAGAAAATAATACAATCTCTTCCTGTTTCTAAGAGACTAGAATGGATTTTGTCTTCAATTTTAGTCTAAATAATTAAAAATATTAAAACATGTTTTTAAAACTCTTTAAACTTTATGACTTTATAACATAACTGATTGAGTTTTGCAACCATTCAAAATGGATGTAGACTAATAAGTGTTGAGAGCACAAGTAGATCAATTTTCAGAAGGGAACAATTTGTTACAGAGGACCAAAAATAGTAAATGAATAATCAGTCTCTTCAGTTTGTTTGGTTGTTTGTTTAAATTTTAACATATTCTGTCCATAACTATTTGTATTAGTTCTGATATGCTGATATATAAAAACAAACAAACAAACAAACAAACAACCTATGAAGTAAAAAGACAAATAAAATTCAGCAGTTTTTCCTGGGACAGGAAAGTGGACAACACCTGCACTGCAAGCAACAACTGCCCAATCTTCATAAGCTTCATGTAAGATCTCTGTTTTTGCATCTTCTAGTACCTGGTTATACTGTTTCAGAGGTTAAATTCCCTGGAGACTTAAGTAGCTCATCCATTGTCTTAGTATCAGATCTTACTGGTATCAAGGGCTACTCTGCCTTGTAGTACTACAGCATAATTGAAAGACAGATGATTAAGTGTTTGGAACATCTCAGTTAGTTACTGTTCTTGGCACAAAACAGAAACCCAGGTTCATAAATCAAAAGGACCTGAAAAAGCTTTTTTTTTTTTTTTTTTAACTTTCTTTGCCATCCATGAATTTCAAAACTTATCCACATTATTTTTTTATTGTTCTACATGTATAGCACACATTGAAGAAAAAAAAAAAAAAATCCATCAAGATGTTGCTTTTATGCCCTTTGTGCTCCTACCAGAAGCTGTTTCAGATAATTCAGCATATTTTGAACATAATAAAGAAAAGCTGGGCATAGATACTGAAAGGTCTTGAAAAGATGCAAGGAAAAGTAATTTCTTTTTCCAGTGATTGACAGTGAAATGTATTGCCTGCTTGTTTTGCTGCCAGTCCAAAGAAATCAATAGGGAAAAAAAGAATAAGAATTATAACTTACTCCTTTCCCACTTGGTTTTGCTGCTTGATCAGAATATTATTTCCATTAAGAAAGCTTGTAAAAAATCTATCCAAGAAGTCAGTACTTTGTGTTTTAGGATTAGAGCAATAGTCAGAATACCAAGCAAAAGTCCCAGACTCCTGTTTTTCAGAACTGAATGCTACTTATTTCATTACTGAAACTTTATGCACAGCTACTGAATATTTTGGTTGTTTACCTGGATGCAAGAGTCCATCTAAGGCTCAGGCATTTTAGTTCTAGATTTATGTATTAAATAAAAAATGAAGATAAGAATTTAATGATGTAGACTGATTAGATACTTTGTAAGGCTTGAAGAACCTTCGTTCTTCATTAAATAGAAAAAACAAAACAAAACACAAAACCAAAACCAAAACCAAAACCATAGGCTATCCAAGTCCTAACTTATATTTATAAGTCAGCTAATTGCAGTTAAGGCAGATTTGCCTATATATCTCTTATAGCATCTAAAAATACATTTTCCACAATTTTCAGGACTGTTATTGCTAGTACATTGCAATATTATGCTCTCTGCTATAAACAGATAAGAGATGACAAGGAAACAGTGGCTTGCAGTGTTTCATAAAGCACTGCAAAGCTTGAGGATCTGTCATTAAAAAACCCACTGAGAAAATGATAAAAATCATTATATCAGTAAGTGCTGACTCTCACTGTTGAAAATCTATTTCAAGAAGGACACTGATATATCCAGCTTTCTGGAACTAGGAGGATTATCATGCAAATAATGTGTTTTCTCCCTTACTTGTACAATGATAAAAATTCAGCTCAGATGACACCAACATACCTTCAGAGAAAACAGGAAGATATTATCTCCAGCTTCCAGTCATCCACAACCTGTTTTGGGGTTGGTACATGGATCTGTGTGAAAGTAACTGGAAGTGGAAAATTAGCTCAGTAGAAAAAGAGAGTGCTGCTCTTTCCTTTAATCCAAAACATTTGAAGTGAATACTTCTGTCTTGGCCGCTATTTAATTTCCAGGGAGATGTGAACTCAAATTCTGCACTGCTAAGAATAGTGGCCTAATGGCCATCATTAAAGGTATGTTTCAGTGCACCTATTAATCTTTTGATGCTCTAGGAACTTATATAAATAATTAATCAAACCCTGAAGTAGTGGACTGAATTCAACACCCCACATCACCATCCAACAGAGAGGCTTTCTCGGGTTCATGTCTGCAAAAGCAAATCCATGTAGAATAATAATAACAATAGAAAAAAAATAAAAAAATAATGAGAAAGAGAGAGTACCAGTTCATGGGTGTTTAGATAGTCTCCTAGGTGGAGGGTGAAAAAGCTTGATTCATGTTATTTCAATATGAAAGGAAATGGAGTTTAAACTAGGACTTCAAAATTTTGACTGTCAGCACCATAAACAGAGACAATGGCTAAAAAAAAAGAGTCTTAATGAGACTTTAGAAAAATGCTAGGTTCCAATTTATTTTCAGATGAAATTAGTTAAATAATATGGTTTGCATTGGCAAGCAGCCTCAGAGCAATTGCCATCATATTTTTGGGTAATATCTGACTCCAGAGTCTAATAACAGAAGTACAAGATCCTACTGTGATAATACTGCTGTGTTTTGGAGCTTATTATATAATGGCTTTGGCTTCAGCACAGAGCCAAATGAGACAGATTGCTGTTTGCTTTTTTGCCTTTTTTTTTTATTTTCTCACAGATGAATATTTACCTGTGTTGAGGGAAAGGTTAGATGGAGTTTTTTTCCCCTTCAAAATCATTTCCATTACTGTAACCAGTATGCCCACTGGCCCTGGACACCACAGTACTCTAGCTACCTCAACAGTTTCCAGGATTTTAGTATTTCTTGGGAAGCATCATTTAATCCCTTCCTAATGCACTGTCAAGTGTTTGGGTTTAATGTTACATTCTTCAGCCCCGAAAGAATCACTTTTTCATCTTCCATGACAGAAATCCATGTCTCTGTTTAAATTTTAACAGTTTCCCCCCACCCCTACTCCAGTATGTCAAAAAAGGTATTCAGCCTGCTTACTACAATTTTGTATGTTCCTCTAGACTTGGTGGAAGGAAAATGTTATGAAAATGTATAGCAAAGTGGTATATGTTCTGAAAGGCACAAATCTTGTAAACTGAGATAAAATATATGGCTTTCTTATCTGGCCATATGAAAACATACTCTTGGAGTTCAGCAGTCTTTCAACTTTGCATTCATAACCTTTCCGAAAATTCCAGAGATTTTAAATTCAGATCAATACTGATTTCATGCATATCTCACTTGCTCTACCTAGGCTGCTTTTCCTTTTAAGAATCTTTTGGAGTTTGAAGTATTGTGATGAAAATTATCAAACTGAAAAAAAAAAACCAAAACAACAACAAAAAAAAAAACAACCCAAAACAAAACAACAAAAAACCCCAAAACTCAGGCTTGTTTTATTACATTTTTTCCCTCAAGTTAAAGAGCACTTATTTGTAAAGGTGACCTTTAAGTGACAACACTTCTAAGTGTTAAATAGTGGTGGCAACTGTATTTCTATTTCTACAGTGAATTATGAAGCTTGAATTATGAATTGTGATAAGTTCATGAACTTTATAGGCTAAATAAATCTTTCACATATGAAAACTTTGGGGATATAAGAGGCTGTTCAGGCATAAGGGAAGGAATGCACTAAGCAATGCTGCTTAGAAGTCCATCTACTTCTCTAGGCCCCCAGTATGTATTGCTGGATGTACCAGGCAGGTCCCACCCCTGTGGACATGTACAAGACATTACGACAGTCTTTCCACTTCCTTAGTTTTCATCAGGGTGGAGTCCTGCCTATGGGGATATTCATGAGTAACTATAGGGGTTCTTCTCAAGATTAAAAGGCTCTACATATTTCTGTTCTCTAAAAAATTATTCAAAAAACATTAATGTATTCCTACTATTAACCAATAGTCCCGTTTTATTTTAGTCCAATAAATGGACAAAAAATGGCAGATTGTGATGTAAGTAGTGTTGAGACTTCCCAAGGCACTTGTCATAAATTTAACCTTTCCATAGATTTCTTGGAAGTGAGTTCTCAATAGATCTTCATGTCCCTTTACATGAGACTAAATTTCTGGTTGCACCAATACTCTTCATGAAAACTACTTGTAGCAAGCCCCCAAAAAACTTAAATTCTCTAGTGACTATTGAGCCAGTTTCTGAACATTTTTCAGCATGTATTGGCCAGCTAGGACTGCTTTTAAGGTCCAAAGCAAGAGGGTTAAAAAATCCCCTCCTGGAAACCTATACTGGCAACCAGTTCTTACCAAAGTCCCCAGAAGCCCACAACCTTCACTTCTAGTTATTGCAATCATTCCATGTTTGCCAATGTCTTAATTACCACATTTCTGACTGATAATGAGTTTTGTCATGTCATGGTGAGACACTTTTAATCCTATCCAAATATTCTTTTAAGCCATAAGTAAGCAAAATTATTCCAGTTTGAGGCACTGTGGCCCAAAAAACAAACAAACAAACAAAAACAAAACAAAAAAACCCAACACACAAAAGTGAAGCTGCATTGGTATAACAAGTCAAGCATGTTTTAATGAGAATACAGAACTTCGAATGTCATGTATCTGAAAGGAGCTGTTCTCTCCTCAATGAAATAAAGTGTTTCAAGCTCATTAAAGCTAAGAGAAATATTTCAAAAACACCAAAAGGCTATGATGGCTTCTTAATGAACTGCTTTAAAATTTTCATTTTGTTATAACTGACACTGTGATTTCTTTTCCTTGCTTAAAGCAAAACAAACTTTAAAGTATATGAATTTTTCACAGAGTGGATATTCATTTATTCAGTTTGGAATTATTGTCAGATCAAAAGTAGTTAAGACAACCTTTTTATTTCTTGTAGAATAAAAAGTCTTATGTTTAATAGAAGCTTTCTAAATCGTATGTCAGTAATCAGACTATGCCTGTAACTCCTGCCAAGTTAATTCCCTTTGTTTCATTTAAACAACATCATTCATTACTCTTTGGTGTCTGGTACTGTCATATGTTGTATTCTAAATGGCAACAAGTACAATACTTACCAGTTGTAACTTGCATGGAAGGTTCTGTAAAAGAGATAATGAAAAGTAAAATCAGAAACTTGGTACATTTTCAACTCACTGTTGACAAGTACTGCAGATGAATAATAGTGAACTAGATTGCTGGCAAGAGTATTCATTAATATGAGTTTCTGCAGTAATTCTTGTGTTTATGGGATTCTTCTCAGTATTTTTGGCTAGTGTTATGTGTTTCTTATAGATAGCACTGGAAGGGTGAGAACACCACCAGGGAGTGAGAATCCCACCAGGAAAAGGATTGCAAACAATTTTAAATGAGACTCTTTTTATCAGTAATAATTTTATTCTCTCTTTTCTCATTAAATCTGGACAGCTCATAATTCTCTGATTAAACTGTTAAAATTTAAGCTATATTAACATTAAATGCTTGGCTTTATGTATTGTGTCTCTTTATCATCTGTAATAATATTTTGAGGGTAAAAAGAGAAAGGAGCTGGTTCAGTTGTTACTCAGACTGTTGGAAAAGAGAGAAGACTCAAGTATCATTTCCTGTATGTGAGAGTTTCAGGTTGTTCTGTGTGTTGGTAAAGTTCCGTTAGTTACAACAGTAAAATATCTAGTTTCTGGTCTCTATTTAATAAAAAAAACCCTTCTGATTTCCACTGCTAAATCAGGGAGTGTATTTACACTAATGAAATGCATAAAGTGGAATAGAATGAAGAAATGAGATATACATTATTTTTTTTACTGCTGTTACTAGTCAAAATTTGCAAAAGGGGTTTAATCATTTTTTGAAGCTGAGGGACTGGGCCTTCAATCATTTGTTGAATTTTAAAATGTTGAAAGCTCCTGTTAATGTCTATTGTTTTGATGAAATAAAATCCTTCATTATTTCTCCTTTGTATTTAAAATGGGTATATTCAAATATATGTTAATGAAAAGCAATAAAAACTGTTTCAAAATAATTTCAACAATTAGAGTTGAAAACAAGTGCAATAAAAACCTATAGATATCTAATTTGGCAACTGCAAGGCTTCCTAATAGCTATTCACTTTTAATCACTCCCAGATAATAGCACAATATTGCTTTTAGACTTATGCATTATTCATTCATAATAATAATAACCTGATATGATTATGTGCTGCTAACACATTAGTACCTTGCACTTATCAGTTTTTGCAGAAATCAGGTAGGGGAGTAAGACAGAGCAATACAGACCAGTGAACTAAGAGAAAATATTCACTTTTTATTAGTTAGATATAATTATTCATCACAGGAAACAAGTGTTGAGAAAATAATTTACACCCCTTGTGAGAGGGAAGAGTGAAACAGAAGTGATTAATAAAAAGAGACTATGATAAAAAATGCTTTAGCATTAGAATCTGTTTAACCAAGAGGAAGTGTAAGATGACAGTTGTTGTACGTATTGTGCGTGTGCTGAATCACACTGTAACTTATTGCACAAGCCACTAGATCTGGTTTCAGCTTGTTTCCCAGAAGCTTTTTAGAGGTGCTGGGCCTGATTTTACTCTGATTTTCAGAAGCAGACATGACGTATGCTCATTTAGAACTACCGTGTTGCAAAACACCACAAAACAAATGCTCCACAGACCACAGTGAATGTGCCTCATTTGTGAGTTTGCTGTTCTTTAACCATTTTATACCATTAAAAACATTTAATAGCACTTCTAATTAGTGTAGCCCTTCCTGAGAGATTGCACGCAGCTGTCTTGTAAAGATAATTCATTGTTAACCAGAACATTTGTGTGACTTTTTCTATATTAAACGTATCCAATCTCATTGTCATCACAGGTAGCTCCCCTGAGACTGCTGCCAATGGACAGGTACAGGTATTTTAGGAGTGACAGGAAGTCATCCTTTAGGTGAGAGACCAGTGGGAATGCACCCAGCTTAGAGATAGATAGATAGATAGATAGATAGATAGATAGATAGATAGATAGATAGATAGATAGAAGACAGTTGAGAGCTGAGGGTTCTGGATTAGAGACCAAGCCAATGTAAAAAAGGCTGATGGGTATCTGTTCCTGTCTGCTTAAACACGAAGAGCCAGATAAAACCTTCTTCAGGTAACTGGAGGAAGTCCTACATTTGCAGGCCCTTGTCCTTATGGTGGGCTTGAACCACACTGACATCTGCTGGAGGGGAAACACAGCAGGGCACAAGCAAACAAGGAGATTTCAGAAGTGTATCAATGGCAGCTTTTGGACACCAGGTCATTAAGGAACACTTGAGGGGACGTGATCTACTGGAGTTTGTAGTTATAAACAAGAAAGAACTGGGTTTGAGAGTTAGGCAGCCTTGAGTTCAGTAGCCATGGGGCGGTAGAGTTCAGGATCTTGAAAGAAGGGGAAAAAACCCAAAAGCCTGATTGTAACCCTGGGCTTTGGGAGATTTGTTTTGGGTTGTTCAGGGACACAGATTCCATAGATCATGGTTTTGTAAAGAAGAGGGGTCCAGGATCATCTCCTCCACACCCAAGGATGGTTCAATGCCATGCAGAGCAAGTCTAAGGTGGTATGATGCCTGTTTGCATGAATAAGGATAAGCACCTAAGGACCATAAGGTCTAAGCACCTGAGGATGAGTCTGGTAAGGGATATAAGCAGGTCAATAGGAAGTGTTTCTACAGGTTTATCAATAGCAAAACAAAGATTTTGAAAAGTGTGGGCCTGCTGCTGAACCACACAGGGGAACTGGTGACAAAGGACACAGAAAACATACCCAAAGCTTTATCTGTCTTAGTCTTTACTAGTAAGAAATTCAGAAATCTTAGGTACAAGAAACCATAGGTACCTTACACCCAACAGAAAGTCTGGAGCAAGAAACAGTTGCTCTCAGAGGAAAGTTAAGGGTTTAAGGAGCACTTACTCAATCTCAATGTATACAGCCTCTGGGATCAACCAGTGCTGTGAGAGCTAGAGGTTTTCACAGTCAAGCCACTGTCAATCAATTGAAAGCTCTTGTCAACTGGAAAAAAATGTCATCTCTACTTCTAGGATGGCAAGAAAGAGGATCCAGAGAAGTATGGGCTAGTCAGCCTCACCTTGATCCCTGGAGGAAATAACCCTGGAAACCATTTTCAAATGTAGGGAAGACAAGAAGGTGGCTAGGTGTGGTCAGCATTGATTTATGAAGAGGAGATCGTCTAACCACCTGATGACATTCTACAATGAAACAACTATCTCATCTGCAAGGAAGTGGATGTTAATCTTCACTTTAATACGGCTTTGGACAGCGTCTTCCATAATACCCTCAGAGACAAACTGAAGTGTGTGGCTAATATCATTCAACATTTGTTTTGTGTGTATGTGTTGAAACTGTAGAGGGTTTGATGTAATTTAATTTGCTGGGGAAAATGGGTCAGAAATATTAACGGGCCTATTACTTTTAACTTTGATGCTTACTGGATCAATGGGCCATTATTAATTCTTTTTACAAAATGATCAAATAA
>JAWWTY010000001.1:14950921-14982942 GCA_035222235.1 Margarornis squamiger
AAACAGATTATTGATTCTCAAGCAGCTGAAAATCTTGTTTATCAGATTCTAAAATCAGTCACATAATTTTTGCAGGGGTAATAGAGTAACGTTGAAGGTACCCTTCAAGCATAAATTCTGTCTCTATTTCTTCTGTCGATTGCACTCTTATTTCTAAACTAATGTACAAATATGGCTACTTACCAACAAATTATTCCTGCATGTGAGGCCTCTGGTCCTATGGTCACAATGAGCTCTCTGGAGAAGCTGGATGGAGGCTCAGTGTTGTTCCTGTCCTACTCAGAGACAGTGTAGAAATATCACCAAGACAAATGTATGACCGTATTGGCTGATGTGCTAAGGCTGATCTTTAAAGTAACAGTTGGCCTTTAAATTTGCCATTTAAAATAACAAGGGTACTCAGATAGATGTAAACAATGATATCCTCAACAAAGGTCTGGAAAAAGTAAAAAAAAAAAAAGCCTGAATTTAAAGATTGGATGAAAAAGAAAGAATACCTCAGAATATTTGAAAGTTGATCTACTAATATTTATTAACAAAAATAAAACCAAAATGGTGACCTGGTATTATAGACAAGCATAGACATTAGGAGTCCAATACTATACATTAGATGTTATAACAACTAGAATGTTTATAAATGTAGAAGTTATGTTGAAATTATTGTGAGGTTGTGTAGGAAAAGTTATCTTGTAGATAATGTCTCTGCTTAGTCGAACTTTCAGTGTTTCTTCTGGGTTATGATTGAGAGAAAAAACATGTACCTGTTATTATTGAGAGGATCTATAATCTACTGTAACCCAAGAAATATCAGGCAGATGAAGCTGGTTTTAAGTATGATTCATACAGGGAAAAAGTCTTGATGATAATGAAGGATTTTAACTGTTTTAAATTCTATTAGGAAAAGCCGATAGCAGAACAGTCCATAGAGCAAACTATCAAAATTAATTAATCATCAGTTTTGACTAAATAATCAAAAATCCAACAAAAACTTACAGCAATAAGTGCTTAAGGGCAAAATTATAAAATCCAAGGCTCACAGTGGTACAAAACAATCAGGGATCAAGAACAACTAAACACCATCAAAGCACTGAAAGTATGAGAAAGACCAAGGAAAAGATTCAGACATCCATCATTACACTGGAAAATAACAGATAACCCCCAAAAAACCAAATTGCTAATTCCTTATAAATCAGTCTTCGCTAAAAAGGTCAGCTACTGACATACAGCTAACAGTGTTACCATCAGTGACAGCGTTGAGTGAGAAAAGGAAAGGCTAGGTGGTGTGCAGACAGGAGAAATGTGTCATATATAAGGGTGGACCTCATTGCTGCAGAAGTGGCTGATGTAATTTTAGAGCTACCAGGGACAACGCAGAAAGAGATGAAAATGAACAGGAGCTGAAAAAAAAGGAATCATCTCTTGGGGAATAATTTTAACTCCCAGAATTATTCAGGGAAAAATAATAGATTTTTGGGTTTAAGCATAGAAGAAAATAGCACAGATTAGTTAGAAATGTATCCGAATAGACCACTGTGACTTACTAACAAGTAGATGTTAAATTCATTGGTAAAGTAGATTCAGAGAATAATCCTGTTCACTTTAAAAATGGAGGATGTTCTTAAATAGGGTTGTGATGTGATTTGTGATTTGCCACTTCACTTTCCTCCCCATTATGATCTGAAACATTTTATAACTATTTTTTTTTTATTATCAGAACATAACAGAGTGGGAATTTTAATATTAGAAGGCAGGATTGGAGTTCAAAATTACCTCAGTAAATTGGACAATAAATGGTCTGAATACACTACAATTAGTTAAACAGAATTTATACAGGAAAGTCTTGAAGACTCCAATTTCATTACAAATTGCCCACAGAAACTGTTTCAGAGCTACATACTTCCCTTGATCTGTAAACCCACAGAAAGTCATAGTCATACCCAAAATTGTTAAGGTCTTGCCAGACCTTTTATGTCAAGAAAGACTTGTTTGCAAAGAATCTATAGAACAATAATGAGGATCTACAAACCTCTGTAGAGATCAACATTTGAGAGCCTCAGTTTGGATAACTTCAAGTATAGCATACCTAGCACTGCACTCTCAGGCCAAAATCAAAATCTGTGTCTGGACAAAATCAGCACCTTATGGTGCAAAAAGAATGGAATATACTGTAAGGTTTTCCTGAATAGGAAATAACGTCAATAGGAAATAAACTTGTCTAGTAACTTTGCCAGTAACACTTGCATTCTCACAAGTCTAATCAATATTATCAGCTGTTTGAGTGCCTTTGTTAAGCTTTGATAGTCAACCTCTTAGTACTTCTTTTAATTACTCTCTACATCAGAGAGTAATTAAAAGGATAAAAAAAAAAAAAAAAAGAAAATGGAACTTAAACCCAACAATGACTATTTAATTAGATGTTATGAAAGACTGAAATCAACACGAAAGATTTTATATACTCAGCTCTGAAAGAGATGGTGTACCTCCACTTGTTTTTTCAATTACTTATTTTGACTGCCTCTCTCAAATGTAGCTTTTCTTAAACATATCAAAGTTCCTTTCTCAATTACTAAATTGCCATGTCCTCCCCTTCATCATGTTGTTGTCAATATAAAAACAAAAAGGCCCATGGAACTAATTCTTCTTACAATTTTACACCTTGTGGTTGGTTATTTTGATAGCTAAGAGGCTCTCAGAGCTTTAGAGAGTGTCACTTGTGGCTGACAATCAGTCAGATTTTCTTCAGTTTGGATCCTTTTGTTTCTAAAATGGTGAAAGCTCACATTGGGCTCTTGCTGGGTCTTTTCCCCCTATGCATCCATTGACTTCCTCACACTTTCAGAAATGGAGTTATCTTTGAGACTTCTGTTCTTTTATTAAATCCAGTTCAGGTTGATCTGATGAAGATGGGCTGTTGCACACACAGAAAACAAGACTATGTAAAGCTTGCTGCAACAGAAAACTAAGAGTGTCTATTTTTAAAGATATATATATGTGTATGTATATATATATATACAAATAAAAATATTACAGGGTTTTGTAAAGGTGCTTTATTTTACACTAATCAGTTGTCAGGAATTTAGATATAGATTTCTGTCACTGAAACGACAAAGAAAAGTAGAAACTAAGTTAAATGGTTTTTATTTCTTTTTCATACATTCAAAGGAGACCAGTCAAGTCCATCTTATTACGAATATAAATTATTTGTTTCTAGAGCATTTTAAAAGAGATTTAACATCTGAATACTAGTTTATTAAGAATTAAATTCTCCTCCACATAGAGTTACAGCTCAAGATGTCCACATCACTCACACACTGCTTAAACTTTATGCTAAGTAATGCAAAAGTCTTGTGCTGATGCTTTGCAGAGGAGTCAATTTACCTCTAGGTGTCCAAAACGAACTAATTTAAAATTTACTTGCATTTCTAATCACATTTCCTTTAAACAAACAAACAAAAAATCTTTCTGACTTGGAACATCTTGAACATAGGAGGTGGAGGGAGAAGAGAGATTTAAATCACAGAGAAATTCATACAGATATGACAAAAACCTATTCCTAGGATAGTCTATGGATGTTTTGACATTGATTTCAATAACACAGGATAAGACTCCTAAAATCTTGAAAGGATGTTAAAACTACTTTAGGTGCCACCTGAGATGAACATACTCTAGTTCACAGATAAAATAATTAAAAATACTTTCACCTCTGTGGGTGCAAAACATATCTTTTTATTGTCTTTATTTTGAGAGGATTGGAAGATGGTATTTGAACAGTGTGTCTCTAAATTCTCTAGACCACTCTTGGATTTTACATTAGATATCAGTGAAGAAATATTTGTTATTAAAAATCCAAAGATTTTTTGTCTGTTCTTAAGGAAAAAAAAATCACATTTTTATGAGGCAAAACCACAGAATGTTTCATTCTAAAGCCCAAGAGGAGGTCAGCATAGACAAGAATTAAAATACAAACTAAAAAATAATTTATTTTTTCTTTTCTAATTTCAATACAAACAGAAGGGAGATCAGAAAAAAACCCACAAGTTTTGGAAGCTTTTGCTTATTGGGAGCTTTTAAAATGAAGTTTTTAGAAGATAATGATTACATCTATAAGAAACAGGTGACAAAACTACAGCTGTTTTTCATGGAGTTACATTGTCATTCAAGATTGTTCAAAGTATTGCTGACAAGTTTGATCTCATCTAAGTTCTAAGATCCAAAATATAAGAGAGAAAAACTTGATTTGCTGGTTTGCTGGTGACTCTTAACATACATAAGAACTCTTATTTCAAGCAGAGCAATGTGCAATGTGATGCTGCCTCTGAAACCTGAGTGAATTCTTGTCAGATTTGGCTTATTCATCTCTGTGCAGCATTACATTGTACTTTAGAGATGTTTGCAGAGGACACTGTGTCAAAAGCTCATTTAACAAAAAGCCAAATGCTAAGGGCATGCAGAGGACTCTTTATTCTCTAATAAAATCTTGTGGATTCAAAATACTTTTCTTTGTACTGGAGTACAGCTGAGCCATGTTTTGCTCATTGTCAGGATGCTGCTTCATGACTCAGTGTTGTAAGGACATGCAGGTGTCCTACATTGCAGGCAGCTACTCCAACATCACACATTACACCCCCTCTTCAAGTACTGTCTCTGAGTCTGAGGTCAGAGATGTGGAAAACACAGTAGGATGAATTCTTTAGGGAAGCCAGCTATGATATTCACAACTATACCTCCTTGGTATGTTGAGGCTTGTGTGCCCCAACTGGTTTACATGGTTTGCAAAGCTGTAGTGGGCAACTGAAGGTTCCAGAAGGGAATGGTGCACTCGTTAGCCACCACTGCCTAGCTCAGTCTGCCATTTGCTCTGCTCAAAGGAAGAGAATTTTGAGAATAGCCTTGGTAACTTTAATCACAGTTTTGCCTCTGGTGGACTTACCCACACCACATCATAAACCACTCCTGGTGAGAATCAAGAGGTTACATTACAAGTGGTCAATCACTTGAACATGCCTATATATTCCCAAAGTTTGACATAAATATGACAACATTAGGACATCAGCCGACAACATTAGGACATCAGCCAATGACACATGATCTCTATTTCCTCCCTTCATATCCAAAAATTTTGGAAGCACTGTTGGTTGTGCAGCATCACGAAAGCAGTGCTGAACTCTCAAGTCCACATTTGTTTATCAGACCAAAACATTTCAGTTGAGCTGGAGAGATGTAATTGCAGTGACAAAGACGACAAAAAGGGTGTGAAATAAAAAGCAGTCTGGGAGAGCCAGAGTGACCTTTGGGATGTCCTCATATTGTGGCTGCTACGGCAGCAGTATTAAGTCTTTGCCTTGCAGTGCCTTTGTTCACACCAGTGACCAGTTCAGAGGCAGTTTAGGCAGCAAGTATTATGGTATCACTCAGAAACTAGAAGGAACAGAAAAAGGAGGAAGAAGAATGAGGGAGAAAGATGAGCAGAAACTGGAACCAGGCCTGTGAGTCCTTGTGGTGATGCCAAAGTCCTTGGCATTAGGTAAGGTGGTACGTGGTAGGCACAACATGGCCTTCGCAGGACCCACAGTCATGGAAACAGAGGTCTGTGGGAGAACTTTCCTTCAGGTGTTTCAGACATCAGGTTTCCAAGAGTATCCCATAGTTGGGACCCGACTAAATGGAGACAGATATAAATCCTCAATAATTGCTCATTTAGACAACACAGGATCAGCTGATCAGTTTGCTGAGCCACTTCTTCTGCACCACACGAGGAAATAATGTGGACAGAGTCCCAGTGCCCTCCTAGCTATCCAAATGTTCTCTCACCTTGCCACTAGTAGATGTTTAGGAAAGAGCTCAGTTCTACAGTAGCCCTTTATAATACTCTGTCAACCATCTATTAAGTAGCATTTAGACCATTGCTTTTAACAGGTACTCTTGTCTGCCATGAATTCTCCTTTTGAATCCTGTTGTACCTTTGCCCTGCAAAATATCCAGTGATGATGTAATCTGACTTTATCAAAACTCTTCTTCTGATCATTTTGAATAAAATATTCATCATTTTCAATAATAATTCAAGAATTCACTACAAAAAATACAACATAAATATGAGTTTGAATTATTGATATTACTAGTCATGTATATATCATGTTTACATTTAAATTTACATGTGTTCTATTTTATGTATAAGATAGCTGTTTTTTAATCAAGAAACTTATTTGGATATCAAAGCTGTTATGTACCGGGAAGTTTAGACAAATTTTGGAGTTGTTTTTCTCTGGGAAAAGAATAAATTTAAGTGACCTACATCCATATTGCTTTTTTTGGTTTTGGTTTTTCAGTGTTTGTTTTTGTTGGGTTTTTTTGTAGGCTCAAAACTGCTGATATCAAAAAGCTTTGTGCTACCTCAGTGTAACAGTCCTAACTTTTATTGATGTGCAGCCAGAAAATGAAACAGCAATTACCATCTGTATGCATTGGTACAGTGACAATCACAGCTTTGTAAACTAGCAAGTGGAGATTTTAATTGACCATCTACCAAAAAAAAAAAAAAAAAAAAAAAAAAAAAAAAAAAAAAAAAAAAAAATGAAAAAAAAAATTACAAGTCTGTCCAAAATTCAAATTGTTTAAGCATAAGGTAAAAAAATCAGCACCTCCAAAAAGCAGTTATGAGAAAGTTAATATTAAGATTACTATACTACTTAAATTGGGCATGTATAAATCCTTTATGTACCTGGAATGGTCAGTCTTGAACAAAGATTAGATTGAAGATCAGGAAGGATAAGGAAAAAAGTGCTCAAGAGAATAGAAAGGTGGAAATAAATAAAACATGAAAGGGCTGAAAAAAATGTAGATCAGAAGGTGAAAGAATGTAGATCAGAAGGTAAAAAAAAAAAAGAAAGATGGATAGAGCAGAAAAAGCATTCCACCAAAGGAGTATGGCATGCTGGCACTGCCACTGCCACTGAAGGTTGGATAAAGGGCATGTCATATATATTTGGGAATATTTAGGCTACAATGCAAAGCCTAAGGTGTTCAAAGTACAAAAAGGCCACACTGAGGCACAGATGGGATCCTCAACATGGCTTAAATATAGAAAGATAATCTTCCTAATAGTCTTAGAGATATTCTAAAGGGTGGTTTACTTCAGGTCGGGAATGAACATTTCTCAAGACAATCTTTTGGTGACATCCGTTTAACTGCACTTCAGTTCACATTGTGGAGCACCTCAGAGCACACACACTGGATTTCTTTTGGATGAACTGACTGACCATATGCTGCAGTGCTTTGGAATTAAAGGCCTCTGGGTCTGATTCTTCAAGAGCTATACCAGGTTGGACTCCATCTCAGCGAATGGGTGCCAGGAAAGTCAGGATTTTCAGTAGATTATCATAGGCTCAGAAAACCCTGCAGAAAAAGCATTTCACACCACTGTCATCAGAAATCAGTGTTCCAGGTACAGCTGTTGCAAAAAAAAAAGATGAGAGCTAACTCCTGGAAAAGTCCTCATACTGAAAACATCTGGATGTTGTCCAGTCAGTGTTAGTGGCAGCTGTCTAAAAAAATGACACCTGTCACATCTTCACAAAAAAACCTGTGACACTCCAAGAGCTAAGAGTAGCAGAGCAGCATTGGATTGCAGCTCTCCTTTGAGCCCAGCACATCCTGGCAGGAGGCAGCATTCCTCTCGTGGCAGCCAGCTGCAATGCTGAGCAGCCTTTCCTGGCCAAGAGCTTGGCCTTATGAATGCCACTTTCACTCCAAATATTGGCGCCTATCAGCCCAGTTTTCATGCCAATGCAAAAGTTGTTATTCAGCGAGAGTGGGATGAAACTAGGTAAAATAAGGGCTTGATTTACAATCACCTTTCCACCCAGCTTCACCCACTGCCTGTGTGTGGCATGCAGGTCTTGTCTCAACAGGTGTGAGCAGCCAGGAGTACTCGCATGGGTATATCTGGGCAGCAGAAGAGGCCGCCCCAAAAAGCAGGTGCTAATTGATGGGTGTTAGTGCAGATACTTGGGGCAGAATAGCTCAGTGTTCTGCTGTCCTGGCTTACAGCAAGTGGGAGCAGGCAGCAGCCACCATCATGCACTTCATAAAAACACCACTCCGTCCATCACAAGGGCCCTGAGACCACAACCAGCCTGGACAGAGGAGCACTGGTTGAGCCACAGTGGAAGTTTGCACAGCACCTGCCTGTGTTATATATGGCATCCATCCCCACAGGCAGGCCCCATCCTTTATAAACAAACAAACAAAAAATTCACATAGACTTTTATATTTTTTAATATATAGAGCTTGTGTCCAAGAAGAAGTGAGCATTCGAGCTAATTCTAATTTCCCGCTTCTGCCTGCTTCAAAATGTCTCCTGCCTCTTGCGAGCACACAGGACTATGCCACTCACCCAGCAAACCTGCCCCAGCAGGAGTGATGGCGGGTGCATGCTGCCACCAATTCAGAGGCTTCCAGCCAGGAGCACACAGGGACCCAGGCTGCCCCTGTAGCTCTGTGGGAGGGCAGAATGGGAAGGCTGCACCACTGGGTGTGCTTTGCTGGGGCACCTTGAGTCTCCCCCAGAGAACTCCAAAGCTGAACTCGGGGTGCCAGAGAGGGACATTAACAGAGCAGAGACACACATTAAGATGATCTCTCTCAAGCCAAGGTTTTGTGTCAGATCTGTTTCTTTTCCTTCCCCTTCTTCCAAACATTTTCCAAATCTCTGTCAAAAGGTATGGGGAAGGTTTTAGGTGACCTGCCCAGAGGAGAGGGTTTGCATTCACTCCTGAAAGTGTTGACATCCTGCAATTCAGAAGGGAGATTTCCCACTGAGAAAACTTTTTGTCTTCATCTTCAAAGCTTTCCTGGAAGTGGGAGTCCTGCTTCCAAATATGCCATGTTCACTACTATGGAGGATAATGGGGTTTTGGGACCACAGAGAGACAAACTTCCAGTGGTGCTACTCCCTCCCAGTCCTAGCTGACTTGTGATGCTTTTGGACAGGCTTCAACCACTCCACGGTGCAAGAGCTGGGGTGCCACCACAGCTCCCACTGTGTCCAGGGTCCCAACACCAAGTGCTCAAGCAGATGATTCCCTCTGGGCTTACGCTGGCTGACACAGAGACAGCCCCAATGGCTCAACACGGGGTTAAGATAGTCATTTGCCATGGAGCAATGGATACCTGAGAGGCTCTCAGGCTCCACTGTAGTTCATATTTGAAAAAGCATCTAAGCAGCTCAGGAGACTGAGTTTCACAGAAAAACTGTCTCCAATAGTTGGGTCTCATTTGCATTATATTTAGGTCTGCTTAGCCCTCAAAGCACTCTCCTAAGGCATGAAAATAGAGGTAGACTAAGGGACCATGAAAAATGAATTTATCAGAAGTTGTGCTTTAGGAATAGGGATTTGGGGACCTCAGTCAAATCTGTTGCTTGACCTAGCATTTCTGTCCAGAACACTACTACAGAAAGTAAATTACCAAACATACCAGCTCTACCATCCTTTCACCATCTAATCATGAGAAATTCAAGTCTGCATGTCCTTTGGGCAACTCTTTGAAGAAGAAAATGAATGTTAAGAAAAAATTTTGGCTGTGCTATTAGCTTATTCAAAGTCACACTTTTGAAGCATATAATGGAGTAAAGCACCACATAAGTATTCTTTGATGCAACTCTCAAAGATTTACTGAGCCATTACTTCAACAAGTACAGAAAAGCTGTAGGAGAGCAGAAGCAAGCTCTGCAGCACAATGCATGTTTTTCATGGTGGATTGCAGTTGCATTCTTGCATATCCAGGGATAATGCCAGTTTTTCCTCCATATTTCCCTTATGTTACATACAATGTCAGGGGAGCAATATGAGAATGTCATAGCAAGGTAATCACATGCCCTGTGAAGTTCAGTAGCTTGTTTCATTAGCTATTACAGTGATGCCTTGAAATGCTTCTAAAAATTAGCCGTTATTTGGCATGACTATTTTTTCCTCTGTATTGCAATACAAACTACATAGCAATTAAATGAGATGGTCCCTCATGGCTGCAGATAGTAGTTTCATGTCAAAACTTGACCTGTCTTTTTGGAATCTGACACACATAAAAACTATATATATTAAAAGATTAAAAAAATATCCACACAATAAGAAAAACAAAGGAGGGACCAAAGACAGCATTCAGCTGTTAAATAGCAGACATGCACAAAAAGCCAGTGTGAAAACCAAGACTAATCTCCCCATGCAACATACACTGTATTTTCAAAAGTTAAGTGGTCAGGTCTCTACACTGCCATGTGCATTAGGAGTATTTGTAGTGTGTTGTAAAGCTAACAAGCTTAGTTAAGCAGAGGTGTGTGGTCTTTTAAAGTGTATTCCCAGGGTAGAACCTCCCTCCTCAAGAAACTCATTTATCACTGTGATGGTTTTACCTCATTTGAAGCCAAGTTATTGTCACCCTTAAAATAATGTACCTTGACAGGAAAAAATGAAACTCATGTGAAAAGTTATACAGTCATCACACTCTGGAGTCAAAATATAGACTATCATATCAAAACATAAAACAGATGAAGACTATTTCTGTCGATATATTTAGTTGGTATTTGCTTGTAACATAGCCTTTTTTTTTTTCTTGTTTTCCTTCTTCTTTCTTTTTTTTTAAACTATATGTAAGTATTTAGATAATGTGCATATGTAATAATACACGCCCTGTGGTTCACTGTCTTTAAAGGTAGTTGTACTTGCTTCATAGCTGCCTCAGTACAGCAGTCCAGGCTTGTAAAATGTTGAGCTAGTCTGAGAAACGTGTGGATATATTTAATAGGGAGTAATGATTGGTCACCCCCTAGAGCACAGTTATATTTCAGGTGTCGTGAGTGTGCTTAATCTTGTCCTGTCCTATTCCACAACTGATGCTTGTACTCTGTAGTGTCTTAAATCTTTCTCTTCAACCCTTCATCCTCAAAAGTTGTCAAGGAACCAGGGTGGACTAAACTAAATTAAGCTCTAAGTGGCAATGGTTTCTAGTTCAACCACAGTTTCTTTAAGAAGCTCAGTTTTCAGATATGTATTTTCAAAACAGTGCAACCAACATGGTGTGCTCAGAAGGAGCTGTGCAGAAGCACTCTGTAAGTCTGTGCTTCTGTGCTTTGTTGAATCACATGCTCCTTTTGGGCTTCTGCTTTCCATCTTTTTAGTTTTAGTTCTTGTCTTTTTGCTGTCATCCTTTGGAAGAATTTATTTGAAGACTTTTTGGATCATTGTAGTTTTTCTAAATGGTTTGGAATTCTTGCATCTATTATTATTTAATAAACAACTAAAATCAACTTCTGAGAAGAATTTTTCTGTCTTTATACAACTCTTTTCACCTTTATTATTTTCCAAAACATTATCGAAGTTTATCTGACCTCTCTGTGAATATGCCATAGGGCATTCTCTGTGGGGCTGTACCTGTTAGGGTCAGCAAGCATTTCCTAATCTCTACATGAATTCTCTGTTTCTCCTCACTGCAGTCTGCCTTTTCAGCTCAAAGACAAACCTTCAAATCTGTATTTAGGCTTATAGTTAAGTAGTCTGAATATTATAACTTTGTAGATCTCAGTGAAATTGGAAGAAAGATCTGGCCATGTTTAGGGGACTGGAAATGAAGGTTGTATAGGGTATGAAAGTGGCAGGTGGCATCAATTATGAGAGGTGAGATACACGCGAAAAAAAAGAAGGAAAAGGCTCAGGTGGATAAAAACGTTTCTCCTGCCTTCCTTACCAAGATATCCTCCTTTGTATCTCTTTATCTTCCCCAGTCTGTTTTACTGAATTGCCAAGCATACAGAAAAACAACTATCTCTGTCTGGATACTAACACGATAAGAAGAAATAATTATCCAAGGGATGCAATGGAAGGTGTTGTATATAGGGGCTGTCTTAAAAGTCAGACTACTTCTCTGTGCCTAAGGTTCAGCATAAAGGAAGATTATTTTAGAACAGCAAAGCTTATTAGTAAAAACTCTGTTGCAAATCCTGCATATGTAATATGCAATTTTGACAGAAACAGCTTGTTTTGCTGGAATTTCATTCTGAAGAAAACAGCACTTTTGACAATTTGAAAACATGCCTTGAGGCTATATTCACAATTTAATATTTCAATTTTTATTCTGACATAACTTTTTATTTACTTTTTTCTTAGTTTACCTCATACTCATATAACATATGATCAAAATCCTGCCCACAAAAACCATAAGAAAATCAAATGTTTCCATTTTGTCAGATGAAGAACCATCAATCCAAAACGAGAAAATATTTGGAAAGCCTGGTTTCTGGAAAAGGTTAAATGTTCCAGGTTTTCTGCCAGTTTAATACACAGCTAAATGTCAAAGTCCTTTGCAAAACAAAATTCTGTTTCTATGCAACAAAATCAAGTAACTGGAGATCACAAAAACATGAAGCTAGGTTAGTAGAGGAATCACATTTCCCTAAATACTGAACTTAACACTGATAAAGGATTCTGTTTTCAAAATTGGGTACTACTCATATTTAAAGGTCCATCCTAAACTGAATGTGTGCATTTTATTTCCTCTTTTACTCAAATTGCTCCTTCAGCTTCTCAGAGATGCCCTCAGCTTCTGATGCTATTACAGGAAAAATCTAACAGAAAACTTTTAAGGTCATTCATTTACAACGTAATCAAGTTTAATTTACTTATTTCCCTGCAACAACAAGTAAAATGACCAAGACGTATACATACTATTCTAGTGATAACTGTCTGTTACAATTTTCCAGCTGTCTCCCACAAACAATTTTCTCTCACAGAGAAAATATTGATATCCACTTGGGAACAGTTCTGATACTTACTGAAGCAGACACAAATTGGTCCTGAACTGTTAATCCGTGCAAAATTTAATTACTAAAGAACTGGAAGCAGCTGTAATGAGCAACTTTAGGTGTGTCTCGAAACCTCCTAATGCTGTAGAGGCTCTCAACAAATCTTCTATTTCCCCGCACCACATAAATTAAATCCTTTCTTTTCAGACACCTTTTCTCCAGCCCTGTATAGATCTCACCTGGAGCTATTTACCCTTGCTAATCCCATTACTTAAGAGCAGCAGATAACTTAAAGCACTAAATATGTCAAAGGTAATTTCATAGATTTGACTAGATAGCAAAAGTAGTACCAGTGGACACTGAAATATTCCACTCTGGAGGGTTGATGAAAACTCAAAATAAGGTGAAAGCAGCATTGATAAGACAAAGATTATTTGTATAATAGTCCCTATTGACACTGAATATTAATATTAAGTGTACTCTCTGTGTCCTAAAATGATGAACAGATGAATTAATGTGCATACAAGAAAGCTATCAGACAGGAAGGGCTGCTTCTACTCTTGAGAAAAAGATGAATCAAACCCAGAATAAAAGGCAGACATGGATAGAGGAGATTAACTAGGTTGTTAAACAAACTGCAAATAACAAGAGGAGTGTTGACAAAAACAGTAGAAAGTATGTTCTGCAGACACAGACTGCAAAACACTGATCAGGGAAAGGATTTGGTGATGACTGTTGACAGATACTTAAAACCAGCAACCTGATGTCTGGTAGCAGTTAGGAAAGCAAGCAAATATGGGGAAGTGTAAATAGAGGAACAGAGCACAGATTTCAACAGATAACTTGCTGTGCCCACACCCTGAGCAGTGCATGCTGCTCTGGGCAACACTTAACAGGAACCCGAGGGTAGGTACAAAGGAAACAATCCAAAACATGAGCTTAAGAGCAGGCCCTTACAACTGGGAACATCACTCTGATGTGGGGCAACCAACAGTAATGAAAAGCTGCCTGGCAAAAAGCATTTAAGGGAAAATACCAACTCAAATAACTTTAAATGAAGGGAAATTTAAGGGAACACAAGGCAATTCAGCAGAGGCAAAACAGTGCTGTCCACTGAGAACTTTCAGAACATATATTGAAAATCCTTGAACTGAATTTTTATAGAGCTGTGGCTATTCCTGTACTGGGAACACAGCACAACTTCCTAAGAGCATTTTGGCATTACCATGTGACATGTGTGGAATTGTCCAGCATGCTTAGTGAGCCACAGTTTGTTGTACCATTGCTCAGAGGTGTAGTTCTCTGCTCTCATGCACTAGATCTATCCTTGCCGAGCCAATTTGGATGCATTGTGGTAGCTGATGCCTTCTCACTCACACACACTAGTTGCAGAATGGAGATTTTAAAATTTATGCATGTAATATTGAAATTGGAAAAGCAATATTTCAGGATGAAACTCTGCTTCAATTCAGTTACCTGCTGGCCCTGCTTGTACTAATGTTGTGGTTTAGATGAGGAGAATTTTATTTTAAGAGGTTCATCTAATGACCTGCCCCATTAACACACATGAGTCACATTGTGGAGCAAACTCAGGACACACAAACTGAACTCCTTTCAGATGAAATTAAACCTTGAGACTGCTATCAAACCTGTTCACAGGATTTTGTTTCAGGGGTCAGAGCCTTTATTGAAGCTGAAGTAACCTCCCTGAAATGAGAAAAGTGTGGATGTCAGGTCCTAAGCACCAATCCTTTTGCCCACGAGATTTACTCCTGCTGAGCTACAGAAGTTGCTAATGTAGATGTAGCCTATCTTTATTTTGCAGCAATAGCTCCTCACTGAGTTACTGAGAACACTTTGGTGTTTTGCCCAGCAGTGTTTATCTCCTGGAGTGGCTGTAACATCAGGGTTGACCTATGAAAGACATATCCGTACCACAGGAAGGGGACATTATGGAAGAATCATCATTGTCGTCATTGTCTTCTGAAGAAAAAATAGAAAGCCCCTAATGTGGCTTGACAAAAAAAATAAAAATAATATATGTCTTGAGTTCTAGACGCACAGGTCAAAGGAAACTGATAAGCCACAGAGCTTCTTTTCCTCCCAAAATATTATTCCTGCATAAATACAAACCATGCAGATGGTTTGGCTATTTGCCCATTCCACTTGGGTGTGAAAAGCAGCCTTCATGGTTGAAAAGTTATTTTTCTGAATCGCAAATGCCCATGGCCACGTGAGAGACATCTATTTAAGACCTGGCCCAAGTAGAACCAGACATAAAAGACAAAATAACTGGTAGGGCTCTGTGCCACCCCTGAAGCTACCTTGTTTTGTAACAGTCCCTCATAGACTCGCTAGGGAGCCACCTAAGACAAGCTCAACCCCTTAGCTGGCAGCTGCTGTCTGCCTGCAAATTATGATTGCTCAAATATGTATTTTATTATGATGCACTTTCAAAACTTCCTGTGCTTAAAAGAGTTTATTTTCAGCAGACTTTTTTGAGAGGTCCTATCCATTAATCAAAGACAAAACACCCTGGAGTGGACTGTGTTCCTCCAAAGGAGCTGTAAGAGCAGGTTATTCAAGAACTCATTTGCGGTTATAAATACTCTGAAGTGCAGAGCAGGAGTATCAGCAGTGGAGAGCACATTAGGAGCTGATGGTGCAGCTGTGTGAATATATTTCCCTTGACTTGTGTGGCATGGGGCTTAGAAAGTATAAAGGGTAGGAAGTGAGGTGGAACTGGAATTCAGAGCGATCAGGGTCTCTCTGCACTGAGAGCACGTTGAAGAAACAGCTGAGTACATAAAACCTCATAAAGAAAACCAAAACAATGATATTCCCTATTGTGACTGTTTAGTCTTTCTGTAGAGACTCATGGGGTCTGGGCTATCATCTATTTTTAATATCGCTTGACCTGAAAATTTATGCTACCATCTGGAGAATGTGAGGATTTCTGTGTTACAGACTTAATACTGTCAGGGAAAGAAAGAGGGAAGGGCAGCAAGGGAGGTACATTACAAAAATGTTTAAACATTATTCAGCAAATGCCACTCATTGTTTCACCTTTTTTTTCTAAAGACAATTAAACAGATATATATCTTAAATTGTAAAATGGAAAAATAAAAGTTGATATGGGAATTCATTTATATTATCTCAGATAATATACGCTCTACATTTCTTTCTATTTCAAGACATTTACTACTAAGGCAGACCTTCCAGAAGTCTGCTGTTAATTTGTCTTTTCCATAATGAATTGGAAATACTAAACGCAAGAGGAAAAACAAAAAACTATTCTAAAACTTTGTTGTATTATTCTTGCTATATTTATAATGTTTTGATTTCTGGAGTCATCTCCAAATGAGATTTTTTTTTTTTTTTTTTTTTTAAACAATGAGAGATAATCATCAAAAATAAATACACTTCAGATTTTTTTTTTTGCATCTTTATAAATTAAATGCTCATGCTTAAAAATGTCTCTGAAAACCTCACAGCTTGAAGCCTTGTAATAATTGCAATTGCTGCAATGCCAACAAAGCATACTATATAATTAGATTTCCAATAAAGACACAAAATTAGCAGCTCTGTAAGACAGTGAAGCAGAACCCCACACCAGAGCAGACAGTGTGGGAGGCGAGGATGCTGGACTTCACCCATTGTAAGAGGCACTCCTGGTCCCAGGGTCACCTGCAGTGTTCCCATAAAGCAACATCTCCAGCTGGATACATAGGGTACCAAGGGAGTGATCATTATCCAGTGTGATGGGTGGCCCGAGTGGCCCTTGCCCACATTGCTTAGTGGCCACAGCCTTGCCCTTGATTTCCTCTAGGCCCATGTGGTACCTAAACATACTTACCTGATTTTTTGTCAGGATAGGAGGGGAGATGCTGTTTCAGTGCATCTCAAATAATGTGAGGGTCAGGGTGCATCCCACCAACATGGTGCTTGCATGACATAAATCCAAAGGTATGTGCAGATGCTCTGAAGTGTGAGGCAGTTTAGGGTACATAGACTACTGCCACAGTATCATAAATGAGTGAGATGGAGGAAAAGAATCCTTATGTAGTCTTGTCTGTACTGTAGACTGGGAACTATCTCAAGGTGAACTATTCCCTGAATCATGCTGAGGGTTTGCCTTGGGAATGGCATCACCCGAGGAAAGGGATGACTGTAAAAGATAATTTTAATAAGGCTACAATAACATCAGTCTTACATTAATGCATTAGGACACAACAATAATATTTTTGTATTTGTCTGTTTTATATTAATGGTACCACTGAGCTGAGCTTCCAAACAGAAAAAAACATAAGATTTTAAAAATGTGCGTTTTTGCATGTTGACTTTCATGTGTGAAACTGAAGAAAGGGATGTAGACAAGCTCATGTCCAGAATCATGTCTAAACCAAAATTAATTCAGACTGTCTTGATGGAAATTAACTAGATGCATAAATATGATGGCCAGTCACAGAACCATATTTGATTTTCCAGTCAGACTGTTTGAATCATCTTCCACACACACCTGTCACTGAAATTTGGCTTGATTTTTAGAGTTCATGGTAGCACCCTGCAAAGATTCAAGAGATGCATTTCAGTACTTCTGGAAGTCAGGAAATATATTTGAAGGTCTGGGATTTGTAGCTAATAATTGGAAGACCAAGTAACTTGAATTCCTCAACACCAAACTTTAAACCATTCATGAAATTATCCCATAAAAATAAGGCACTGTACAGTTTTGAAAAAGTGACTTGAGATACGAGTAAAGTGATCACTGATCTTTGAAAAATCTCAATTGAAGTTCAGTGCAACACCTACAATTCAGATGCCTCCCTGACTGTTGACAAACAGGCAGATTTAGGAGTCCCGTTTTCTCTATATACAGGTTTTAATTGCCCACAAACTAATCAGAAGCCATGCTGTTATCAATGGAGCTCCATGGAGTAAGGAAGAGGCATTTTAAAACCCAATTTTTTTCTTTTTTTTTTCTTTTCCTTGGTTCTCTATCTCACATTCCTCCCAACTGTGGCCGCTTCCTGCCCTGTCTACTCCTGTTAACCTTCAGATTCTTTTTCTTCACAGCAGCTGGTAGGACTTAGACATATTTTCTCCCTTCTGCCATGCCCCTTTCACCCTGCCTTTGCAGCAGCTCTAACTCTTACGCCTAGATTAAAGGGTGAGAGACGAGTGGCAAAGTGCCGTAATTGAACAAGAGCCCATACATGATGAAACTCTTTGCTGACACAATCTAGCCCTGTGAGTTAAGCAGCTGATCTTCCTTCTCTAAATAAACATGCTGGCTGGGAGAATGAGATCTTACTTGTTTGCAGACATACAGTACTCTGTTATCCTGGCAAGTACAGTTTTAAAACAATCCTGAAGCTTGAATAGAAGTTTTTAATATTTTCTTAAATTGGGTGAAGCAAAGCTATTTTGTTCATGCTGTTCCTCCAGCTGCAAACACTGTATCCAACACCTTCCTTCTAGTCTCAAAGTCGTGGCTTTATCTAGGATAATTCTTAATATCATTATGTTGATTGCACATCTGACTCGTAACCTGTGGAGGTTCTGGAAATTTGTAGCTAGCTAGCCCCAGAGAATTCAAAGAAGATAGTAGAAGTACTTACTGCCTTTTTTTTTCTTTTTCCACAGTGGAATCTAACATTCCTGTTTATAATTTTCCCTATATTCTATGTTTCCTATTGCAAAGTAATGAAGTGAGACAGTACTGTTTTGTTATTTCACAAGGTAGAAGAATGAAGAGTTTAGAGCACAGCTACAATATACACAACTGTATATCAAGTTTGCGTGTTTATTGATTGATTTTCTTTAACTATACTCTTATAAAATATTGCAGAAGAGTTGCCAGTAAAGGGCCGGTACAACCAGGTCCTCTTATTGCCTATGCCCAGGCCTCAGTCGACATACACCAGAGGTATTATTCCTTATTTCCACTCATAAAAAGTGAGAAGAAAATAACTGCATTATCTATAGACTCTGGAAATCATAGTCCACTTGGATAATCAAGACACATTCCCAAATGAACTGATTTGCAGTTGTTAATGTGACTAATGTGTTTCTGTAATAGCTATTTTTTTGAACTGAGCATTGCCATTGCATTTTGCACTGGTTGCTCACTGCATACATAGATGTTCATTGTTCTGACTCCAGGCTTTGTTCCCTTCTTTCACACATTGAGAAAGTTTTCCACAAACTGAGTGTTTATGTGTTGAGTGCAGTACTCCATGGACTTTAGGGTCTAATGGAGTGTGAGACGGGGCCTGTGGTTTTTCATCTTGTTTTCAGCTGTACAAACATCATGTACTTTTCCCTTCCTTTTAGAGGCCAGTCTATGGCCTGCTAAAACACCAGCACGCAGCAGCATAGTTGCTGAGACTTTACAAGTCAAACTGGGAGGACTTGATGCCATTCACCTTAACACCAAACATATTGACAATGTTTATTTTCTCTGCTCCAGCCTCAGCTCTCAAATAAATATATTAGTGACTGATTTTCAGTGCTCCTCTGAAAAAAAAAAAAGCCTAAAAAAGTATCTCTCTCACTGTCAATAACAAGTATAAACTGCTCTCAGAATAAAAGGGGGGGGTGGGGGGGGTGTGGGCAGGGTGGCTGTAGTAGCACATAGAGAAAGTATAAACAAAAGAAAATATTACTTCCTTTCTTATAAACCTTTTTAAAAACTAGTGTTTATTTCAAGAAAGTTTTTGATACAAGCAGGGTCCTTGTTTTGCTTTTACACTTTACATTTTGTGAAATCCCAAAAGGACTGGAACGAGGTTGGCTGGTACTTCGTATATTTTTTAGTGTGTGCACCTTGTCTCTGGAGAAAGCCATTCATTAAATTGCTATTCTGGGTTGATGACATACAGATTTACTTTTCTCTTCATCAAGAAAATTCTGTAGCTGTCTAGGAAAAAAAAATATCTCTTTGATACGACACCTCCTAGATGTGTTTGAACCTTTAAATTAGCAAGGGAAAATGATTACCAGAAGTTATCATAGATGCAATAGTGTACAATTCTCTCTAGAAGAAGGAAAATCCAATCACAAATCTGTACTCCTGGACACAAAGATATGTCCAATATCTGTCAGTGTTTTACAACATAAGCAGCAGGTTATTTAAAGCCTTTTTAAATGGAAATTTTTACATAGGTGTTCAGAGATAGCTTAGTTAATGCAAAAGGAGTTCACAATTCTTAATTGATAGAGAGTGTCTTTTTTAATGAATGTTAATTTTAGTGCTTGTCCACACCATTTAATATCTCCAGATTCCTTCAGCAGTATCTTTCCATCCTTTCAAATATGTCTATATAGTTATCCTGAATGGTTAATACGAATTATATGCACAAGACTTTTGACTGATTCTGAAATAGTTACGTACTTGCATGTGTAGATTGCAAATGACAAAATGCAAAAACAGTTTCTGAAGTTTGCTGTTTAATCATAGTTTCTATATTCATGGTTCTCTTTTACATATATTCTTGGGTGTATGATGTGGAATCTGTTCAGAGTGATGACTGACTGTCACCACCACCTCTTCTGTCTCGATAAATATTTTTCCAAGTGTCACTAGACATGTTACAAATCTGTGAGCCCTTTTGAAACCAACTAATTCTAAAATGAATTAACTTATTTGAAAATTTAGACTTGATGTTATTGCTATGTGATTGTATTAGCTAAAGAAAATGTATTGAAGAAGCAGGATCCCACCATACTAGGTATCTGCACTAAGATTTTTTTGTGCTCACAAAATCACTAAGGATTTGGGGAATGGTGCTACCAGCCACACAGACAGATTTCGTAGCACTGGACTAACCTATCAAGCTAGAATTAGAGTAACTCAGAGAACCTGATTCTACAATTCAGAAATTTTAAAAATAACTGCAGCAAGGAAAAAAATCAGCTCTGTAAAACTTGGGTCACATTTCTTTGTTGGGTCATGTGTGGTGCATTTGGCACACATGCAGATACAGTGCTGAACAACTATTTTAGTCCTTGTTTGTGGAATTTTAGTTCTCTTAGGTTCGTTACCTAACTGGTAACTAAAAACATTTTTGGGATTAGACTTGTGGCAAGTTGTTTTCAAGCACTTCAGGAAACCTGGCTTTCCTCTGCAGGGAGCACAAACTGAGAACAGGCAACTAGATGATAGACAAAACTAAACGAAAATGTAAAAAAAAAATCATCACACAAGAGGTCATCTTCTTCAGGCGTTTATTTTGAAAAATGTACATAAAAGCATAAATTTGCTGATCTCTCTTCCT
This sequence comes from Margarornis squamiger, assembly GCA_035222235.1. Taxonomy (NCBI): domain Eukaryota; kingdom Metazoa; phylum Chordata; class Aves; order Passeriformes; family Furnariidae; genus Margarornis; species Margarornis squamiger. Next base: position 14,971,991 of record JAWWTY010000001.1, read on the forward strand.
TTTCCCATAATCTCTCTTTCTATTCCCGCCCCGCCTCCTCCCATTTTTAAAAACAGGGAAGCTAATAATAATTGTATTCAGACCAAAATCTTTCAAACACACTGAGTATTGACATGTTGGTAATTAAGGTCTCAGCTCTCCTGTTGTGACTTTTATTAAAGTCAATTTATATCTGTCAGATCCTGGCAGCCTGTGAGAATTCTCAGTGGGGATACTTGGAGCAGCTTTCCCCCATCATCATTAGCTGTGTGTCATTAATTTGATAATGTATCATAAGCATTTGATAGCCCTAGAGCCTGGCACTTTCAATTCAGGGCTTCTGTAATTGGCAGGAGCTGTTTAAGAGCAAGCACATTCATCTGTACCCCAGGTGCACACATACAGCCCCACCAAGCTACAGACTAGCCTAAGGATTTACTCTCATGCCAGGTGCATGTTTTTACTGTGTCTGAACTCATGTATGTTTTGAAGATTACCATGAAATTTGGCTGGAATTTCAAATTGAATATTTTGGAGAATTTTAGGTAAGAATCCCAAAATGGGAGAGGTTCTGAAAAGGTGGAACTGTGATACTAATAACTAGTTACAGTATTAGAAACCTAAGCTTTTTGCAAACAAGTAAGGCAATGTTTTCCAAAAGCCCAGCTTGTTCCTGCTTCACAGTTGATCAAAGATGTAGCTTTTGTAACCCTACAACTGACAGGGGCACTATGAAAAACCATGAAATAGCTGTAAAGCTAAACTCTTTTAATCTTTCATTAGTTTGTTCATCCCTCGTGTTCAAAGCTGAGTAACTAAATATAATGCCTGCATGCAGCAAAAATAGTTTGAAAACTGATTAGCAGCACAACAAGGTCTTCTTAATTTAAAAAGGCACATAGTCTGCCCTCTTCCCATTTAAGCCCCATGCTGTGGGAAACTGATTTCACAAACTGGAACAGCTCTCAGCAAGACAAGTCATAGGCAACAGATTAAGATCTTCTGCCACTGCCATTGCAGAAATGACCTTCAGTATAGTATGAGGTAAACTTATAATGAAAGTATCTAATCTCAAAAGGAAGATGGCATAGGAAATTACTGCCTACTGAAGCTAAGAAGGAGGCAGAGAGTTTCACTTTTAGTATGCCTTTTAAATTCTTATGTGTGGAGCCCTTTGTATATATTTTACTGTATTCTCACTCCCCTAACTGGGAGTGAGAAGAGAAGAGTGTTTCCCAGCACTTGTGGCTGCAAGGCCTTCCAGGCTGAATTCTGAAGCTTAGCCTCACTCCAAGAGCATTAAAAGCTGAGCCTGGCCCAGGCTGTAAAGGGCCACTGTGCTCATTATAGGCAGAAATCAGACTTTATTTCGCTTCTTATTCTCAAGAAGTAAATAGTAATTTCCATCAACAAATCAAAGGTGTGCTTGATGTAAAATCTTCCTGAAGCATATCTGTCCCTACATTAAATTTTCTGTGTCCTAACAAAATCAGTGGGAAGTAGCTGAGAAAGCGTTCAGATCATTTGCTTTTTCAGAAGGAAACTGTGGCACTAACTGAGCTATTTGCTTTTAAGTTAATTAGCGATTTTGAGTGTCCTTTTGATTCTTGAAAAGCTCCACTCATCAGCAACTTACCACTGTTTTTCCCTAAGGCCATTCAGAAAACAAACTTACTCGTTTTCTTCCCACTAGTTCTACAGTTTCTTACTGTGGACATAACTAATTTTCAACTCCTCTGATACCACTGTGAATTGGTTTGTAGCTGAAAGATTTTTGAACCTGGATGCAAAGGAAGGGACTGATCCTACCCAAGGTAATGTAACTTCACTTAAATGATTCTCCTCTATCTTCAAATCCTGCTGTGAGACACCGATCTGCAATGACAAACATCAACTCATGGACTTGGTCTGGGTGAGTGGGGCTGAGCAAGGAGACCTGTAGGCTGGGAGCCTCTCCATGGGCATCACTGCCCTTCCAGGGGCTTCTGCAGCAGAACTCACACCTCTTCCACGTGGATAACAAAATCCCACCTGAGCATCTGTGTAGCCACAGGATGGAGCTTGCTTTCCTGGGCATATATGCAGCATTCTACTAGGATAAGAATCAAAGGCCATTTGGTAGCTTTCACTGTTCTCATGTCTCACTCCATTGCCTATTTCTGGCCTTTTACTGATGGCTCCTTGCCACAGGCAGACTCCACCACACACCATTGTGCCAGCAGCCTTCTGTCCCACAGGTGTTCTCTATCTCACTAGAAACTTCTCACATTTTTTCCTGGATCACAGTAACTTAAAACAGCACATTTTATAGACATTGAGCTGTTATTACTAGTGGCATTGAGGAACAACCTGAGTTTCTGTTGAGATTTTAAATCATTCCTTAGGAAAAATGCAAATTTTTTCAGTGTGAGAGCTGGCATTCAGGGACTCAAACAGCAACAACTTATTTTTAATTGGTGGAACACCATAATTGAGAATTATTTCATTGCAGGTGGAAAAAACCCACAGCTTATTGTTTTAATGTGATGCTTTTCCTGCTCCTGCAGTTAGTAGGTGCATTTATTTAATAAAGGACAAGACTACAACACCTTCTAATTGTTTGAAAGGAAAGCTGGTTGATAAAGCATGCTGGAGCTGTAAAACCAGCTACTGTCCACATGCATCCACTACTCTTTTGCTGAAGTGTTTAACGTCCGTTTACCACTAAGAATTGATAGTAAGACATCCTAAAGGACATTCTGACAGTTTCTTAACTACATAGTTTTTGGCTAAGGATCTTTTTTATACCTTGGCCTTACATATAATGAATCATAATTCTTACCCATTGAAGAGCTGATTCACATTCACATTTAGTTGAGTTTGTTTTGGCCAGCTTATGGACATTTATAAGTACTGCAAAATCACACTGTGCATACAAGTTTCAGGGTGACAATAGGAGGCCTTAACTCTGGAGAGTGCCAATCCAGTGTTATTCTACTGTACCCAGGGGAGTAGCCAGCGTTGAGGCAGCAGATATGATTTCAATTTTGTGAAGACACTAAATTAATTTCTGATTTGGTAAACTCCCCTAAGTTAAGTATTGTTTTTTTATAAGAAGTAGTCCAGGACATTATTATGAACAATGTGTTATATGGCAGAGAAATTACACTACATATATCTATCATATTTTGTATTTCTTGTGAGACTACTGGATATAACAAGAAGTGAAATACCTCAGGTAGTTCAATGAGAAATGAGTTTATAACATACTTATCTCATGTTCAGACCTGTCTGAACAAATTATTTTCTCATATAAAGAGACCTCAAGATTTAGTTGCAACCTCAGATAATTCCATACTCTATAGTGTCCCTCCATTTCTGGTTTTCACAAACCTAAAAGTATATTTTTTAAAATGCAAATTATGCAGGGTTTGCCTTTTATTCTTTTGTCTAGTGCAGGGTCAAACATATCACTGGCACTAAAATAAACATTCATAATAATAACCAGACGGGGAAAAATACTAACTGTTCAGTGGGACAACCAGGCATACTTTCATCTGTTGTTATACAGGGGATGCTCTATTGCTATTCTTTAACTCATGGCATCAAAGGAAGCCTGTAAGTCTTAGAAAGCTGCTTCATATTTCTAGATTATAATTCTCTTTGCTCCTTTGTGATCAGCACAGAGCTCCCAAGAGAAGGCCATGACTATTTTTTTAAGATTTTATTAAGGTATTTTGCCTATCTCATTTACATAGTCCCCTCTCATTTCTCATCATTTGGATCTAGGAGTTTCCCTGTGTATATATCATTTCAACCCGTAGAATTTCAAAGTAGGTTTCAAGAGTATAATAAAAGAGCTGATGATGACGTGACCTTTTGGCTTGTCCATTACTTTCCATTATCAGATACTTGCCAGTGATTTTCAAGAGGTTTTATAGTCTTTCCCTCTTGCTTTTTGCCAGATATTAAACTTAGATACCTAGATTAAATTTGGATTGCCTTCTCTTTACCAGACAAAATTCATTCTAGTCTAGTGAAAGTTTCTATCTAAAAAAATTGCACTTTCCCTGCTTTTATTTTGAATCTTTAGGGGAAAAAAAAAAAAAAACAAAACCAAAAACAAAAAAAAACCCCAACAAAAAAAACAACAACAACAACAACAACAACATAACTAACCATTTTTAGCTACCCTCACACTGTAACACACTCCAATAGATGACTTTCACTCCAAGGATAAGGACCATCTGTTGCAAGCTGATGTGGCTATATGCTTTGTTGTGTAAATGGCACAAATCTATGTTGTAGCTCAGGGTCATTTTATAGTTGTAGCTCTGTGTTTTCTTTTTTAAAAAAGCCTCAAACACCACAAATCTAGGAAATAAAAGAAAAACAGAAATGAAACCAACCAATCAACGAAACAAACAAACAAAAAAAAAGACAAAGAAAAAACCTCACAAAAATTACCCACCAAGCAGAAACCTATATTAGAAGATGGGAACATTTTAGCTGGAAAAATCAAGTACTTGAAAGTGAGGAAATGGCAGCTCACAGTTACCCTGTGGTATATCAATATCATAGACCGTTTCTCCATGAGATCCCTCCACATTGTCTAGAAGGGACTGACACACAACAGAGCAAAGTCAAAGCTTCTTGCATAACTATATTGAAGAGCTTGGTTTTACAAACAAAAGAGTATCCATACCTGGACACTTTCCTTTCATTTTGTTAGGTTATACAAAACAAAATACAAACTCAAATGTTGTTCAAGAACACAATTGATGATTTATACTGCAAAACAAAATCTGAGATGAACATTTTACACGTGTGGGTTAGATGCAAGAGTATTAACCCACTAAGGATCTGTGTCTGACCACCCCGTAACAGCAGAGGGATGGGAATGGTGTTGCAGATGAGCATCCAGGAAGTAGGATCAAAAGAGATGTATAAAAATAAGGCTGCATGTGTGTTGCAGATGTTACTGGAGTCCTGGGTTCCTGATCCCCTTGTTTGTTTGCTTTTGAAATATCTATGACTCTTGTAGAGCATGAGCAAGGTGATGGTAGTGGAGATATGCATAACGATTGCACCAGCTTCATCAAAACCAGTGAAGTCCTGAGACTGCCTTTCAGATTAACAAAGAAAACTCATAAAGTATGAGAATGAAACAGCTTTAAGAGGGACAGAGATTACTTGTTCTTTATATAACTTCTTTAGCAAAACACTAGGCAGCCTTATCCTTTAGCTGCTGTCTATCAGCAGCAGAAACCTGCAGGCAGGGAGCTATGTATAAATATTTTAACTGTAGTTGTTGTAAATTTGGACATTTTGAGAGAGGTTTAAGTTATGTGTGTTGAAAGGAAATTAAAAAAAAAAAACATTAAAAATTTGATTTCTCATCTAGAAAAAATGTGCTTTTGGGTAAGAGCATGAATGCAGCCATTTCGAAACACACTTTGTAATATGCTGCTTCTAAATGTGACTAGCAACAGAGAAATAAGGAGACATTATAATAAATGTGATTATAAATACAAAGTATTGTTTCCCATCTGTGTCTCTCAAATTCAGCATAGTATTGGGTAATACATACTAGATCACTGTGTTTAATAGCCTAAAGTAAGATTTTGCTGACCAAGTCAGAGTGAAGGACACCTTAGGAGACTTTCTCCATCCCTCACTTACGCTAATTTTAAAGTCTAAAATCCTGGTCAATTACATTACTTATCTTGAAATATTATTCCATGATTTTGCATCTGCATCTGTAAGAATTTGTCCTTTCTGGCAGATTTGAAACTGTTAACATCATTCATTTATTTTTCTTAGCAGTGTCATGTAGAACACATATATTTGGTGGTGTATGGTATAATAATATCTCCTCTTAGATTTTCCTTAAAGCTGGGCTGATTCAGAATAGCTAAACAATGAGAAATTATTTCTTAGCATAACTCTAGATTGGCTTTCATCCCAATGTTCTCCAGGTAGGTAACAACCTTCTTATGCAATCTGATCTCTCAGAAGTATAGACTTATACTGTGGTCAGTAAAAGACAAAACAAGTCATTGGAAATTCTCTGTTAAAGAGATTTTGGTGAGAAAAATCTTTATGAACAGGAGATATGCAAATATTTCCTTTTTGAACTTAACGTTGTGGCTGAACCTATTGCTGCTTCTTTTTGTTTCTGCTCTCCTTCTGCCTCAAAAAAAGCATTACCTGTGCAGTTGCAGTAAGTTTGACTGATACTTTGGTCATCCAGCAGCATTTCATGAATCTCTTCAACATGATAAGTTTGTTTGGTGAGCTCCGTTAACTTGAGTACCATGTTTTCAGGGGGAAATTTCAGCCTAGGGCCACACTGCAAGCAAACTTAAGCATGTGTTTAAATCTCATTCAGCAAAACATTGAAACTATTTCCTTTGATGGGATGTAACCATATTTCTATAAGTTCATGGGATTTTATTTTTTTTCTGAATAGGTACACTTCCTTTAAATTAGGATAATTTGAATTTTGGAATTGCATTTTTAGACCTTCAAAATCAAAAGGAAAAAAAGAAAAAGGCAAGTAAATTTTGTCTACTCTTTTTTTGCTAGCTTGAGTTAAGTAGTTTAGCATCAGCCATTCCAGAAAGATCTCTCTCAGGTCATTCCACAAGAAATCTACTAAATTCAGTCTTGACTGAATGTTCATAGTATGATGAAAAGAGAAGTCTTAGCAAAGCTAAGAAGAACAGTATCAAGCTGGTATTTCTATTTGAATCAAAACAAAATTTCTCAGGACAAGTTTTGGGGATTTATTTACCTTGTCCAGTTGACAGACAAAAGTACAGCACTGGGCAAACCCTATGTATTTCTTTCTTTTTGATTCTTAATATAAATCGCATAAATTATGCTTCACCAGCTATCAAACATCGTGTCATACAGACAGCCCTTAGCTGAGGAAAACTGGCATCCGCTTGTCCAACTCCACAAGTAAGAGAAAGTATAAATAAAGCATAAATGATTAATTTAACCTTCCCCCCCTGCCTCCCGTTAACAGCTCAAGGACCCACAGCACACTGTGCTCCTGTGATGTACCAGTGCGGTAGAGCCTTCAAGACTGTGGCTAACCCCTTTCCAAGTACAAACACCTGTGAAAACAAAATTAGCCCTGCCAATATGTCTAAGAAGAAATGCTTTCCAGTAGGTTATAGATATAATATTCACCCCATTCAGGGGAATCCAAACAAAACACAAATGTCTTATTGGGGCAAGAGGATATTAAGAATAATAGACAGATTATATGATAGTTTATTGACGGCAAAGGAAGAGACATTAGTCATAGTTTTGTTATAAAATGAGACTTAATCAAAGAGGAATGGGTTAAAGGTCATGTGTTCTATTTGTGCTATTATTATTTTTAAATCATTGAGACTTCCATGACTGGCAAAAGAAATGATCCTGAACAGTGCAAAACAAGACAGACCTCACTGAAGCACTTCAAGATGAGCCAAAAGAATCCACTGCACGAGCCCTGCTGGCTGTATGCTAATCTTCTTTTTATGTCTTTTTAACAAGGGATGACTGGGATCTAGGACCACCTTTGCCAGAGAATTTTGTTTCAACAAACCACTAAGCTAGCTGGGGTTTTCTCAGTGATGTGTAGCAACTTGAGCAGGATATAACTTATCACAGAAACAACATTATTCTTTTACGTTGCTTCTTTTCCTTCTATTATAAATTTTTAAAGTCAAGATAACTCTGGTATGTGTATTCAATTTTCCTTCTAATTTATTATGTATATTAACTTCCAGGTATCTATTTTGATGCTTAAATGCCAGGGAGAGAGGCTCAATCCATTCTCTAATACTGAACATCAAGTGATTTACTGTAATAACTGTGCAATTACATGGATAATAAATTTTAAAAAGTGCAACCATAACTGCACCTATATATTTTATATGCAGAACTGAAATTTGCATGCTTAGGCCTTGGAGGTATAGGTCAGGCTAAAATCTTTAATACCTGAAAAGTTACAATATGCTTGTTTATATGTGAAACATGGCATCCTGCAATAACAGTAGTAGAATTTAATTTCAAATCTAAGCCTATACCTAAACTTATACCAGAAAATTGACATTTTAGGGGATTCAGATGAACTTAGGATATAATGCTTTTGAAAATGGAGTACCTTTGTTAAAAGGCATTAACACTTAGGAGAGAAGAAAAGAACCCTTTTGTTTTCTTTGGCACTAATTGAAGCCTCAATGATTTAAAAGTAAGAACTGTACAAAGATCTCAAAATGTCTAATATATATCTCCTTTCATACTAAAACTAAATTTAAAGGGAAGATACTTCTCCATATACAGGGAAAAAAATCTTCAGATTTACCTTAACTTCTTGCCTATGTACCTTTTCTGCTAACATTTTAAATATACGTGCAGGATTTACACTGTTTTTTACTTTAGACAACTTCCACAGCTAAATACACTTAGAAAGAAGAGTGCTTCTTCTACTATGCAGCCCATATTTTTCCATTTCTATTTTTATAGTGTTACTACAAACTACTTTCCACTGAAACTGTAGCATAATTTGGTGTCAGTACCTCTAATTTACCCAGACTTTTTGCTGCACCCACTTCATCTGCTAGTTAATTATTGTACCATAAAATATAAGGGTTATTTAGTTGATTCATTCTGGAGCCATAGTCTTTGCTGCCTTACTTGCCTTTCTATTCTAGATCAGCATTGTTCATCTGCCTGATCTTATATGCCATAGACTAAGGTCATCATGCGGCTGAGTGACAGAAGACACAAATCACCTAAAAAGCAGCTCCTGGGCCACTTCACAGCCAGGAGGTGACTGGGTTCCTTCAGTCTATCCAGTGTTTTGTGGAACACAACTTGTCTGAGTCTAGATCACCTTAGCCCACTGCATCAGCAATGCTTAGAACTCCATTTTCTTCAAGATTTATCTTACTCAGGGCCCTTTTCTGTCACAGCACTGTTCCATTGCCAGTCAAGTAGCACAGCCTCACCTGAAAGTCACCTGTTTCTCCAAATAAACCTTAGTGAAACCTTTGACCCATATAAAATGTCAGACCCTTCTCAGAAGATGCAGCAGAAGATGCAGCAGAAGATGAAGTATTATGGTAGATTTTCTGCTCCATCTAGTATTGCAAAAGTTTTGGGTTTCATCTAAGGAGATAAGAAGCAAGTTCAAAACCCTGACTTGGTTGAGAGGATTAGACCTAATATTCTTCCTTCTTTAATGATCCCAGTTTATAGTCATAGAATCGTTTAAGTTGGTAAAAAGACCATTAAGATCATCAGGTCCAGATGTTAACTCAACACTGCCAAGCCCACCACTAAATCTACCCATAAGCATCACATCTAGTCATGCTTAAAATGGTTTATTAATTTTCCACAATAATCCTCAATGGTAGAGATATAGATACACATTTGAACATACATATAGAGACTGTAGGTACAGATAAGAAAAAGTATGAAAATAGTGTAAAATCAGAAAGGGGAAAAAAGAAAAGGAGCAGGGATTTTGAGGCACACACAGGAAGAGAAGAGAATGACTGATGAGGTTCATAAGGACTTTGCCTCTTGGAAGGACTAACATTAAAAGTAAAACCAAACAAACTACTCAGCAACAGCTTGACATCTTTGTCTCTTCAAATTATTACATATGTACAGTATTTTCTTTGTGGTTTTATGAATATATGCAATATTTATAGACCATAAGTGGCAGTCTAGATACCAATACCTCAGGGCATTTATTGACAGTGTATGTATAATACTGCAGAAGGTCTATTGACTTCCTATGCACAGTCTATATGAGTTCACAGTTGTGACAATATAAAACTGGGAAAAACTTTGGGAAACTTTTACATTTTTATGGGCAGCATCTCTCATTCTTTTATTTCTATAATTACTTCCCTACCACTTGACTGAATCTCAGGGATTAGAGTTCAAAGAGTTGTTTAGTCTCAAATGTTTTTCCTCAGACCTCCAGATAATTAGTTTGTCCTTCATTTTGGCCCATAAACCTTTAGGAACTGGTTTTCTAGCAGGAGGGTAAGGATCTTTAAACTATCTCTGCAGCTCTGATAAGCACAAGCAAAAGTGCTCATGATCCACATCAAGTGTGAGGTTTGTACCTGCACTGCTGTGCTCTCCCTTTCCTGCCTTCATCACCTGCAGTCAGATTATCCCTGCACTGTACACATTTTTCATTCTCTTTGCTTCATCATGATTTCAGCATTTTTCATGAGTTATTCCCCCAGTTGGTACTTTAACTTGCCCTTCACACAGGGATGTTAGTGAGGCAAGAAAATCCCTGACAGATAATTATTTCCCCAAGCCACAGATTATCAGGAGGGGACAGGAACCATTCAGCATATTACCAGGGGGAAGAGCATTTGGAAGCAGCTAGAAGTTTCCTTTGGTTTGTCACCAGCTCCAGCGTTTGAAGATGTAACACACCTCTGAGTCTATTCACCTCTGTCCTGTGGGGACCAGCTGAAGTGCTTCCTGTCAGGGTCTGGTATCAATAGCACTCTGAGGGGTCTCAGTGACCCCTATAGCCTGTGCTCAAGTGGACAAGCAGCCAGATGGTCACACATTTCTGCATTCTTTCACTGTGTTTTTTCAGCACTAGATATACATGGTATCATCTTTGTCTTGCAGATATAAAGGGAACAGACCTTTGAAGAATAGCTTGCTTACTGTACATGGCAAGAATCAACACGGAGAATCTGAAAAAAATTAAATCAGTTATCAAAATGAAGAAAAACGCAGAAAGGTTTCAGGGCTCTTTTTGAGTTTTAAACTCCACCTTCACAGGGATAGAAACATTCCCATATATGTGATATATACCCATAATAATCACCTTAGAGTAAGCAATTAGTACAGTCCTAACAAATTGAAAAAAAGTAAGCGTTATATTCTGGAAATTTTCAGTGTATTCAAGGTTTGTTGAAAAGGTTTGAATTTTGGGGACAACCTGTTAA
>JAWWTY010000001.1:14983042-15069105 GCA_035222235.1 Margarornis squamiger
GCTTTTTAAACTAGCAAGTGGAGATTTTAATTGACCATATACCAAAAAAAAAAAAAAAAAAAAAGAATTATCACAAAGAAGAGTATTGCTCTGTATTGCAGCAACTGTGAAGACTAATTACATCATTTCCTTTCTTTTCATTTTGAATCAGTATTAGAAAAATATCAAAACTACTATTAGTAATCCCTGCTGTCATAAGAGAAGAAAAAATAGAATGTTCTTCAGGTGAAAAGATTAACAAATATTAAATGAAAGTGTCTGATGAATTAATTTGAAAAGTATCACTATTAAATATTCCAACTTTAGTTTATAAATAGTGTCCTGTCCTGAGAAAAATACATGCTCTAAATAACCTTATGTTTTTGCTCCACGAGGACGGGATTATACCCCAACTAGAGATCTCCAAAGGCTTTCTTTTTATGGATTCTAATGGATACAACCCTAAATGAGTTAGAAGAGACCCACAAGGATCATCAAGTCCAACTCCTAAGTGAGTGGCCCATATGGGGAATAAACCCACAATCCTGGTGTTATTAGCACCATGCTCCAGCCAGCTGAGCTAAGTGTATTCTCCTTCTTCAGTAACTAAATTTCACAAGCATGAGTTATTCAAAATTAATTGGAGGGAAGAAAAAAGAGCCAGAATATCAGAATACAGAGGGAGGGGGTAGCCGTTAGGAAGTGTTGCAATAAAAAGATGTACTGATAACAGAAGGAAAAGAAAAAGCAGTTGCTGGAACCCTCAAAACTAATAAAGTATTCACCCATTCCTGCTGATCATTGTAACTGAGTAAGGCGGGGGCAATACATTTTTCAGAGAAAAATACCTCATAGCAAAAGAAAATTATTCTTTTTCACTCCTGTTTCTGTTCAGACATCAATTGCACGACTGGCTCAAAGAGAGCTGATTCTTAGCTGGTCTGCCTTTTCATGGACTCATGGCATACTCCTCGCTCCTTTGCACTGGTACAAATAACAGCACAAGTTTTAAACAATTCTGCTGGTATTTCTAGTTAAAAATGAGGAATCAGTTAAGACTGGTAGAATATAAAAGTTGAAGGGCTTGGATATCAAGGGTATCTTAGGCAAATTTTATCTACCCAGTTTGCCCTCCCTAGGAATAGGGTTTCTTTCTCTTAAATATGGCCCACAATCACATACTAGAAGATATTCCTAAATAGACAGTGGCTTAAATAAATCACATGAACTGTCCTTTGTTATGGGCTCTATTAGGGTGCACACAAGTTGAGTGGTTGCCAGAGTCAAATGAAAGTCCATTAGCATCTCACTGTAAGTGCGCAGGAAACCTGGTAGTGCCCTCTCCATTTTCTCTAATATCATGGCCAAATGATCTCTGCTGTAGTGATAAAACATCAGAAAATTCTTCCCAAAAATAGATTGACTGAAGTTTTGATCCAGAGGAACTACTTCAGGTAATTGTATGTTAGCTGTTCTCCAAACACCATATGAGATTTTCTGCCTTTTTCTTACTTTATCAAAATAACATTGAGGGTGGATATTTCACTACTTTGTGCCTGCATAGTTCTGACAATCAGCAGTATGCAGTAAAACCCTTTCCCCAAACACCAAATTCTGTTCACAGTTATTTAGCAAGGTTTTGACCTAGAATTATCTTGCAGTATGATCACAGAGACTTATTCTTCTTTCCTCTCTTTTTATTATTTTCTCAATTGTACTCCAAGAACACAAAAGGAAATAGAATGTGACATATTTTTGATGTGATGAAAGTTTATTCCAGCAAAAACTGTCTCATAAAGTACTGGTTTTCACTTAATGCTCTTTTCTTAGAGCACTTTTCAAAGAACTTTGGAGAAGTTAACTGAAACTTGAACAGACTTCATTGCCCATTTAAGCCACCACTTTAACAAGCTCTAGAAATAATGTTAGCTTCTGAGATAGGAGTTTTTATCTTAGTGTAGGTACCAAGTGCAATACCTAATGGGCTTTTGCCTTTGGTTTGAGCGTAACAGACTCATTCAGTGCTCACTGGCTATTGCACACTACAGCAGGCATTGATTTTTTATTTACTTAAGCATTTCAAATTCAGACCCGAAGAGCTCCGTGGCACAGTGATATGCTGCAGTAATACCAGTGCTGCCCTGTTTTAAAGGCTTTCAATATGATTACACAAAGAGACACTGGCAAGGGTGCTTATGACCATGGAAAATACCCATAGACTTAGACCTTAAAATTCAAGTTTCAATTTGCATTGATTCATTGCCACAAGAATGAGAGGTATGGATCTTTCCTATGCTTTTGGAGTAAGGTGATGCTGTTATTAGTTGCCAAAATAGCTGTCAAGCTCTGAATTAGGACTGATTAATAACAGACTTTTATGGCATCCTCCACATTTAATATCACACTGTGAATGTTTTAATGTGATAAGTAAGTCTTCTGAATTTCCAGGACTTAACCTAGTGGCTGCACTCAACTATTCATTTCTAGTCAAAGTTATAAAATTATGGAATCATAGAATGGCCTCGGTTGGAAGGGACATTAAAGGCCATCCAGTTCCAACACCCCTGCCATGACCCTTCCACTAGACCAGGTTGCTCAGACCCCCATCCAACCTGGCCTTGAACACTTCCAGGGATGGGGCATCCACAACCTCTCTGGGCAACCTGTTCCAGTGCCTCACCACTCTCACAGTGAAGAATTATCTTCTCATATCTGATGTGTGAGATATATGATGAAGATAGGAGAACAGTATGACTCTAATACTACATTATAATAAAAAAACCTTTAGTTTCAAGCTGCCTGAACAATATACATCAACCAAGTATTGTTTCCTGCTAATAGCTAAACAGAAAATAAGTGTGAAACTGACTAAGTGAGTCAGTCAAAAACTCTTGGCTCCTTCAAGGCAGTGACTCCAAGCCAGATGGCAAAAGATGTTTCTGGCCAATACCTTAGATGAGTGGTGTTTCAGACTATAAACATATCAGATTTGAGGATGAACAGCAGACCACTTGGAGTTACTTTATATATATATATAGTTCTATATGAAATATAGCTCTAAATTAAACTTTGTAAAGAATACAAATATAAAATTCAATTCCTCACCCAGGGATTTATAACCAGAGAGACTTGAGGCTTGCAAGTCAGAGATAAGTTTGTAAAAATGGGCTTAAAGTACTGGATACTTTCCAATTAGATCTTCTGTTCCTATTAGCTTCCTTAGGAAACACCTCTTGTGTCACATCATTCTGAAACTGAGTGTAACAAATCAAGTGTTTGTTTTAGTGGAAAGTACAGAAAAATAATAAACAAGTCTCAGTCTGAAAGTAAATTTTTGATATGGCAAAAAAACAGGGTTTGTATGCAAATCAGGAAGAAGGTAGGTACAGATGAAAACCGAAACAAATGTCCAGACCCGAAAACCAGAAAATGCTGCACTGTCATTGTGCCCACTCTGTCACTTCTATTTTGTTACAGCATTGCTGATTTTAATAGAGTTGCTTCTGATTTACATTACAGTGAGAACATCAGGTTAATGCTGGATCTAATTTTCTTTTTCTGGTACACAAATGTTTAACCTATACTGTCCTACACATGAGGCTGTAGCTTTGGGAAAATAGAAATACAACATTTTCTAGGTGAATTAGAAAACACAGATAACTGCACTGGGTCAGACTGAGGTGGAGTCCTGTCTCTGGTGGAGTCAGGAACTAGACCTGATTCAGAGTATAAGGAACGTATATGAATACTCTTCTCCTTTTTCTTCTCTGTTCTTAGCAATTTCAGTATGGGCACTTTCTGTACAAGGGGTTATACTTCTGTGTATCACAGTTTTTCATTATTTTTTCTCCTAGAATTTCTCTTCTTCACTAAACAATTTATATTTCCATTGTCCACAACACACTGTGCCAGTAAGTCCCATATTTGCATGAAAATGGTGTGAAAGTACTGTGTTAAAATGTATTACCCTCTGCTCAACTTAAAACATCAACTGGATAGTTTGTTGTAAAAATTTTTCATTGTATATCTTGGATCTAATGGATATCAAGGTTGTCTAAACTAGGATTTCTGTGCACAGCCTAGCCTGGCTTCCCTGCCCTCTGCTTCATACATTGTTCAACTTGCTATGGAAAAATTTTTAAATCTTTCTCTGACTAAAATTTTCAGACTGAATCTGCTGGAGCTGCCCAGTCTGCTGGATACAGGTTATTCTCTCCTGGGCTGAGACAAAGGACTTGGACATCTCATCATTATCTCACAGTCAAAGCCTAGTATGAAAGATTCGTTTACTCTCACTCACCAGCAGTAAGTGGTGATGGTCTCCTTTTCCATTTATGATGCCTTACCTGTCACAGACATATTCTGTCATTTCAACAGTCATGAAAGATTTACCTAAGCTTATCTAAAATTGTTAGCTATTGAGAGAACTGTGCATTAAATGTGCTAGAATTGTCATGTGCATGAAACATGTTTGTTCATTCCTTCCTCTCCATCTCTTGCTCTCTTTCACAAACACATTAACAAAAGTCTACTAAGCAGATAACAATAATATACATGTTTAGGAACTCCCATTTATTCATCTGCTGTCTGAACACGTGCACATAAATAAACCAATATACCTACACTTTTATCAATTCAGTTCTTAAAAATATATATGGGAATGCTATGGAAAAAGGCATGAATGGCACACTAAAAATCTGTGGTGAAGTTAAAATTTAGTGTTAACTAAATTGTTGCCTTCCTATGAAGACCTTTATGCAGTGCACACTACCATAGCAGATATACATCAATTTTCATGAATGTACAGATCTTAAAACTTTTCAATGTTCTTAAAAATTTCTATTCTGCTTATTATTGCAGAAGATAATTTGAAGGCAATAGAGTACAGTCATGACAGTGCTGGGCAGCTTTTTAAGATATGTGAAAAGAAATGGTGCAAGAAATTTTTCTGTATTCTCTTGTACTAAGTCATCTTTTGTGTCTGCTAAGAGCAGAACTGCCTTAGAAAAGAAACACGCCTATGTCTGCTGGACCATGCAGAAATACAAAATATGAATTGATAGATTGAATTACAAAAGCCCTTTCTATTTTCCCCAGTATTTAGGGGCCTTTTTTATGGATTATCTGTTCAGACTTCCACTAGTGACAAAACTAACTTCATAAAATTCTTACATTTAGGTGACTTTGATGAAGTTTCAATGCTTGGATATAATGGAATGAACGCAAACTGCTATTTCATGAGATCATCAATAAAATTTTTCTCTGACTATCAAATAAAAATGTGGCAATCCGTATGATATGGTGGTGGAATGTTTTGTCATTTTACAACAGTATTGTGTGTGACAGCAGAAAAGACAGGACTCTCTTTGTTTCCACAGTATTTCTAAAAAGCCTGCAGTAGAGGAAAAGGCTTCTGGCTAGAATGAAAGCAGTTCCAAAGAAGAGCTACACCTTTGTAGGAGATTTCTGAGCCTTGAATGGATTCACGTTCACCATGGATGCACACCCTAGCCTTTTAAAGAACCCCAGCATGGGCTGACTTTGCATATGCAAACTGAAATGTTACACAGTGTGATTGCTCTTTTCTATCATGTTTCATCCATTGATTTTGCTATAGTGAAACCTTTTTAATAGCATTAAATAATTACAAGATGATCTTTCATTATTTTACAGTGCTGTGTTTTATCAAAAGATTTCAGCATAAAGTTTGTCAAAAAAAGATATGAATGATTGAAATTCTTTAATGTTACCCTATCAATAGGATAATTCTGTTTTAACTTGCCTCATTTATATTTTAACATTGAGGATTTTAGACACTCAGTGTATACCAGTTTGTTTATACAGTTTTTTAAAATGTGTCTAATTTTAAATAAATGTGTGTATTTTTCACCTGTAATGATAATCACTCCTAAAAGCAAATCACCATCAAGGGTAGTCGCAAACTTGTAATTAAAGTAGCCAGTCACAATCATAATTTTTAAAAGATTAGTATGAAGAAATTGCTCTTGGAAGTTTATAACTAGTTTTTTTTCTGTGAAAAAACCCACACATTTTTCATTGGTGATACATTCACTATGCTTGCACAGCATAGCAGCACACTTTATGAAGGAATATCTGCTGATGTGTGATAAAGACAAAGCTACAAATGATCTCTGAGAAGCTAATTCTGGTTCTGGTAACAGTCTGGTCATGGAAACAGGACAAACTCTATTTACTTCTTTTATAGCTCATATTTAACTCCTAGGCAGCCACTTGTGCATACAAGTCAAACATCAATAACTAAACCATATGATTGCTCTGAGTAGACTGCTTTTCAACAAATTCTTAGTCTGTCTTGTTTCTCAGATCTCCTCAGCATCAGAGCTGAGGTTACTAGGTTTTCCTACAACCCAACATCAAATCACATTTGCTTTCTGAAATATCTTTTCAAATATCTTTTCTCAGCCCTTGAGACTATAGGAACACCTTTTGTAATGGGGGGAATAGAGGAAAAATCTGTCTATAAATGGTGTCTATAAGTCTATCTTATATCTGTCTATAAGTGGCTGGAAGAGGAACAAAGAAAACCTGATGGCAATTCCATCTTTGAAATGAGGAATTTTGCTCCATTGGTTGAAGCCTAATGTAACATCTAGCACAAGAAACAGTCAACTCAGATGGGTCTGTTTGGCTTAGGACTTTTTGTTAAAACAAATGGAACATCTCTAAGAGATTTTCAGAACTTGGTATTTGCACATTTAAATCTGTTAATCATAATCAAGTAGCATATTTACATGGTTAAATCTAACCATTTTCATTAAAAATTTCCCTAACACATTTTATAAAGCACTTCTAAAATACCATGCATTACTTCTTAGAAATTAAAATTATTCTGATGCCATTGGAAACATAACAAAGACTAAAAGTTTGTACAATCTGAAGTGATAATGTTTATTTTATATAGTATGTGGCGACTATGTAAGAACATTAGAACTTTTTAACTTTATCATGGCTTTTGACTGTATGCTGCTTACACTATTTCACACCCAATATTTAAAACAGAGGGTATTTTGGTTTATAGACTCTTTTGTACTTTTGATTCATACTGTAATTTTCTTACCTTCCCTGACTTCCTGCACATCCTCATTTTTCACAGGAAATGGGATCGTTCACTTTAGGGATTCTCTGGCTATAAGATGCAACATTTAAACCTTGTTTTGAATAGTTTCCAACACAAATAAGTGCTCAGAGTAGGAATAACTATGAAACAATATTTGACTCCATAAGGAAATACAAATTCTCATTGGATTCACATATTCCTATTAGTTGCAGGTCCACACAGCCAGTCTTAGACATATAATTCTTGCTTTTTCCATGAGTACATCCACCACAAACTTGGAAGTCTAACACAGAAAGTAATATAATCTCATGATTTTCAGACTTTAAAAATCTCTACCATAAATTTTAAAAGTGAAGATCATAAATCATTGTTTGCCTCTTCTCAATCTACGTTGTACTTTAGAAAATATAATCATCTGGGTTTGCTTTAGCGTAAAATGTCAGTGACACTATCAAAAAGTAGTGGTTTTAAGAAGGCATTTATTAAACCATTCTACCTCTTTTGGACAGCCAATTCAAATTTTAAGGATATTATTCCAGCACATTTAAACTTCATAAAAACAGAAAATAATGTCAGACTATATTTATATTTTTCACCCTGCTTCTCATTTAAAAATACTTTGAGGATATTTAAGCTTTGGTTTATTCTCCCATGTACATTTCTTCTTTTCTTCTGTTGTTGATGACAAACTGCTAGAGTGGAAAGAAGATAGTCCCAAAACACTTCTAACAAAGAAAAGGTGTAAAACAAACAAAGAAAAAAATCAAAACCCAAAACCAACCCTGAATTTCAAATCTCTAGTTTACTACTTTCTTCAAGTTTTCTCTGAATGCATGAACTTTCATTTTGTTTTCTTTTGTATGAATGAACATTTGAAATGAAATATCCTCCATGGTCTTTTGCATGTTTTATGTCCACACATGACAAATTTAATTTTCAGACAATTATTGTAGAAAGAAAAAATAAATCCCTTTTTCTCCTTTTTTAATATATGCTTTTAAAGGTAATGAGAAAAAGGACTAAGAACCTCCAAAATTAAAATACTCAAGCCCACAAGATCAAAAATCTTGCACAAGTGCAACTTTTGCACAGAGCAAAGAACTAAGAAGTGCATTAAAATACAAAGACAACTAAGCATAAGAAACAGAGGAATGAAAAAAAATTAAGTAAACACAGCAAAATCAAAAAAGAAATCCTTCATTATAATACAGTAGGGTCTGACAGCTGATGACAGACATATATAAAAGGCACAGACAAATATTGGGAGTAGACTCACATCATGTCTTCACTTCAAACCTCTAATTAACATTGTTTAAACATCTGTGCATTTAAACAAAGGTAATGATCACCGAGCAAGGAGCTTCTCTGATCATGATTGTGTGGAGCTAAATTGAACAATTGTCATTTCCATTGATATTTTATGCCGTGTTTTACCAAGGACTTTTTCAAGCCTGATTTTTTTTAACCTTTACATTGTCAACTGCACACTACAAGAGCAAAGGTGCTAAGTCAGTGAGCTATAGAATGACATCTGGATGCGATCCAGCTGTTAAAAACAAATCAAATTATTTGGATGGGTTGATATCCTTATTGCAGAAAGATATCCTTATTGTAGACAAAAGACATGTGTGTCAATACTTTTTTTATTTTATAAACATCAGCAGTCCTATTTTAAACTAGACCTCAGGACATCTCTGCCAACACAGGACATCTGAATAGCTGATCCAATACATAATCATATTTTATAAACATTATAATTAGTCTTAAAATATTTGATTTCTTAAACTAATGTTTAAAAAGAGAAAATGTAAAGCATATCAGCTGTGTAACAGTTCCTCTTAACACAAAGAAAAAGTCTCAAAAAATTAACTATCCCACTCTACATATTGCATTTATAAAACATTTACCTTTTTTCTTCTGAAGTCACTGCATGAAAATAGACGAAAATAAACTGTAGAAATGTAGCCTGTACATGAACTATATTGCTCTTTCAACAATGCAAACTAGAATTGTTAAACAATTTTTTTCACAGCATCAGTATTTACCCACTTTCTGAGAGCAGGTTATTCTCTACTGGGAGATAATAGGGCTTTTTACTTTCATATACCATTAAATGTCAGAATGCAGTGGAACAATTTTAGCCATTCAGAATAGAGAAATGCCAAGGAATTGTTGACCTATAACTACAAACTGATTTCCTGAGACAAAGGTTCATTCTTCATTGTTTGAATAAAGGAACCTGACTTGAAAAACAGGCTGTTCTTCCTGCTTGTGTGAAGGCAACACTTGGATTCAATGGCTAGGGGTAAAGAGCAGAGTCAGAAGACCAAATTACATGTTTGAAATCAGCTACTTGGCTTTGCAAGATGAGCTTTTTATCATGTAAATAAGCAGCTGCTGTGGCTCAGAGATATTGGTGGCCTCAGAGAAGAGCTACTGATGTAAACCTGTTATTAATACTTTTTTAGTCTATTGCAAAACTGATCACACTGTGAGCTCGTGAAACATAGAACCATAGGATATTAAGGATCAGAATGGACCTTAAAGATCTAGTCCCAACTCCCCTGCCATGGGCAAGGACGCCTCCCACTAGACCAGGTTGCTCCAGACATTATCCAACCTGGCTTTGAACACTGCCTGGATTGGGGCATCCATAACCTCCCTGGGCAACCTGTTCTAGTGTCTCACCACCCTAACAGGGAAGAATTTCTTTCTAATATCTAACCTAAATTACCCCTCTTTCAACTTGTACCCATTCCCCCTGGTTTTATCACTACATTTCCTGATGCAGAGTCCTTCTCTGACTTCCCTGTAAGTCCCCTTCAAATACTGGAAGGTGCTATGAGGTCTCCACACAACCTTCACTTCTCCAGGCTAAATAACCCTGACTTTCTCAGCCTTTCTTTGTAGGGCAGGTGTTCCAGGCCTCTTCTCAACTTGGTGGCCTCCTTTGGACTCGCTCCAACAGGTCCATGTCCTCCCTGTGCTGGGACCCCAGAGCTGGAGGCAGCACTGCAGGAGGGGTCTCACCAGAGCAGAGCAGAGGGGCAGAATCCCCTCCCTGCCCTGCTGCCCACACTGCTCTGGGTGCAGCCCAGGACACGGGGGGTGTCTGGGCTCCCAGCGCACACGGCCGGGGCATGTTTAGTTTTTCATCAACTATCCCCCCACAAATGTTTATCTGCAGGGTAAAGGTGGCAGGGTTGAGCCTACAAAATACATGCCATCTTTAGTAGGAGCTTCATAGTGGAAATATCCTTTGGCTCAGATATTGGCTCACCAATACTGTTTGTGTGGTAATGCAGAGTTCTACTTCTGCAGTAGCTGACTGTATGCCATGCACAAGAAACATAATAAACACATACTATTTACAAAGTATACATTGCCTGCTCAAACTGGAATGCACTAACTTTTGAAAATCAATACTAATTCATATTAAAGCTGTGCCAAATAAAATGTGATTCCTTCCATTTCACTTCACTCAAAACAAGTCACCTTTAGTGATCAGATTTACTTTTAAAATGAATATATAATTCTTTTCAATACCACCAAAACATTAGCAATTTCATTTAAAAAAAAATCCATTAATATTGTCTTTTTTGGTATAAACTTTATCCAAAAATGAATTTACTGAGACTGATACTAATCATACTCAGTCTCACAGAATTTAGATTTAATTCTGTGGCCAATTTACATCTCAGATTTACTTTCTCAACCAAACTTCCATATTGTTCAAATCAAATTATGTTATTTTCTGATCATCAGTAGTGGGGCAGTGTATAACAGACACCTATATGCTTGTAGAAGGTGCCCCACGGAAGTACTTCAGCTTTATTTATGCTATGATATGAATTAATTAGTGAGAAATACATCTTATATTTTAAGAGTAAACCATGAAGAACATTTAGAAAAGATAAATATACGTATGTGTTGGGTGTAGTTCTCAAAGAGCTGTCTGACAGCCCATGAAGAACCCTGCATGGGAGCAGAAGGATATTTCCTGAAGGAAGCAGAGGCACATGCAGAACCTGCACTGAAGAAGGCTCCTGATGGTGACTGCAGCCCCCTGACTGTAATTGCAGCCCATGGAGAGAATCTCATCCAGGAACAGCTTTTCTGACCTGAACTGTGGCCCGTGAAGGACCTGGGCTGGGGGGTCTTTTCCTGAAGACTGTAGCTCATGGAGAAACCACACGTGAGCTGGGAAAAACCAGGAAGCAGAACAGAGAGCAACTGTTGTAGATTGACCAGATTCCCCCATTCTTTTGCACTTGGATGGAAGGAGATAGAGGAGTTGTGGCTGAAGGAGTAAAGTTCAGCCTGAAGAGAAGGTGGGAGGGAAGGTGATTTTAGCTTTTGTCTTTGTTTTTCACCATCCGACTGTACATTTAATAGGCAACAAATCGAACTCATTTTCCCCAAGTTGAATCATGTCTGCCTCTGACGGTAAGTGGTAAGAGATCTCCCTGTCTTAGGGTAGTTTTTTCATGCACTCAGCTCATACTTCTGATATTTAGATACAATGATTTCTTGATTCTATAAAGAAATCTGCTTAAAAATAGACAAATAACATTTTTCTGTGACAGCATCATTTAAAAAAATTAATAAATTATTCTTTGGCAAGTGTCACATTCCTAAATCCTTATAGTGCTGAGATGCTGGAAGCTCTTCCAAGCCTGGGAAGCTGTAGAGTTCTATGGTGCTTATATCTGCATTGCTTACACTACCTCATAACAAGTAAAACTGAATAAGACCCAAAACAATACATCTAGATTTAAACCAAAACAAAACGAAAACAACAATAACAAAAAAGCCCCCAAAAACCCAACCAACCAAACAAAAAAACCCCACAACACAAAGAGAAAAAAAAATAAAAAAATATTTCCTTAACTGAAGTGAAAGGTAGCAGAATAAATTCTGGTAATTCAAGAAAACAACCTTTCTAAGGATGTATAATTAAAAACAAACCAATCCTAATCACTGGAAGGATACAAAAATAAAAATATCATCAAAAGTCTGGGTGTATATATGTAATGGAAAATTATAAATAAAAAGGAAGGAATATTTTCCCTCTTTCCCTTCTACAGCAATAAGCTTCTCTTATTCACTCATTCAATTTCTTTTCTATGCTGATCTCAGAACAAATTGCAAATGTACACATTTCTGTATGGACAAGAGGTAACATTGGAATATGTAGGACTCATTTTTAAGCTTTAAGTAATGTTTGTGCTTCAATGTTTTCCTAAATTTAGGCCATCTTCTACAGAGGAATTATCTATTTCATTAGTCTAAGCAAAAATTATTTCAATAAAATTATTATAATATTTAACAAGCAACCCTTTTTATAGATAAAGGTTTTGTGTGTGTTTGCATATGTATAAATTGCAAAAGAGAAAAGAATGCAACACTGAATATCCATAAAAACTTCAGGAAAGACAAGACTGGGAGGCCTCCAGGCCTGTGTGATTGATGTTGTCTTATAAGATTTCTTTTGTAAGTGTTACTGCCTTCACTTTGAAAATAGTTTTGATTTTTTTTCTGTTGTGCTTCTCCATGACTTTCTGATTTGTTGAAATCTGCAGAAATAATTCCTAAATGTTTCCTTTTACTGTTCAAAGAGAATTTAGTTTTAATCAATTTCTATCCTCCTTTTTTCGTGAGAGCTTGACTTTGGTGTTCTTTCTCCCTGGAGTTGCCTCACCATGCCCCACTGAACATATACACAATAATCGAGATCTTCTGCAACCTATTGGACTAATTAAAGCATGCCCACTGTTTTTCTTTTATTATATACACTTTTATTTCTCTTGAAGATCCTTGAAACAATTTTTTGTTTCAGTAAGCGTTAATTATTCTTGAAAACAGACAATCAAAACTCTGCAGGGTTCAAAATTAGGTCAATCAGTGCTTAATAGAATAGAATTAACAATCTCTCTTTCTGCTGAATATAACTCAAATGATACAACTAATGCTTATATTTCCTTTTGCCATGAATGTGAATTATTATTTTTCAGTAAGAAAAAGACTTTAGCTTTCATTGCTGTTATTTTTTCAGAATACCATCCCTTTTTTAAATGTCCAGTTCTGTAAAGTTTATTAAGAGAAGAAAGCCCATTCTTTGGAAGGAAATCTTTTATCTAAACTTCAAACCTCTAGCATTAAAAAGAAGACTTCAGAGTCCAAAATACTGAGCAGCTGAAGAGGGTTTATTGTAAACTGTAAGATTTGGGCAAGTCTAAATTACATTTTAGATTTCTTTTTTATTCCAAATTTTACTTTCAGTTTATGTGTCACCAGGACAGATCTGAGCTTTTGATTGGTTCTGAGTGAGTACAGATTAAAAAAAGAAAAAAGAAAAAAGAAAAAAAGAAAAAAAGAAAAACGAAAAAAGAAAAAAGAAAAAAGAAAAAAGAAAAAAAAGAAAAAAGAAAAAAAAAAAGGGGGGGAGAGAAAAAAGACTTGAGGCTAATGTCTGACATTCAATTCCACCAATATTTTCTGCTTTTCTTATGAGCAACATTGTAAGAATATTCAAGGCTTTCCTTAGAAAGTTGATCTACAACAATCCTGTGTGAATCCCATAAGCCATATATTTATGGATGACAAATAAAATAAGTCTTTAGAAAATATCATAGCCTGTTTTCTCAATATTTCAACAGGATAACTGCTGGCAAAAAAACTATGAATTCATTGCATGCTGGCTTTTGTGCATTCTATAGGCACACTGTGATGTTAAAGAGTTCTGAAAATTAATATTTCTGTTCCTTGATTTCTTTCAAATGGATGTTAATGGTTTTAGCCTTGAAGACAGCTAAGTCCTACTTGTCCTTATCTGCCACCCGCACCAGAGTGGGATGGGGGAGGGAATCAGAAGAGCAAGAGTGTGAAGAATCATGCTTGAGATAAAGACAGTTTATTTTTGCAAATAAGCAAAGTAAAACAAGGAATAAATTCACTGCTTCTCATGGGCAGGCAGGTGTTCAGCCACCTGCAGGAGAGCAGGGCTCCATCACATGTAATGGTGACTTGGGAAAACAAAAGTCATCACTTAAAATATCCCCCCTTCCCTTTTTACCCCCTAGCCTTTATATGCTGAGCATGATTCCATATGGTACAGAAAATCCTTTTGGTCCTTAGGATCAGCTGTCCTGGCTGTGACTCCTCCCAAATTCCTGCACACCCCTCAGCCTACTCACTGGTGGAGTGGTCTGAGGAATAGAAAAAGCCTTGACTCTGTACTAGTGCTGTGCAGCAACAGCAAAAAAACCCCTGTGTTATCAACATTGTTTTGGTCACCGATACAAAACATAGAAACATATAACCACTCTGAAGAAAATTAACTTTATTGCACCTCATACCAGTACAGAGATTTAAGACTGTCAGTAGCATTTACATCCACAAATCCCTTTCAAATCGCTCGATCTGATCATGTATTTTTGGGATTCTTTCCTTTAAAAAAGTAAAAAATCAGGCGCAAGAGACTGGCACTTTTTGCCATACAGTGACATCAAGGACGATTTATTGTACAAATTTCCTAAGGGAAGTATAATTTTAATTAATTAGCAAGTGATATTTTCCTATTCAGGTTATTTGAAGCCAGAAGGTGAAAATATTTCACTCTAACATCTGAGTGCATTAAACATTCATTCATTTACTGTGACATAAAAGACTGGTGAGATTAGAAATATTACTACTCTCATTTTAATGTAGGGAACATGTCACAACTGTCCTTGCCCCAACAAAATACATAATCCAGTTCAGAAAGCATGTAAGTCCACTTGGTAGTACCCACCTATGAAAGGTTACCTAGATTAAAGAGTTTTGATTGATTGTTGCTGCACTGAAAAGATTTGTTTACATAAACAAAGTTCGAGCTGGAGCATGTTCCACCTTCCTAGAACAGATGAGCATTTCCTTGGTCCAAGAGGAAAAGATATGGCAACACTTGCTTAAAAATGGAGCTCTAGTGGAATTCTTGTGCACAAAAACTAGAAGTCTGAGAATTAAATGGTAGTAGCTATCACTCCCCAAGATTTTGCAATGAGTGTGAAACAAATAGTGGAGTACAAACTTACTATGAACGTTAGAATAGACTGTGCTATTAGAGATGATTCATACTCAAACAATCATAAAGTTGTGGATTGTATATACTGTGTGTGCTTTATACTGTAATTTTTACTATAATATAACCATTATATGTTGTAATAACATAGTTATCATGTCAACAAGTAACGTAAATGCTCTCTGGACTGAAATGGAGGGACAATGAGAAAACCACCAGTATTAATTCCATAAAATGGCTCAAAGAAACACAAGAAATTATAAACAACCCAGTTGCCAGTACTAGTAAATTGGAGGTGGATGTTATAAAGAATAGAAGTAACAATCACCTGGGTTTTGTTCTCCTAAATCTTGGAGAGTATGAAGAATTATTTTTCTCTTGTGCAGAATTTCAAATGACACAAATGAAACTAACAGGCAGGAAGTTCACAACAAAAATAACAATATTTCTGGAGAGTTTTGCATCTCCTATACTCAAGGGGTTATAGAAATTAGAAGTTTTTATTTGGCTGGACAGATTTGTACAGCATAATCCATTTGGGATTAAAGACAGAGATTAAAGACTTCTGTGGAAGTATTGATAAACACTTCTATTCCCTTATTTTTCATTGCTACCTAACTGATACTTCATTAGAGCATTGTTTTCATGGTAAAATTTTCACTGTGAAAGAAATGTGTGCAGATTTAGAAATGCAAGAATGCTTAATTAAATTGGGAACACCTTCCACTTACGTGATATTTTTTCTCTATTTTTCAGTCTTTAATATTATGCAGTAATAATACAAAGAAGTTCCTTGATATTTTATGAACAAAACCACTAATGTTGTACATTTACATTTCCATTTTCCATAAACAGCATTTACACAGTATGAATGTACTGTATTAAAATTATATACTCTTTTATGGATATATTGATAGACAGGGAGTTACAGTTTAGTGAGGTAATTCAATCTTTTGGTTTAACTTTGGTGTGCTTGATTCTTCCTATTTATAGGACTTAAATCTAGACCAACATCAATAAGCAATCTTCTGAATTAAATCAAACACACTGAACCACCACATTTGGCACAAATTCAGGTGTTATGACAGAATTGTTTTCCTTTTAAATTGAACCTTTTAAAAGAGAAATGATAAACATAGTAATTCATCATATTGAGGAAAAAACACAGGTTATGTAACTGGATAGATCATCTGACTATTTGCACAGCTGGATATTTTTTTCAGATAAAAGAATTTTTCAAGAGCAACTGTATATCAGGACTAGATGTATGCTTTTGACATACATTTTCATGTACTCTGTGTTTCTTCTAACAAAACCTTATTTACCATTTCTGCTTAATGAATACAGAAATAAAAATAAGAAAAACTGGGAAATTGCAATACAATGCTTTTAATCCTCACTCAGTTTTTTTCAACACCACCCAAGATTATCACATTTTCACCTCCAAAATTTGTTCAGCATACAAAGATGCCTCATAGAAACCAGTAGAATGGTAAAACCTGTAGCTAAAATGATAGTAACCAGGGTGATCTAACATTAATATTTCATGTTAATAATTTCATATTAATGTCACATTTGTTTTATTTTTCTCTGTAAACTCTACTATAGCTCCACCTGTTTCCTTCCATTTTCTCTTATGCCTTTAAAAATGCACATTGCTGTTGTTTGCCTTGTCTGTTAATTTAAAGGTCAAAAAGCTCTTTCAGAAACAGTGTCAATATTCAGGTATGATGCTTGACAATTTAAGCTTGAACTTGTTTATTCCTGCAGCAGCCTGTTTTCCATACTAGCACTCAAGATCATCTGTCTCCTTGTGCAGTACATAGAAAAAGTGATAGCTGAATGTATTCTCTCTCATAACCCTAGGTCACTTGTAAAGAGGCTCGAAAATTACTCTCAGCATCATTTTAACAACTGCAGAAAGTGAGGAATGAAATAAAGCTAATTAAAACAATAATGTTAATGGCATGGAAGAACATTTTCTTTTTGCAACATCTGGAGCACATGTGGAAGAGACTTACGTCTTTGAACAGCTGACACCTCTCTGCACCCACCGAAGCCCCCACCCAATAACGCTGACCAGATTTCCTCAAACCAAAACCACTAAAGTAGACATCTTCTGAGTTTAGTGGAGTTTATTAAAACCACTCTGTGCACTTGAAAGAAAATTAATTCATCACAAACAAACCTGGTGCAATCTCCAGCCCTCATTCTCTACCATTTATGTTGTGCTCACTAACGGGCCTCTTACTATCAAATACACCATCATTACACACATTTTTCCTCCCCATCCTTTGATATATATACAATATCAATCCCTCAGTCAATGTGTCACCCCTGAAAAATGTCCCAAAAATGACCAGAGCCCATTCGGCCCACAATCCTTGTTCTGTCTCTTAGGGTGAGTGCTCAGGATAAGAGAGATGCCAAAGTCAGCTCAGGTTTGGTCACTGCACATTCCTGGCTTCTTGCAAGGCTCATTCTCCTTCCACAGTACTTCATATAAGACACAGTTCAAATCATGAGTTACAGCTTGAAGTTTCATTCTCTGCCAGTACAAAACTTATTTACAAATGTCTTCTTTATTTGTTGTTGCTTTTGCCAATGTTCATAAATTCTGTAGACCCTTGTCCTCTCTTGCTAAAAATGACAGTGATTTCTCAAAAAAACCCTGTATTTCTTGTTTGTTTGCCTAATCAGGCAAGACAACATTTACTAGTATGGTCTACATTTAGGATCATTTTGCTGCAAAGCTAATTTCTGATAGAGGTTGTTTTTACTAAAACAATAACACATTGTAAAAATAAGCAAAATACATTCCTTTCTGCAGGAAAAGCTCTCTAGTATGCTTTGAAATTATATGTAAGGAATCAGTGTAAGGTGTTTACACTTCTGTTGTTCTATTATGATGTCTGTTCTTTGTGTTAGCTTCCAGCTCTGTTGTTGGTGTTGTGATTAGATACTTGACACAGAACTCCCCCAGTGTGTTTCCTTCAACTTGTTTCTCTTTCTGGCCTTGTGATAGCAAAGGATGTTCTTGTATATGATTCCCCTTTCCTCCAGTAAACTTGAGTTAGTAGGTGTCAGACACTGGAATAAATTTACATTATATTTATAGTCTCCCATCTTATTCAAGGTCACTGAGGTATGACAAGAATCATATTATACTGACTATTTCCTTACTTCAGGCAGTTATCACTGAGAATAAGACTATCTTTCTGTCTGCATCCAGAGGGCAAGATAAACATAAATGTGGTTCAAAAAGAAATTCATTTAGAGTTGACAAGAGTTTAAAGTTAAGACTTGAGTTCTTATTTGCTCCTTTGGTTTACTCCAGGGAAAAAAAATGGGTTACCTTTTATTCAGGTTTCCAGCTCTCATTTTCTTTTCAAAAGTAACACATTTTCTTTTTTGAAATTTCTCTTTATCAGGTTGCTGCTGGTCTCTCTAGGAAGAGAAAAACAGGTATGATTAAAATGTCCCTTAGTGGGCTTGATGAAGACATGGTAATGGCAGCAATTTCCATGCAATTTCTGTAAAATACCTGAGCACTTACTGAGCACCTAAATAGCTCTTAACTGTTATAACTTTTAATCCACCTTATCTAATTGTACACATTCCTATTAAGAAACATTCTTAACAGTTCATACAAGAAGCAGAATTTTGTAGAAATAAATGCTGGAAGCTATGCAATACCTTATGAAAATTTAGTGCATTCTGCAAAGCTATGCCTGTGGACATGTGCAGTTGTAAAGGCCACTGCTCACAGAAAGAAACTTTTAAGCTTTCATAGAAAACACAGTAAAAAATTAATTCAGAGCTTGTGATAAAATAAATCTGATTGACTTTTTTGAACAGGACAGACACCAAATATAGCTGCTTTTAGTTGGTCAAGTCATTTTAAACAGGCATTTTCCACCAGTTGTTACTCTATATCTCTGAAGCATACTGAAGAAAAAAAATACCATTTAGGTATTTTTAAAAAAGAAATCTTCATATGGTATCACATCTGAATTGCAGATTGTATCACTCCTGTTATTTTTATTAAGCCCTTGCAACAAGAACTGGTCTTTCATGGTGTTGAAACGAAAGGCAGTGAAGAGCAGGAAGAACAATAGTTCAGCAGTTTAACTCTTTTATGTTGAATGTGCTTTTTCATACATTAGCTCTAGTTTTCTTTAAATGCATTCAAGTGCAATTTTTCCATTGACTTTTGTAGGAGACAGATAAGAATTTCCAAGGGCAAAAGCTATTAAGTGCAACGTGTATTATTAATGTGTTTATGTCTTCCTTACCATATTTATTATAAGCACATTAATGAAAATGCCATGAATATTAGGGCTGATTTATAAGAACAGGGTACTGTTTACAGCCAGATTACTGCACACTGGAAATATTTTATTTAACTTAACTACATGCATTTGCAATTTATTAAGACACTTGTATGACTCCAACGAAAAGTCTCTATTAATAAGATTGATGACCTACAGGTTTACAGTGTTTTCTTCTGAACCTCAGTGTTGAGGGGAAATGATTGTTTAAATTTCATTGAGAATCGATTTTTATACAAGGAACTTTCCAAATAATACAAATATACTCCTAAGGTATGCTTTAAGCAATGAGATAATGAAATAGAATTTAGTAACATTAACATATACGCAGATAAAACATGGAGAGCCCAAATCATTCTTGTAGGTATCACCTGATTTCCACATTCTATATATGAAAGTAAAACCTTACATGGTTTCAAGGGATGTCTCAGGGTTTCATACATTTCTGAAAGGGTCTTGATATAAGTTTACTCACGAGTTTATTTGTAACACTTATGAGCACTCCTGTCCATTTGTTCATATCCACCACTCTTTCACCATGTTCTCGTGTAGTTCATTCAGCCATGCTTAAAAAATTTGAGGTCCTTTTACATTTTTATCCCATATTTTTAATGAAAAGTCAACCAAATTTGATCATAAGCCTAGATGTTTAAACAGAAAAGGACACAATTTCACTATATATATATATATATATATATATACTAAATAATTTCAGATATATAAATACATATATATGTGTACAAAAAAACACAGTGGCTATTAAATAGAAGTATAAGATGAATCAGAAGCTAAATTGGCAGCTAGACTAGATGATCACTGTAGGCCCCTTTCAAACAAAAATGTTCAATTCAATTCTGTTCTAGTCTAGTGTAAGTACCAATGTTAGACATCCAACTTTCAGGAAATTTTAGTTAGCATCATAGAAGATACAGACCAAAGAGATGTGGCCTTGCAGGGATATATTCAGATATAAGAGAATGAAATTACATTTCTTAGGAGTCCTGAGTTCTGAGTCCTGAGAGTTGAAAATCCATATCCATAGTCTGTAGCTTTTAATAGAACATTGTGTTTGAGTGGCAGGTGCATTAAGCAGGGAAATTAAATTTGGAAGAAAGAGTATCTTAGGTGAAAATTTCCTGAGAGTTGCTACCATCTATTAGAAACTTCAAATTTTCTCCTGAAATATCTGTCCAGATAAGTTGGTAGGGACAAATCAGTGAATAAATGACCTTATGACCAAGATATATTGTTTTTCTTGAATTTATTTTAATGACAACACAAACTAGACTGAAGCAGCACTGAAGATTGCCACAAGACCCTCTGAAGAGAAGGTCAAATGTCTGTGATGAAGGTTGTGAAGCTCTGAAAAGGTACAAGAAATCAATTTTGTGTATTACTTAAGAGCTTATAAGAAGTGACTGGTGCTATAGGAAAGCTGAAGGATGAAAACAGCAGAAAAGAAGGTCCTGACCCAACATTATGAAGGCCCAGCACACTAGAAGCAGCAGCAGAATCTCAAGTCCCCTTCTGTGACGCATGAAATCTGATGAAATCTTGCTCAGCAGTACCTGTATCTGTCTGAGATACATTTAGTTTGATGTAGCCTCTGTCACACTATAGGTGACACAGCATCTCTTGCATTTTGATGTAATATGGTGTGCTGCGGTGACTGCAGAGGCATCTACAGAGGGATCCTTTCCCTACTCCGAGAACCATTTAAAGAATGGACCCAAATGGTCCTTCAGGCAGGTAGAAATGGAGCCATGAATAACTCAAGAGTGTTTAATCTTGTGAATCTTCCTCTATTTCAAAGCAGAACATGAAACATTCTACAAAAAAACACATGAACCCTGGGAATCAGTCACAATTCTCAGTGGAGATGTTTGTAGCTAAAATATTTCAGCTTTCAATTTGTGTCAGAAGTGCAACTTTTCTTCAGAGACTTTCGACAACAATAACTATTCTTGCTGAAATTTGTTAAAATCAAAATATATTAAAAATGCAGATAAGAAAATAACAAGAAAAAACTTTTCTGAGTGAAGCTGCAATAATATCTACATATACAGAAACTGGTCTCAGAGGATTTCCAACTTGTACTGCTTTTCTGCCCATTCTTCATTATTACAATTCTTATATTTTTTCAATATTCAGTAAAATAGGTAAGATTCAAACACCAGTACTTGAACTGATTTAACACAATAAGGTGTTCTGATCAGAGGCCCAACGTAATGCATTCATTATGTCAGGTGGTTCCCATGTCATGGTTGTCAAAAATGAGCTACTAAACATTAAAAGTCTTAATCTATGTATTAAAAAAGGTAACATAATATTCAAAATCTTTAGTAATTTTAAAAGACACTTGGGAAAGTTACTGACATGTAGAATTTTTTGGCAATTGTCAAATAAGAAAAACTTATTTAAGGTGAATGTGAGGTGAATGTGAATCTGGATTTAGATTTTTTTTTTTTTTTTAAATGAGGAACTGGATCATTAGCTGTGAAATTTCTGTATATAAGCAAAATGCCTACTGACTTTATCAACAATGGTATCTACTTTAGGTGGTAGGAATACTCCAAGGGGATTTGACTATTTTTTCAATCATTTTCTCAAACAAAAACTAACATCCCCCCAAATAATGTACCTCAAAAAAGTGTGTGGAGGTTTGGGTTGGTTCCCTGCCAAACCCAGCCATTGGCCACATATCATCCCAAAAGAGAAGAAAAAGGTCCCAAATGAAAATTGTAGTAATATATATACATATATATATATATTCACATATATTACAGTTATATACAATTAAACACTAGGAATATACAGAACAAGAATCCCAAACAACCCCAAAAGGGAAAAGGGGTAAAGGGGAAGGGAAAAAAGGACAAAAATGGGTAAAAATAAAACAAAACAGATATACACTCTCAAAAACTCAGGGAAAAGCTCAATAAAGTAACTAACTCAATAAACTCTCACCAAACTTCCCTCAA
Source organism: Margarornis squamiger (assembly GCA_035222235.1). Lineage (NCBI taxonomy): Eukaryota > Metazoa > Chordata > Aves > Passeriformes > Furnariidae > Margarornis > Margarornis squamiger. Next base: position 15,005,495 of record JAWWTY010000001.1, read on the forward strand.
GAAAACAGTTCCTTCACCTCCACGTGGCACAACAGCTCCCAGATAGGGCTCAGCTCACGGAGATAAGAGAGAGGTCAACACACTGAGACCTGCTGTCCTCCAAGCACCTAAAAGGAAGAGAGAGAAGAACCTCCCCTCCTTGTCTTATATACCCCTGATTACATAAAGGAATGGTGTGGAATACTTCCTTAGTTATAACCCTGTTATAAGGGAAGACCTAGACCAAAACCAAGAAAACTAAACCACCACACTTTCTTCAAAGAAAAGTAGGATATTTTCTAGTTTATGTCATATTGATGTAGAATGACTGGAAATACCTTAGAAGATAAGTGGGCAGAAACTGGTTATGTGTTTTGCTTATTTTCAAATAATTAAATGGCACAGCTAGAAATATGCCATGCTGACTGAAAAATATGTTTCATAAAACTTCAAGGATACATCAAAAATATATTTTATAACCTGCCCAATTCTATCACATATTCCTATATTTTAGGCTCATTAAACTACAGCTTAGTGAAGAATTTTTTTCCTTTGCCATAGGTGTAATTAAGAGAACAGATTTTTTAAAGTCTTCACCTTGCTGTAAAGGGTCTTCAAGTCCTTTGCACTTTCAGTGATGACATTACTGTTCCCCAGAAATCAGTCACTTTGCATAGGTAAATACTTATTTTAAAAGCAGTGTAATCTGTTAGACCAGTGGCTCCCAGACCACAGTCTGCACACTGATCAATATGCAAAAGAACATCGTGGTGATCCTCAGATTGTTCTGTAACCATAGAATCTTCTACTGATCTAAAGACTATTTAAACTTATCTACATTAAAATTGTTCTGATTATTACTATATGACTTTGCATAATTTTCACACTCCAAAGCTTATTAGGGCATCAAATAGTGCATGTGATTGATTTGAAATTGATGATTATAGTTTAAACAGACTTCTTTGAAAGAAGTCACTTCATCTTTACATCTTTGAACACTAAGGACTGGTTTGGGAAACAAACAGATTCCAGCAGTCAGTTGATCTAATTTCTACTGATAACTGCTTTTAGAGGGAAGAACATTTTGCATGAACTTCATTGTCATGTACTTTTTAATAGTAAGTTGCAGTTGAAATCAATATAATTAGCATCAACTCTTTTTCCACCACAGACATAACTCTAGACTTTTTAGAAAAACAATCTGTGTTATGGGCAAAACTCTTAACCCACATTTTATAGGAAATATGTTTCATCCTACTCTCCTGTATCCTTGATTTCTCCATAAAATATAATGGTTAATTGCACTTAATTAAGTGGATACAGCTCTGTTAAAACCCCTACCCTCAAAGAAAAAATCCTGGTGGATTATTAATAATCTAAGCTATGGATAATAGGACTGGATGATGAACAGCTACTGAGCGGGAGGGAATTTGCTCTACAAATTCCAGCAAACTGTGCATAAAGAGCTATGCTAATGAAAATGGAGAAGCTCTGTATGCCTGATGGAGCATGGTCATTGCATGAGTGCACAGAGCAAAGGAAGAAGTAATGATTCTGTGCCAGATTGTTCTGTTGTCACAATAAATGCTCAGACAACATTCCTAGCATGAAGGATTTCCAGAGATGTTTCTTAGCTAAAGGGGAGTCAGGGAGGGTCTGGAAAGGTGTAAATTGAAGCCACTGCTAAATTTTCTTTTCAATAAAATTTTGTGAGAAAATTATCAGATCCATTCCAGGTAACTGGACAGCTCAAAGTGACATAAAGACCAAGCCCACAGAGACATCATCTCTTTGGTGATATTCTTGGATCAGTTTGTTAGATGCAATTTCCTAATTTAAACTGCAGAAGAAGTGGGCTACCTCAGTACTTGTCTGCAGGTTAGTGTGATGCAACCATTAAGAGCAGCTGCAGAGAGCAGCAAACCAAAACCAAAGCTGAACCAACCTCCAGAAACAGAAATTAGAGGGAGAAAAAGTAACAACCCTAGAACACCACTTACTGATTTTCAAAAATTAACTGTTGTGCCAATTTACTCCTTTTCAATGTCATGAATTGAAGTTACCAGATTTGTAAATGTTTTGTGTTGTTCTAGAAGTACATGCTTTTATTAAAATAACTTAGGTTATTGCTGTGGGTTTCTCAAGGGTAGTATAAAATATCAGGAGCATATCAATGAAGATGGCAAAGATTTGCATTTCAAATACTGACAACATTTTTTCTGTGTTTCAAGCATAGCAAGGTGTTCTGTTAACATCTACTTTTTAGAACAGGTTTTAGAACATTATGTCTTTAATAAAGAAAATCGAACAAAACAAACCAAAAGTCTTTCCCAAACGGAAATGAACTGGTAATAAGGTGAAAGCAGCATGGCAAGGATTCAAGGAAATGACCACTATTTCCAAGCCAGTGCTTATATACCTTGCAAAATGTTTCAGTTTTACCTTTAGAGAAACACATATGGACATAAGCTTTCAAACAGCCATACCTTGTTTATTTAAGAGTAATGTTACTGGGAAAGGGAGAATTTGTCTATGAGGAAGGATTTATCCAACGCCTCTATTGCACTTGGTGCTTATGAGCTGTTACACCTGACAAAGCAGGTTGGGTCCAAAAGAAGTCTTCACCTATAAAGAACTTTTAAAGAAATAAAACTGTATGGAAGTGGGCTCATGTATTACAAGTCTTTGATTTATTACAGTTTTCTTTTAGGAATCTTGCAGTCTTGCATCAATGGTTCTGATTTGAAGGTTTTATTCTGAAACCCATTTATTTAGATTCCTCTGGATGAGGGCACCTCTTTTTCAATCCATAAAAGAGACCCAAACGTTGATTTTCAAGGTCAAAAGCTCTCTATCTATACAGCTAGGTCTCCTTTCTATCACTAATTTCAAGAGATGATCAAACGCATCCAAGGAGCCAAAAGACAAAAAATTCTGACCAAACACAAGCTACAGCAGCCTCAGAATGAATCTATTACTTTTGTGGAACATGAGAAAAGGTTCATAATTATTCACTTGACTGACAATGTCTGAGCTGTAAAAAACTGAGGAGAGTAAGTCTGGAGACACAAATGGGAAAACTTAGGAGGGGAAAGTTTTGTTTGTCTGAGCAGGTTGTGTTACACCAATAAAAGTCAATAGATCAATTTAGAAAATAGAAACTGAATGACTGTGTTATACTGGACACTTACTGAGGGTAACAACAGAGTACAGATGAAAAACCTCTAAGTCTAATACTTTCCCACTGGATTAGCAGGGCAGAATGGTGCTATCAAGTGAAAGGGCAAATACAGGTTTCATACTATTTTCTGAAATGGTAAAAAATTATGATCTACACTTGTGTTTTCAATTCAAATCCCAAGGTTCTGTTGTATAAGATCACTTTGCCATAAAGCAGCAAGAATACGTTGTTCTGTAATTCCATGTCTCCTAATATCTTTTCATGAAAAAAAAAATAAAATATTGTTATATATTTATGATATATAAAACCAATCATACTGCAAATTTTGGTTGGACATAAATATGTGATCAAATTGCAATAGGCTGAATTGGTTTGAGTCTATTTGAAAGGCATCACGTGGCTCATAAATGTAATGAAAATATTAAATATACATAAAATCTTTATTCTTTCTGAGATTTATAAAGACTTAAAATCACTGTCATCAATTTTGAAAGGAGGAAAATAGTATAAATTGATAAAAAAATTAGTTACCAACACATTCAGAATAAAACAATAATAGCTGAAATCTAATCGAAAAATTAAGTTCTAATATGAAGATATTTTTGTTAAGTATATTTTGATTGTGCTCAGAGTACAGGGGCATAAAAAGAGGGAAGAAAGGGTGCTTCTGAGCAAACCTAAGCTACAGAAGCCTCAGAATGAAGGCAGTACTCAAGACAGTATGTAACTGCTGGAAATGTGTTATTGATCATAGACCACCATTCTAACACAGTCTCTGCAGTCTTGGCTTATTCGCTTACCCTCACAGCCTGAATATTTAAAATACTTCTTCAATATTGAAATTTCAAGCTAAAAGCTCCTTACTGTGACCACTTATTTGAGCTTGTTGAGTTTTTTGGTTTGTTTTCTTTGGGTTTTTCTTTATTTGTTTGGGTCGTTGATTGGTTATTTTGATTTTTTTTGTTTTGTTTTTTTTTTTTTTGGTGGGGAGGGCAATGATTCAAAAAGAAAACAAGTAATTTTGAATCAAAGAGGCAATATATAATATTGGCCCTGAAAAAGAATGTTATTGTGCTTTTTCTATACTTTTAATGAGGTTCAGGTTGACTTTCTTCATGATAGTGAAAGGTCATTATGAAATTCCATTTTGAAAACTCTGCCTATACAAAAAAGTTAGATTAAATAAATCTCAACATTACTACATATAAGGCTATAGGAAACAAGTTTTGAAAAATAGGTACTTTTCCATTCTAAAATTAAATGTCACCTTTATTTTAAGATATCATAGTACCTAGGATTATTTTTTTTTAAACCCTTGATAGCAGAAGTGTCAGGTAAAAAAATGCAGCAGATTTGAAATGAAAATTTATTAAACAATCCTAAATAGAATTTGAAACCTCTCTGACTTAAAAAAGTACATGTTCCACAAGACCAGAAAGGTGTTCTTCAAAAAACCACGGATTAAAGATGGCACTTTGTATAAAAGTCATCTAAAATTCTATCCAGTTTTGCTGCTTCATTTCAATCTTACATCCTCCTTCCTTACCACTGTTAATATGGACTTAGATAATGTATTTATAGGGAGGCTTCAAACAAACAGGTCAGGTGTTCCTTGAATAATAACCTCCATATCAGATAAAATGGGTTGGGTCACTGAATTAAGCACCCTGTTTATTATACATAAATGGCTCATGTAGCCACCTAAAGAATATACATAGCTTTATCTTAAATCAGCTACATTTCTAGCTGCTGCTTCTTGTTTGAATTTCTCCTGTCTCTTCCAGATCCTTACTCCACTGGTTGGTAGAAATGCCCTTTAATTTCCAAACTAAGTTTTATTTATTGAAAAAATATGTTCATTTGTTGTGCCTGCATGTTTTATTTCCTTCAAACATTTGCCACAATGATACATCCATATAGATCTGTGATATTCTGCTCAGCCTTTTTTTGTCAGACAAGGCAAGTTAGCCTATTTTGTCTCCTCTCCATTCCTGACAATTGTTATAATGGTATTTTTGAAACCAAATGTCTATAGTATTCAGGCTGAATTTTATTTTTCTTCTACTAAATAACAAATTGATTATGAAAGCCACCCGTGTCCTTGGCTGCATCCAGAGCAGTGTGGGCAGCAGGGCAGGGAGGGGATTCTGCCCCTCTGCTCTGCTCTGGTGAGACCCCTCCTGCAGTGCTGCCTCCAGCTCTGGGATCCCAGCACAAGACCTGTTGGAGTGAGTCCAGAGAAGGCTACCAAGGAGATTAGAGGGAGGAAGCACCTCTGCTGTGAGGAAAGGATGAGAGAATTGGAATGGTTTGGCCCGGAAAAGAGAAAGTTTTGGGTTGACCTAATTGTGGCCTTCCAGTACCTGAAGGGAGCCAACAGGAAAGATGGAGAGAGGCTATTTACAAGGGCCTGGAGTGACAGGACAAAAAGGAATGGTTTCAAACTGAAAGAGGATAGGTTTTGATTAGACTTTAGGAAGAAAGTACAGGTACAGGTTGTCCAGAGAAGCTGTTACTGCCCCACCTCTGGAAGTGTTCAAAATCAAGACTGATGGGGCTCTGAGCAACCTGGTCTGGTGGGATGTGTTCCTGACAGTGGAGTTGGAACCAGGTGATGTTTGAAGTCCCATCCAACTGGGGCCATTCTGTGATTCTGTGTTTTTGAGAATGAATCTCTACATATTGCCAGTAATGCACTCCTACTTGTAGTGGAAATATCAGTATTTGGTAATAAGGATTTATATATTCAAAAATATCCCTCTTGGATTTTATTATCCTTTAAATGAGAATGACAAAAGCATGAGTGTCCACTTATATTTTATTAATGTAATTTTTTTCAGATTTCTAAAATATTTCCCATGCAAGGAAAAAAACCCAATAAAACTGACAAAAACTAAAATGGCATCATAATGCAGTTCTTCAGAATGGCTATTGATAATTTTCTTACAATCTTAAGAAGCTCTCTCTGCACTTCATAAGGTGACACCAATTTTAGTAACCATCTGGACTTCGTCTTAAGGCACTTGCTCACTGGTTGTGGCATCATGGACAAAAGTTTCTTCTTTACTATCAGATAGACAGAAAACACAACAAAACTGACTATTTTCTTGTTAAATGGAGAGAAATTCCTGAATGGCAATAATTTACCTAGCACAGGTTTTATGTTTGTTTGTGTTGCTGTCTGCATGCAACGACTATGTGCACGGAGTAGGGGAGGTGTTACATACCCGGGGGAAATGAAGTTGTCTTATAATTGCTGGCTAGAAAATAACCATCAAAACTATCCTCAAAAATGTAAAATGAACAGTTGCAGCTGCCTTGCCTGAAAGAGAAGAATATCTTCAGACTATGCAATATTTGAAACAGAACTCTCTGATAAACATATATTTTTTTTTAAATTGTTTTTCAATGGAAATATTTACATTTTTTTAATGACAGTGCATTTATTCCACAGTCTATGAAAAATAAATCAAATCAGGCTCCCTGCATTCCACTATCACTGTTCCAATGTGAAAAGGTTTCTGCAGACTTTCACATGAAGCCGCTGCATTGATTTCCTCTGTATTTATAAAGTTTAGAGGAAAACAGTTCTGACAGGAGGAAAAGGAGGATGTGAAACAATTTGCCTCTGGTCTTTACATTTCCTCAATACCTGCTGGAATGGAAGAAACAGGAGATACTCCGTCAACATCCATTATATCTCCCAGCAGAATGTTATTAAAAAAAAGCAAACCAAAACCAATAATATTCCCAACAGAGCACCCTACAACACACTCATACATTTTCATAAGATAGTTTACATATTGCATCTGCCAGGTCTTGTTGACATAAACCACGGATGACTCACTTTATGTGGTGGTTTGTGATTCTCAACACCTTTCAGAACTACAGTTTAAAAAAACGTAATTTTACCTTTGAGTTCTCAGAAATGTGCCTCATGGCATTCATCCTCATTTACTGAATGTGGGATTAAAAAATAAAGACAAGGAAAGAACTGTGTGGGAATGTGTCCATATTTTACAAATAATAATTAGGTAATAATATTCCCAGAGAATCTACATGTACAGGAGGATATTAAAAACTCTAGGACTAAAACCAATAAAGACAGATTTCCAGCAAAGTTAGGTAGTTATCCCAGTGCTTTTGGGAGTAATGTAGGACAGAACTCAGTTGCGATTTGGTGCTTTTTTCCAACACAAAATTATTTCCAGTTTCAGCAACTCATTTTTTTTTCTTTTTCATGAAAATATTAGAAGAAAAAGAAAACACCTGTAGAAAAAGGGCATTTCAAACTGGCTTTGATAAATGCCTAGAGATAAAGTGAATTTTATAAAACCTATGACAAGTCTGGAAACCTCTAGTGAAGACCTACAAACCATCATAAAGTTCATAAGATGAACTGGTGATAAAGATCACAGACAAGAACAGAAACAAACGTTGCCCTTGGAAATGCATGATGGTACAAGGACTGAACAAGGTGATTACATCAAGGAGCATTTGGAAGTTGTCACTTTCATCATTTCCCTTAGCAGTTCTCAGCAAGATGGCTACAGCTCAAAAACAATTCAAAGACATCATTTATCCTACCCTGAAAATATATTTTCATGCTCTGTCTGTGCTCTGTCTCCCTTACATGTTCCTGACATATGGGCAGAATGCAAAACCTGCCTGAACAGCCCTGGCAACAATCCTCATTTTGAGGAATCCCTGGATACACGTGTTCTCTTGGTGCACTCTCCAGACATTACTGATTCATAATCTGTGAGTAGAGAGTGGCCTTTGGTTGGTCTAAACCCTCTCCCCTCTCACAGAAAGCACCAAAGAAAAGGAACTGAAATCCTTGAGTGTGAGAGAGCATCTGAATAACTTTGCTAATTGCAGCTCCACAGAAGAAAAAGCAGTGACATGCAAGGCACTGTCAGTTCAGCCCCTTCAGAGATGAAAGTTTTCTCAACAAAAGTTCCTGGTTAATGAACTCCAGGAAGCCGTTGACAGACGTAGGACAATCAGCATGGTCATCTGGCATCTTGCTATAATATGAGAAATCTTCAATCAGCATGAGCAAACTAATTTTTATTTCATACTCACACCTAAAACAAAATGAAAGGACTCTACAGCTGCTTATCCACAACTCTCTCAGAGCCTTCGCCAAGATCAGAGTGAATGATAGAAGCAGAGATTGTATTTACAAAGCAATGTTGCTGGTTGGTTTGTTGGTTTGTTTGTTTGTTTGTTTTTAACTAAACCCAAACCCCCATGTTTATGTAGTGCTGGCATCTTATCTGTCAAAAATTTAGTTAAGAACTTTTCAAGTATAATGTGGAAAATGATCATTTCTACCATGGTTATTTATAACTTCCTTCTGTTCTCTGACACCAAAACAGAATACAGTTTCACTGAGTGGGTGACTGTGTTTTGATACTTCTTTCTCTTAAATGTCTTTTGAATAATCTGTTCAACAAAGTGGATTTTTTTTTCAGGTTTTTTGTTGTTGTGGTTTTGGTTTTTTAGGGTTTTGGTTGGTTGGGTTTTTGTTGTGGTTTTTGTTTGGGTTTTGTGGGTTTTGGTTTTGCTTTTATTTTTGTAAAGTGTTACCAAGTTGTCACTACTTCTTAACAGCATCCCAGCTACGATAATTGAGTTTATAGGAAGTTACAATGATAGATAAAATTATTTTACTCATGGCAAAAAGGAAAGTGGTTTTACTAATTACTATTCTATTTTATTCTAGTTAGTGGGTTTATTATTTGGTGGGTTTACTTTGCTTCCTATAAAACTTCTCTGTAATAAAACCATATTTTCTCCTAGTAAGATGTTTCTGTGAGCAAAGTTAGAAATGCTTTAATCTCAAAAAGAGAGGTGACATTCAACCTCCCTCTCAAGTAAGTATGCAACAATAAAAAGGAAAAAAGTGTACTTTTTAGCTTATTTAGAAGAATGCATTCTCTTTTTTCTCAGTCTAAAGCAACATTCACAGAGACTGCCAAACATTCCATTCATTGCATACAAAACACATAATGAGATTACTCATGATCATGTGAAGTCACAGTAAGTAGATAACTAAATAGGTATAGAGCTGTGGTTTATTATAGTATAAAGTTGAACTACTTACCTATCCTATGATCAACTATCTAGAAGACCATAACATTGTACTTCCTGAGATTGCATTGAATTACTATTTAGTCTTTTTAAGCCATTAAAACCAAATAATAGAACTATCTAGATAATACCATAAAAGTTTACATTTTAATTTTGGCCATTACCTAACAGCATTCATTTCATTTGTTACTCTGTTTCAAAAAAGCATTCAGCTCCTTCAGATGTTCTACTTCACAAAATAAGCTTTCAGTAGGAGATTTGTATGGCCTAGAAAAAAAATAAATGCACAAAGGTTATTCAGACTCCCTTATCTACGCAGAACTTAAAGGGCTCCTTTTTGAGGAGGAACTGAGTAGACAGATGGGGGATGAGAGGCCACATCACAGAATCTCTGTAGGCTGACATTCACGAGATTTTGCCATTAACTCATTAATTCCTGTTACAAGCTTTGTCAAATGTTCTTAAGAGACCTATCAGTGCAGTCAAATTTACTGTGATGAAATATACTTGTCCTTAGCTGAGAAACTCATTATTTGCCCCTGAATACTTTCTGAAGAAAGTGTCAGGTTCTTTATTCTTTTAAAGGTGGATTTTTATTTGATGTTAAGAATTCATTTGATAAACCTGAAAGACAGAAAGGAACTATTCTGAATACTTTGTCTTTTACAACTGCTACAATCCCTGCAGAGGTTATCAAGCTGTTTACCAGGCTTTTTTTGCTTAGTATGATTAAAACATTGTAAAAACAAATATACTTGAATTTTTGTTCTCTTCAGAAAAACACTGTATTTCAAACAACGTGATTTAAACTGGCTAAATTTTAAATCAATCAGCACATGCCTTCAGTGCTTGGAATTAGAACTCCATGTACATTTGAAGAAATTTGATATGTACAATGTGAAAAGCACTGGTGCATGAAAATAACGTGTTCAAGGCAGGACAAGTCCTATCAACTTCTCCTTTCCTTACTGGAATATAAAGTACAATATTGAATTTTGCAGAGATATTAGGGTTGGAAGAAAGCACTAGAACTTTCTACCACATTTAAAATGCAACGTTACAGAACATCATATTGCACTTTCATCATTTCATGGCAAGCTCTCTCTGTTCATGTTATATATTTACTCTTGGAAATGCCAGTTATTATTTGAACAAACTGCCTCCAAGTGATTATTATTAAGTGTGGATGTTGTTCTAAGCACCACAATTATCCTAGAAATAAGGATATGGTTTCTTTTTTCTAAACACTAATATATTCTGTGATTTATCTCATTTGTCTGTTTACCTAGTCTTGGATTACATGATTGTTCTACTGATTCTCTTTAGTTTGCAGTTAATTTCATTGCATAATTAGTTATTTCCATATCTATTTCTTCCACTGCTTCTCGGTTTTCAACTATTTTGCTCATGATAAATAGCCTTTGTCACATCTTCTATGCAATGCCTTCTGTCCCTTCACATTGACTCATCCATCCTTTCATGTATTACTTTCCCCTCCTACCTTTCTACCAGTTTTTCTCAAATATAACTTCCTTGTATTTATCAATTAGGTATTAACAATCCTTCAATAACCCTCAAAGGGAAAGGGGACCAAAACACTCAAAAATTCCCACAGTATCTCTAACAAAATCTTAAAAAAAAAAAAAAAAAAAAAAAAGATAGAACTGAAACTGAGCAGTATTTTTCCACTGATGGATTTCTATATCCTAATCTGTCTCCCTTTAGCTTCTAATTCTGTATTCTCTAGCTTTATTTCTTTAATTTATTTTCATTTTCTCCTACCCACATCTCTGTTCTGTATCTATCTAGAATAACAATGAAACAGACTTTTAGGCAATTGCATGTGCTAGATTAGATCCTTTTAATTTAACAAAGCTCTGACAAAATTTGCAATCTACTGAGTTACTATGAAGCTTAACATTACTTTGGAAGACTTCCTGTCTTTAGGCCCAAAAGAGGTACTCTAGATCATAATCACGTAAAGAGGCAGTGGGCCCTCCTTATCATCTGCTACCATCAGATTGCAATAAATGGAGTTACCAAACACAGAATTTTTTAATTGGATTCCCAAATACCTGTATTCCTAGCTGTAGAAACGTAAGTCAGATATATGTAATTGTATTTATTCCTCTATATGCAAATAATAGAAGCATCCAGCCAAGTCACAGACCATGTGACCGTGAGAACCTCGCCTACTTTCCACCTAAATGTCAGTCCACGAAGCTTTCAAAACACTCCCAGAATACAGTTAAATTCAAAATACTTATAGACAATAATGAAAAGTCATATTGAACCCTCAAGATTTTTAAGAATTGAATAATTGTAGCTTTTAGGGAACCAGTTCATGAGTCACAGCTCTTCTGTTGAATAAACTTTGGGCATGCTCAGAGAAAAAGACATTCCAGGTCTCTGACAGCTCACTGCCACTGATCCTTACTACCAGCCTCGTGCTCCTGAATATCTGCAGGAAAACACTAAGCATCATCAAAAAGATGTCATGTATCTGCTGTTTGTGTAAATGGGGTTTTCAGTACTTGCCATAAGCCTTGGATTTCATGAGTGCACTCCTTTAAAAACATAATTAAACATAAATTACTTTTCTCTCTCACTGCCACACACACACAGACTCTTATCCTTCATGTTTAGTTGCTGACATATCTTGGACTATATATAGAGTGGCTTAAATGCAGATGCCTTGTCTTTTCATTTAAGATGTAAATTTTAGAATGCATTTCCCACAGAAAAGTGGAGTTATAAGGGTCAGTGGGAAAGAATTTAATCATGCCAGCAGCTAGGGACACAATTAATGTATTAGCAAAGTGATATTTAATGCACCCAGTGGGAAATGTTAAATCTTCAGAGTTCTGTTTTAATGGTCTAAGTCTTATTCTTTCAATAACTGCAAAGCACTGAACTTTTTATTTACCTCAAGCTACAAAACAACTTTAACAGGCTTGTTATAAGTGGAACAACATGATCCAAGGTTCATTTGGTTTTACATTCATTAGTTCTGTAACTTGTAGAACAGAATCAGGAGAAACAAAGAGAAAGGGCAGAAACAAACAAACAAAAAGTAACCAAATGCATTTAGTGTTGTTAATTAACTAAAACGCTTCTCTAAGAGTAATTCCCAATGTTTCCTAGTAGACTTCTTTACAAGCAAATGGTTATCAATGTTATCTTGGACTCAGTATTGCATTCTGAGAAGTCATGCGCTAGTTAGAACTGGCAAGGGTGCTAACATTTCTGATCCTATGAGTTTAGACACAGATTCACAGACCTATTACTGTAACTTAATCTTATATAGGAAACTAAATACCTTGGTGAGTGCAACTCTTCCCTTTTACTTTAAGTTTCATAAGCTAATCCATTAAAAAATCATGGTTCAGATCATGGTCCAAATTTTTGCAATTACCTCTCAGACACTGAGAGAGCAAGTCATTGATAGTCCAGGCTTTGTTTTATCTTCCAACAGTTTGGAAAACATTAAATCTTTGATTTAAATGACAGTATTGATGTTCATCAAATGGTACTTTCTAATAATTTATTCACTTTACATTTCTCTTCATGCGCTTAATTCAAAGTGCAGCTTTATCCTTTCCAGGAAAGTGAGAAAAGCTGAGTGAATATTTTTTTGGTGGTTTTATTTGTTTGTTTGCTTCTTTCTTTTTCTAGTTGAAATCTGTTTCTTTGACAGATTTCCTTTATTAGTAAGGGAATAAGCTGAGTATGAACATTTATTGTTCTGGATACTTAGATAGCATCATCAGTGTGGTTTATTTTTTATTACATCTTATATAAGTGCTATCCATTTCTACTGTAACTTAAGACAAGCAGAAGTTTCTACTTTTGTCCTTTTGTTTTATTTAATAAACTCTATTAATTATCTCTGTCTTTTCAAAAAAAAAAATACATTATACATATATATTCAGTAGCAGTGGGAGAGGTTACAAGTTATTTTCATTTAGTCGAAATCATAACAAATTAAAAGTTAAGTAACATTAGATCATTAGACATCTCAGTACCCTCCTGGAAGAATCTAAATGCTTATTTAATGCTTGTTTCTTGCACTTCAAGCATATTTATTTCAGCAAAATATTTTGTGTATATGGTATGCATTATCTCTTAAGAAGCTTAATTCAAAACCCTTGCAGCCCCAAATAAGGAGGCAGGATCTTGCATTACAGAATCACAAGTGCAGGTTAAAAATATATTTCATATAATAAGTAGGAAAAAAAAAAAAAAGAAGTCTGAAGCTTTAAAAACAGAGAGTAGTAACAACAGTGCTACAGAAAGTAGTAAAAACAGTGTTTTGTACCAAATATCTTTTTTTCTCTCTGAGGAGCTAGGTGTGTTATTTCAGGTTTTATAACATTTTGTGCAATACCGTTAATAGTTAAAATGTCTAGGAAAGCATAATAATGAAAGAGCTTGTCTTATTTAACTGTTCCTCTTTTTTCCCGTGTTTGTTTCTATCACAACATATAGTCTATGTTATATTTTACTTGCTCCAAACACTTCAACTTTTAGTTTGTTTCCTTCCTTTGAGGGAGAGTGCAAGAGATTTGCAAATTGAGGGAAGCAGATGAAAAACAACAGAAGTTCCTGGATGTGAAACCTGTGGCCATAAAAAAACCTCCAACTAACCAACCAATCAAAAAAACACCAAGAGCCAACTCAGCACCAACCACCATCACTTCTGTTGGCTTTGCAAATGCCCCCACCACACCAATCAAAAAGCAGTCCAGTGATGATATTGTAAGGCTTCTCTTCACCCCCCAGATTTCTCAGATTATCAGGGCTTTGGATTCTGGTCACTCCCAACCTAAAGAAATGCAGCTTTAAAGTGATAAAAGCAGTAGAAGTGATGAAAATGATAAGCACTACTCCCATCTGAGCTCCCACTAACTATTCTGTCTTGAAAAGATTTATCAGCTGAAGCCTCCAGGTAGAAAATGAAGTGTGTTAATGGTAGTTTGGCCAGGGGATTACTCTTCAGAACATCTTAGCTCTATTCATAGCTGTGCTTTCAATTGCATGTGTAATTTAGAACAAATTGCTGACAATCTCCCTGTTCTTCTCTAAAGCTAAAAACGTGAATTCTCTCACTGTACAGCACTTTAAAGCTTTATGGGTTACAAATGTTATGTGATTGATTATTGCTAGAAAGTTGAAATCAGATGCCTATTTATTGCATTTATTTCCTTCCCTGTTAATCTCATGTACATATTTAAATTGAATTTCATAAATGTATCCCTGTTGTACTCTAGTACTTTCTATAGCCTACCTAAATAGTCACAATGTCTTTCCAAGCAAAGAGCTTAGTATGTTTTTGTGTTGTTTTTTTTTTTTTTTTTTTTTTTTTCTTGTTGTTGTTTTTGTTTGTTTGGTTTTTTTTAATGTGCAAAATTCCATTTTGGCAAGCCAAGCCAAAGTACTTTCCATTTGCAAAACAAAACCTAAATAAAAGAGTAGCAGCATCCATAGTGGACACTTTCAGTGACTCATACAGAGTACACTGACACACACACTAGAATATCTCAACCTCACTTCCATTAAAACTGACATATTTGAGGATTTTTTCGATCCTTCTGAGAGGATTTGACTAGATTTGACCGGGTGTTATGCCCATATGGATGCCATATCTTCTGCTAAATAGTTGTACAACCTCTTAAGGATGTACATCAGTCAAATATTTTAAAAGGTCCTATGTACAGATGTAATTAATCACCTACAAACAGGATTGACAAGGTGGAAAATGTTCAGTTCATTACTGTACCATGTATGCTTTTCCTTTAACTCCACTGCAACCTGAGGACAGCTAAGTGCTACAAGGGGTAGGCTTGTCATTAAGTAGGTCCAGCAGTTCCTCTTCTCTTTGCATTTCTCAGACAGACTAAATATTTTTTCTTGGAGATATTCAGAAAGGCTTTACATTCAATGAGAGAGGAATATCTTGTTTGTAGTTATTTGGAACTCACACTCTTTCAGGGATTTCTTTCTTATAAATACCCTTTTTATTTATTTTTTTTCTCATTTTGCGTTCCTTTCTAAACAAGAAGAAAACCTCAACCTTCCAGAAAGAATATGAACTTTCTTCAAATTCTCTATGCACTTACAAGTCTTATATCTAAAATTACATTGTTAAATAGAAAATTTGTTAAGAGAGTACAAGCTTTAGGAAAATGCATATTTTTGGTCTGATGTTTTCCCTAAATTATTAAATTTAAAAAATAACAAATTAAAACTAAATTAATTACACTTTCAACATTAAAGAGAATACAAACACAGAAAAATCTCCTTCTAAATTGGAAACCAATGACTGAGTATCAACTTTCCCCAAATGGCCAGTACTTGTATAAACCTAATATGACATTATATTTCTTTGTATCTCAGCAGTCTGCACAACTTTTTAAAAGGAAATCCTATGGTCCCTCTATGTTTCTTTTATGTTTAAATTCTCTCCACATGGGACTGGAACATCTCTGTGTTTTAAACTCAGAATATCTTCTAAAACATCACTGAAATCAGATGTAGTAATTCTATAGGCTCCTGTGTGGGTTGGATCAGGCCCAGAAGACAGTAAGTACTGAATATCTGAAATACCTACCAGCTGCTGATGTCATTTTCATGACAAGAATTTGTAATCCTAAAATTGCTTGCTCTTTATGGACTACATTCAGAATGTAGTCCATGAACCGACAAATCTACTAAATAAAGGGGTAAATGGGAAACACAATCACATTGTAAGGATGTCTCATAATCAGAGAACATAATTCAGGAAAACATTTCAATACCTTTCTACTCTGTAGTAATTTTCTCTCTCCCTTAAAGAGAGAAGCTAATGTACTTTTTACCAACAATTCATCAGTTCTATATCATGACATTGTAATTTAAACAGTTAGCACTGTGGTAGTAAAGTAACTAGAGGCAATATTTTTCAGACTTTTATTAACAAACCTTTAAATGAATTTCTTGTCATCTATAACAAACAAGGTATTAATAATTGTTTAGACATCTTCAGTAAATTACTTTCCTTTGAACCTATTTGAAAGGTAAAAACTTATTGTCATCTATTGTCACCTATTCTGAGAAAGAAAAATATGATCAGCTGGTCATACTTTCTTAAGGCCACAGCTCTAGACCATACAATTGTATAATTTTCAGTTTATGTGAAAGACTCTAAAAAGTCATATAAACGTAAGGTTATTTCAATATTGTTGAAATGACACACTATGATGTGTGTGCTTATATTTTGTAATAAAACCAGTGGGACACCATAGACCTTAGTCCTAAGAATAGCCAAAAAACAAGACTAAACTCAACATGAAACTGTTATCCAACAATCATTTCAGATGGAGACTGAGTCAGTTTCTATCTCTTTTCCAAAAATTTCAAGGGTTTGTTCTTTCTTTTTTTTCCTCTCATCTGTCATTGCAGTTCAAGGTAGGATGTTAGCTACATATGGTCATTGATACAATTTTACATACCTTGTCAATATAAATGACTCTCCTTAGATGTATACACATTTGATGCACAAGGAATAAATTATTTAAATGTTACGAGGGAAAGACTGCCTGTAAGTGAATTTGAGTTTATCCTCTCCATTAAACAGAAAAAGGCTCTTCTACTCACTTATATAAAGTTGAATGCTTTCATTTCATATGAAAACTAGTGACAAAATTTGCTGTGGGTAATTGGCAAGTCAGGCTTCAAAGAATAGGTATATTTTACTGTAAATATTCCAGTATGGCTCTTGCCATCACTGTGTTGGACAGAAGTGGCCATCAAACTCTCTTGGCATCTGCATTTTGAATGTAAGATACCAAAACCACATGAGGATGTGAAAAAACCACAAATCATAGAAAGACTGGCGATCAAACTGAGTCCTTCAGAATCACAGATGCTATTTCTTCAATGTAATGTGTTACAGTTCTAGAAGACTCATTAGTTCCATTAGGACAGAAAGAAAATATGCTTATTTGAACAGATAAAGGGTTATAAAATACACAAGTGTTAATACAGCTCTACAAGTTTGTGTGTCTTCTTGCTACCATGTGAAAAGTCAATGTTGCCAAATGCATTTCAAATAACTGAAATGTGGAACTCAGTAGAATTACTGGAACAAGATTACTTTAGTGTAAGCTTTATTCAATTTTTTAATTAATCAATTTTTAATAAGACTTGTTATAGACTTCTGTATTTCTAGTTAGCCAAAGGAGTACCTTTTCATTTCAAGTTCTTTATCGGCACTTCACATCTCTATTATCACAGTGAGGAGTACACTGACGGACAATGCCACAGTGTCATGACAGAAACAGAGCACCAGCTGTTTTATCTCATGCAATTTAATTTCCTTTCATCATTTTCAAAATTTTTCAACCACTCTGCCTGTATTAGTCTCACATTCAACACAGCTGTCTAACAGTATAGCCTGGTGGTGTTTATCAGGGCACACTGAATATAGAACTTTTGCTTATTTCAAGTTTCTTTCTCTTTTCTCTACTCTGTTTGCAGTGACACTGTGTTTAGAGAGCATGTGTTCAAGAAGATGAAATTGGGCACAAGGCCATGAAAACCTAGGAGTACCCAAGGAAGTGTAAACATGCCTGTTCCAGAAATGAAAGAATCTCTAGTATGGAACAGCAGGGAACACGGTCTAGATATTAATGAGAAGGCCTTGAAAGTCATAACTGGAGAAGAGAAACACTGTTTAATAACAAACTGGTTTCTATGCCCCTATATCAATGCTATGTGGACAAAGTCCTTGGAATGCTTTCTCTTCTTTGAAATTGTCAAAGTGAATTCACATTACTCAGCTGAATAGTCATGAACACCACTGTTTTACCTAGACTACAGCAAAAAAGAATTGGCCTTTATTTGGTAAGGGAATAATTTAGTTTTGGATATAGTTTTGGTAGGTTCATATCAGGTGCCCATCAAAACCACTCTATCCCTCCCCTCCACATCTGGTCAAGGGAGAAAAAATATAAAGAAAGGCTCCTGGGTCAAGATAAGGACAGGGGGAGATTACTCAGCAATCACTGTCATGGGCAAAACAGGCTCAACTTGGGGAAATTAGTTTATTACAAATCAAATCAGAGTAGGAGTAATGAGAAATAAAATGAAAACTTAAAAGCATCTCCCCCCACCCCTCCCTTCTTCCTAGTTTCAACATCACTCCCTATTTTCTCTATGCTCTCCCCAGCATCACAGCAGGATGCAGTCAGTTCATCATACATTGACTCTGCTGTTCCTTCCTCCTGAGGGGGAAGTTTCTTTACATTCTTTGGCACTGCTCCCATGGGAGACAGTCCCCCAAAAACTTCTCCAAAGTAGGGCCTTCCCATGGGCTGCAGTTCATCAGCTGCTCCAACTGGGTCCTCTGGGGTCACAGTTCCTGCCAGAAAACCTGCTCCAGCACGGGCTTCCCACAGGGGATCACAGCCTCCTTCAGGCAGCCACCTGCTGTGGTGCAGGGTCCTCCAGGGCTGCAGGTGGAACTTTCTTCCCCCATGTGTCTCCTTGGGCTGCAGGGACACAGCTGCATCACCATGGGTTGCAGGGAAATCTGATCCAGTGCCTGGAATGCCTCCAGCCCCTCCTTTTTCACTGACCTTGGTGTTTGCAGGGCTCTTCCTCTCACATATTCTTACTTATCTCTCCAGATGCAGTTTGTTCTGCAGTTTTGCCTCTCTTTCTTAAATCTGTTATGCCAGAGGTGCTTTCACCATCACTGCTGAGCTCAGCCTTAGCCACAGAGGTGGATCCATCTTGGAGCCGGCTGGAATTGGTACTGCTGGACAAGGGGGAATCTTCTGGCAACTTCTCTCAGAAGTTCCTCCGTAGTCCCCTGCTACCAAAACCTGGCCACACAAAACCAATACAATTGTTTAGTTTGGTACTGTTTGGTTTAGTATAGTAGAAATAATGACTCCATATAAGATCCTACATAAGAGGAATTTTCTAGAGTTTGATTATTTTATGTAAGACATAAGTACAGAAAATGAAAACAGGGGTTTAGGAGTGTTGAGATAATCTTTATACCAACAAAACTTCAAATTAAATATGACAGAGTTTTGCCAGAACAGCCTGTGGGAGTACCACAAATTGAAATATGATTTTTAAGTCATTTAAGGAAGCTATAAATGTAACTCTCTTTTCTCTTACTCTTTCATCCTTCACACACATATCCTTAAAAGAGACAGAAACAGATCATTATGTTGGTGCAATTCTGCAATTTTTACTTCTCCAATAAGGTCTTTGTTCATTAAGAAGACTTTTCCTTTATATACTAAACAAACAAAGGTTTAAAAACCACTGAATGGTCTCTAAAACAGTAACTGGATACTCTAATCATCTCATCAGTAATCATCTAGGAACCAAAGATGATGTTACAGATATTAAAACAACTTCATTGACTTTTTTTAATCACTGTATTAAAAAAAAAAAAAAAATGTTTAAGGACAATCTTTTATCTGCCATGTAAAATTTGGTGTGTTGTGGTTAAAAAAATAGATGAAATTGCTTTAACTGGTTTTATCTACCTGTATTATCAGTTTATAAAAAGTATCTACTGGCTTGCAATCTTTGGGAATAAAGTTTCCAGTCTGCTCATAAATGAGCAAGGACAAAAATCTAAACTAGTATTCATTACAATGAGACTTGACACAATGTTGTTATCAGGGTAATTCCTGGTTTGGTATCCTCAGCTGACACTGAGGCAGACCTGATCCCCAGTTCTTTCACAGATGCTAACACACCGACTCTTTAGATGTGCTTTATTCTCAATCACTCCTTTCAATCACTCTCCACTTGTAAGCCTTTGCTGAGCACAACTAATCTCAGCTTTCATTTAAGTACAGCATGTTAGAGACAAAAAAAAAAATAAAATTCCTTCAGGCTCTGTAGCAAATATACCACCAGATAATCATCACTGATAAATAAGCAAAGCCCTTGGATGTAATACTCCTTTCTGTAAAAGTGCATGAGGGCCTGTTCAGTTAAGGAAAGTGTGTATCCCACTAGGCTTTCTTTGATTCTGACTGATGAGCACGGCTGGACTGAGGCAGGGAATCAGCTGGGAATCACTACTGTGTTTCTTCCTGGCTGATCTCAGCAGGGCACAGCCTGCAATTCAGAGCAAACAGAGAAAGTGTCAGTCAGTTGTGCCAGCTCAGCTGGCTACTGCAGCGTATGAGAGACTTCCTTGGGAAATGGGTCCAAATTAAACAAACAAGCAAAAAGTTGTGAAGGACACAGAGGGGTATTTTTCTTTGCAGGAGCTCTCCAGTTTCATTGCCTTCTTGCTTGCTAAACCTGCGGGCAGAAACAGGTCATTTTGGTATTTCCTCTGATGAAAATGCCTGCCCAGAAAAAAAGGAGGCTATTGCAGGGTTGGAGACAAAACAGGGAGGGAGGTGATTCCAATCTTAATTTCAGAATATTTAACAGCTCATTTTCTTGGCTTTGTAATAAAGTGTAACTAGGAGGCAAGATTGTGGTAGATACTTGTAATGACCTTCTCTAAAGAAAAATTTAGATTTGGGTAAGAGTTGCTAGGCTGTTGGAGGTAATAAAGTCTAATGTCTGCAGGATATGCTGGTTGGGAACAGAATTTTTACTTGTCACATAGTCAATAAAATATCAAGGATGTTTTATTAGAGAGTTTGCATGTTAAACAAAAAATAAAAATATTCCCTGCGTGGGAATAGTCACATCCTTTCCTTTGTCAATTAGTAGGAATCCCTTACATTCAAAATATATGTTAGTCCTTATTCACACTTATCACAGTAGCAACAGGATGAGTTTAATGATGATTTAGGCAAGTGAGAAGAAACAAGCTAATTGCATGTCATGTTAGACAGAGCTGAAACAACATATGCACAAAGTAACAGGAGGGATTCTTTTCATTCTGTTTTCAGTGACCCACTGGACCAGATGGTGCTCTATAGCTCAGTTGTCCTTCCCTCCTGCTGCAGATGACAGAATTGGTATTCCAAAAGAAAAAATCAAGAGAAACTTTCAGGTGGAACAAAACTGGGTTCAGGAGTTCTCTCCACCTCTCTGCTATTTCCAAATGAGATTTCAAAAGTGTATCTGAAGAATGTGAGTGATCAGAAAACACCTTGCCCCAGCAAACATTTCTAGGGGACATTGCTACATGGTAAGGTTTGTATCTCCTGCACTTGGAGATTAAGAGTGGGGCTGGTGCAGAACGTACCCTTAGGTGCCTGTTGCAGAGAGTTCCTGGTGTGTTGCCTTAATCTCCTTTAAGGAGGTTTAGTCACCTATGGCAGAAAATGTAGCATTGGGTTTCTTCTCAGAAATCCTAAAACTTATATCGGAAATTAATTCTTATTGCTGAGATAATCAGATCTCACAACATTGTTGTGGGAGCCAGATCTTAGAGTCCAAAAACTGCAGAAGGATAGATGTTCATGGAAAAGAACTAGAGTTAAGTGACTGCTTTGTTCTCAGTCTTGTGCACAGTCTTGTGTTACTCATTAGCCTCTAATGATGAAGCTTGATTAGCACATGTTATGTGAAAGACACAATATGCACCAAATATATTAAAAAACTAAGCTGAAATCATGAATGATCTGCTTCTTGTTAATTTCTCTACTACAGCTGCATCATCATTCCTAGGCACAGTAATAACACAAAGGCAGCTTTGGTTTTTTGTCATCCTTTTTCCTTTCTTGGAAAAATGATGTGTGTTTTGTAGTGGAAACATGACAAATGTTACTCCTAATCACTTGATCTATACACATTACCCAGAACAGATTTCAACTGTTAAACATATTATTTCCAAAAAGAACAAAATTTCAAGCAAGTCTTAGATGACCAAAAAGCATGTTAAACTATAATTAGACCCCAAAAGACATTGAAAGGTTCCTCTCATCCTCTTGTTACTCATTTGTAAAGAAGAACTATGAATAGACAAAAAAGGGCCTAAATCATTACTGTGGCTTCTGTCTGCTTCTCAACAGTGTCATAGGTGATTTGTGTAATGATGTTCAAAGCAAGCTAAAAATTGCAGAAAATACTAGAAAAATAGCAATAATCTATTTTATTGTTTCTCACACAGATGACAAAATAATTATTTTCTATCCAAAAGTATTAAGCAATCTTAATTTTATTTCTTATATATGACATATGTTTGTGGGGCACAATTTCACAGAATCACAGAGTCACAGAATGGATAAGGTTTGGAAGGGACCACAGTGGGTCAACTGGTCCAGCCTCCCTGCTCAAGCAAGGTCATCCCAGAGTATCTGGAACCCAACCTAGATCACATAACTTTCTTCCTGCTACCCCTCAGTACCTCTAGTTAGAAGTGTGATTTTTCCATAGGGAATAAATAATTTAAAGAGTTGTTTAGATAAGACACAAAATACATAATATTTTGCTTTGTTGATATTGCAATCGCAACTGATCAGGTGTCTTGGAATCTATAGGATTTGTTTCTTCAAAGAAAAAAGTGTCCCTGCTTTACAGAATAACACAACTCTTCCCTGGAATGGAAAGATAGCGAGGAAATTTTTCTGTTATCGCTGTACACCCACAGTCCTTCTCAAAGGAAGCAAACAACCTGCTCAAGGGCTTTAGTGCCACAACCTCAACACCTCTTCTAGGTGGAGGTAGGCTTGCTATACAGTTAGCCCACAATCTATCTATTATAAATGATACTCAAGCTCACCAAAGCTCCTTTTTCATTCCTTTGCCTGGTAATTTTAATGTTTTGTGTCTATGAAGTGTATATAAATACACATCTTCAATATTAAGTGAGCATTCTTCTGGTTAGCTTGTTCAGGTCACGCATGAAAACAATAAACAACACCTAATAACAGCAATGTATGATTTTGATCTAGAACATAATGGTGAGAGGCATATTGACCATTACATATGTTATAGAAACTCAGGCTGACCTTGGACAGGATTCCTTTTTGTTCTTCATACTTTTATTATAAAATTGTTCCTATATAATTGTTATTATAACCTAACAGTAGGTTATAAGATAAACTAAAAGAATTTTTTATTTTTTTTCTGCATGGATGGTGCATTTTCTGTGGTTGTATCTTTAACTCCTGCAAAAATAATAGTATTGAAATAGCTGAAATCATGTCCTTTCTATCACAGACATGCCACAGTGCAAGTTATTTAGATAGTTAAGTGTAAAAGCAGTGCTGGGAAACACTGAAGGGTTGATTAGATCTGTTCTCAGCTTTTGGTCCAAGCTCACTAACACATTCCCAGTTGGAAACAGCATGGGCTGAGCACTGTAGGCTCTTTCCATTAAGGACTTTGGGTATGGTCACACTGTTTTTGAGGATTAAAGAATTTAGCAGCATGGGCACACACTACTCCATTCCACTCAGCTGCAGTGCCACACAGCAGTCCCAAACCAGTGTTTATTGGTGTAGGTACTGCCTTAACAAGCAATAATAACCACCTTTCTAAAACTAGAGTATAAGGAAAAAGAAGAGTAAATGTTCCATCTGATAATGGGTAATTGTTACTTATGTCATAATAGACAAAATTCATGAGACTGCATATACTTGCACATTTCTGAGTGGAGCAGAAATATCTTAGAGATTCACAGAACTGGCTAGTTGGGTTTTTTTGGTTATGAAATCCAAAACACATTGTTCAAAAATGAAAAACAATACTATTAGAAAGATAAGCTTTCATGAGCAAACAGAAAGTAACAAGTAGTGTTGGATACCGCTGGCTACAATACAATTTCTCAGGAATTTATTGGCTGAGGGGTGATTTTTTTTTTTTTTTTAATCACTGAGTTTAAAAATATCAAACAATAAACCTTCCAAATAAATTTTAAAAAACCCAAAACAAAACAAAACAAACAAAAAACCCCCCACTTTTCCTTACAGTAGTAAACTCATCAATTACCACATTTTCAAAAAAAAAAAATTAGTTGCCTCCCTGAAGTCTTGTGACTGTCACTGGAGCTTGGGCAGCTTATTTATTTAAGGGTATTGGAAAATCTTGTCCTTAGGAGATTTTTGCATAGATGTGACTGTATAGCTTATAGTACTGAAGTCCCAGGCACCTCTAAGCAGCAGCTGTTTTCAGAACTATTAAGTAATGGTATTGCTGTAAATAGCAGAAATGTGTTATGATTTCCCCTTTCTTTTTCAGATGCCCCCAAACTACTTCTAAAATATAAGCACAGAAGGAGACTTTGGGATAATTATCCAGGGCTGAAACAACAGACTTTTCCAAATGCTCTATGGCCAATTCCAGTGACAAATACAACAGATCCTGCAAATTACCTCACAGATATAATGCTTCTGAATTGCTGGTTGTGCTCACTCGCAGAGGTGAAAGATTCATTTTTCATCTAACCCTTAAGGACATAACTGCATTAGTCTCTCCTGCTCTAATCCAATCAGTGGCACTGTTCCTCTCATGGGCAAATGGTCATGTAGTGCCACTCTCTGTCATTATAAACAGGGCTTTTGAAAGTTCAGAATTCCTGTTTTCTTTAGTAACTTGCTTTACTGAGCCTTGGGAACCCTGAGAAAGAAGTGTTTGTCAGGGATAGAAAGTAGTTCAGAATGGAGATATTTTATCTTAATCTCAATTCCTAAGTTTGTCTTAAAAATTCATAAAAGGCATAGAAATAGTCGTGTGATTACAACATACAAATAACTCACAACTACAACTGGATAATATGTATTTGGGTTGGTTTCTCAAAGGTCACACTCACTTTTCATCTCAGCTTCACACAAGGGTGTGCATTCTTTGCTTAACTTCTCTTCACCACATGGAAGAGGAAAACTGTCCAGATCTAGTATTTAATACTTGAAAAGCTACACCTAAATGTATAGGTGTACATATTTATAGAAGAATTATAAAAACACGTGTTTTTTATATATATATATATCTTTAAGATAGGTATATGGGAGATGATAGGCTTTTATTGCCTAGATCAACCCGTGTAGCATGAAATAGTCTGATCAATTTTACCTGTCAGATGCTGCTCACTCTTACCCAAACCTGTCAAAATGTCTTCTAGAAATATTATAGAAGAAAAAAATGTCACTGAGGAGCAATCAAGGGAGAAATCTTATACAAGACCTGAAAAAACAAGCATATTGGGTTTTAAAATTTATATATATATATATATAATGCATATATATATATATAATCTATATACCTATATATTTTGATAGGCAACACATCTTTCATAATACTTAGTCAGTAAAATGCTGTAATAAAAGTTTAAATCCATACTTACTTCTGCAAAATACTCTGGTTTATGTGATTGTATTAATACATGTATTAGTTAACTGAATTGTTGGATGCTGTATATAACATAAGGGAAGATATTAGAATCATAGATTCACAACATGGTTTGGGTTGGAAATGACCTTAAAGATCATCTCAATCTGCTGCCATGGATGAGGAAACCTTCCGCTACACCAGGTTCCTCCAAGACCTATCCAACCTGGCCTTGAGCACTCCCAGGGATGGGGCATCCACAGTTTCTCTGGGCAACCTGTTCCAGTACCTCAGCACCCTCACAGTAAAGAATTTCTTCCTAATATCTAATCTAAACCAGCCCTCTTTCAGTTTGAAGCCATTGCCTCTTGTCCTGTCACAATTTATTATTAAATGTATATATTTTGCTGTCTTTGACCCGAAATTAGTAAAGCAATAGTTGTGCATTCCGTAAGTATGACCAGGAAATCTGAGCCTAATTCTTATGCTTTCCTTTTTCTTTATGCTTTATAGTCTTAGTGGCATGTATGAAGTAAAATAATTAGATCTTTAGAATAGTTGGCATCATATTTCACCAATGCTCCATACAGTCAAATTATATGGAAACAAAAATACATGTATCACAGAAGAATTGACCACATTCTTCCTGAAACCACTCTTCATAAACATGGGACTGCCTGTGCTTCACTGACACAAATGTGTGAAAAAGTGAAATTGGAAGAAACATTTATAAGTAACTATGGCAACCAAAGTTTCCTTCATATTGTAGTGTCTCCAATAGAATTTGCAGACTTCACCAGTCAGAGAATAGAAATAACAATATAAGGTAAAATCCAACAATTTCAGCTTTGACGGAAATTAACTATTAACAAATGGTTACAGAAGATTAGTTTGAGGTCACTTTTTGGAATAGAATAGCATGTGTTATATGAAATGATACACTTCCATGTATGCTAAAATTTAATATCATCTGTCACAGATATTCTCCAAGATGGAAAAAATATTTGTATATGTATTTTATTCCATTTCTTCTGAATAGTAGAGCCTCACAAGGAACAATTTTGTTGCCTCAACAGGAAATTTCTCTAAACAGCAAATTTTTCCTCATCATTCATTTTCCTTGAGAACAGTCTCAGACAATCTCACCTTCTTCTGCCTTTAGCATTGGAAAGAAGTCTCAAATTACATGCATATTTTCAAATACATAATTTCATTCTTAGAGGCTATTCCTGTTTCATAACAAGTGTGACCTACAACTGAAGGAAAAAGTATTTTTATATGAAATGAAGATGTATTTATATTAATTCTGATGGTTGACTTCAGTGAAAATAAACTTTCCTATGTTTATTTGAAACCTTACTATATTATCCAACTTATATATAAAGAAACCATGAGAATACAAACAGAACAGAGGATCCTCAGGTTCATCAAGGCCTTTGATTAGCTACATATCCCTAAAGTAATTACTTTACAAATGTAGAAATTTGCAAAATTACTTACATAAATTTACTCACTACTTCTTTTTAAGAAAATATCTCTCTGTTTGCTGCCTCCTGGAACATTTATTCACTTAATGCTTGTAAAAGTAAAGACCCAAACATCGTTTTTGTAGTGTTAATAGGTTTATTTGTGCAATTCAGGAGACTAAACACAACATTTTAACAAAAGCTGTTCTGAATCTTT
Source organism: Margarornis squamiger (assembly GCA_035222235.1). Classification (NCBI taxonomy): domain Eukaryota; kingdom Metazoa; phylum Chordata; class Aves; order Passeriformes; family Furnariidae; genus Margarornis; species Margarornis squamiger. Next base: position 15,032,685 of record JAWWTY010000001.1, read on the forward strand.
TCTGTGCCTGGAAATGTTAAGAAATCCTTATTTCGTCTCAATCACAGTAAGGAAACAAAGCACAAGCAAAGCTATAGATGTGTTTTGTGCAAAAGCTTTGTCAAAGACCTAATGCTTCCTTATGCAAATTGTTAACTCTTTAACAAAACAGCAAAAAAAGCCAGATCAAACTTTTTATACCTTCCTATTCTTCTCTTTCTGTTGCTTTCACTGCCATCAGTAATTCCACAAAAGCCATATTCCAGATTTGGCGTTGAAAAGGTTCACATTCTTTATATTTTCTGCTCACCATTTTTCACTTAACTAAATAATGTATTAAAAATAGAAATATTTCCTGAAAACACTATGTGTAATTGAATCTTATTTTTAAGATTTTTTTTCTTCTGTTGTAGTGCAATAAAAAAAAACACAAACCAACTAAAAAAGTTTGCCATCAATTTCATTATGAATTTCAGCTGTTTAAATGCATTTAAGATGACCTTGCTATTATATTATGCAGTATTTTTATGGGTTTGCAAGTGTGCATTACAAAGAACAACAGCTGAAGTCAAAGCACACTGAAAAGAAAATTATAACAGTGTAAATGATTTCACACCTTTTCATTGCTATGCACATATATTTGCTTAAAATCTTAGACGTGTAAAATTAAAAAATTGATTTGACTGCTTTTGTTATCCCAAATGAAAACACTGCTCAGATATCCATTAAAAAAAAAAATAAATTATTGATCATCCTATAATTAATCTGAAAAGACATGTGCGAGCTTCTGAAAGATAAGTGATCCCCCACTTTTATGTATCTTCCTTAAGTACATGAAATAACATGCAAGGGAAGCAGTGTTTTTATAATGTGGGTTTTTTTTTTTTTAATATAAAAAAAATTTCTCACAAGATTCTGTGCAGCATTGTGGGTGTTTAAGAATTTACTAGAATTTTTTATTATTGAATACAGATTTTAATGAAGGTGGGAACTTAGCAGTTAAGAAACTATGGTACATCATCTCAGAATACTTGAAATTTTAGGTTTAAGGAAAGTTTGAAATATATACATATATCCTTGCCAAAATAAGTAAAATATAGAAAGAACAAAACACAGTTTACATAGTCAGAAAATTAGTTATTATGGATTTTTATTCCAGGCAGAAATTCGATTATGTTCCTTTTTCTTTCTGAGAGTTATATGGACAGTGTATTAATATTTATTAGACTGAGTTTGATAGGCCAGATAGAGTTACAAAGAAAATTAATATAACATAACAAAATAAATGGGCTTTCTTTTTGATGTAGTTCAAAGCATATTGATAAATATCATTATTTTCTTCGTTTCTTTTGAGTTAATTGTTGCATATTTTCCTTTATATGCCCCCTTGTTTTCTTCCCTGTGTAATAGTATAAAATTCTATATTAGCATTAAAACTTTGTAGCAAAGGTTTTTTCCAAGATTTCTTCAGTTTTGGGGAGAAAGTTACCACATGATACTAAATTCTTTTCCAATTGTCCTACTGGTAATTTTGCCATATGCTTCATCTTCCTTGGATAACTTTGGGGAATTTTACCTTGGTTTGCATGTTCTTTAGAATGACACAGAAAAAGGCCAAAACTTTATCAGTGTTTAAAACCAGGTAATATAGAACTCAGTCTGCATCTGTCTGCTACTACAAATTTGAGGTTTATTTTTCTTCTAGAGAGAATATTTAAGGACACAGATGACAGAGTCCCTACAGAATCTGTGCAGTCCCATTATGAAGGGAAGGAAAGGACCACATAGGACACTTAAAGAAGCAATCTCACCTGAGAACTTCTGGAAAAATCAAAGGGTAATTCTCAATCCATAATGCACATCCATAATGTTTACTGGGAAGTTATGAATACTTTTTACAGTGTTTAACTTGTGTTCTTCCAGATTTCCATATGAAGAAGAGGACATCCTAATGCCATTTCCTGTCAATTGATTTTGCAAAGGAAATACAACCCTTCACTTTCACAAATAGAAATATGAGTAGAAAATGGTAAGAATGTTTACATATTATGAAAATATGTTATAATAATTTATAATTTTACAAAATAAAATATATTTGAGATTTTTGAGGGTTTTGTTTTTTTCTTTACTTGCTTCCTTTTTTGCCAAATGTCCAGAGAGAGAAAAAGATAAGTACCTCTTTTTGGACCACTCTACTATTACAAATTTGGTTTCATATTCTCCATCCCCATACGCTCTCTCCTCCCTCTCAATCTTATTTCTTTGCATGCCTAAAGACAATACTGATTTCCCACTCTCAATTCAAGAAAAAATTTTCCTCCTCTAAAACAGATTAACTGATTTGTTTTAGTGGATTTTAATTTTCTCATGCAGGATGGAATTTTAATCACAGGTCTAGAAGCTCCACTGTAACTCCTGTTACAGTTATGAATTTGCATGAAAAATATGAATATATATTTCAAATTTGGTGCATTCCTTGAATTCATTAGAAACTGAGAGGAACATCTTTCTGATTCTAATAGTGATATTAAAAATTACTTGAGCTTCAGATATGTAAAGATTGTGAAATACACATATATTCCTCAGCATTCCGTGTTTAGTAGCAATCATTCATAGTTGCCTTTTCAGGGTAAGTGACAAATAATGTCTTTGACCTTAAGTAAAAACAGATGAATTCTTTGGCAACATGAACAGAAAATCTGTATACCTGTGAATGTGTGATACTTAAACCATTTCATGAAGGTCCTTGAAAGAAAATGGATTTTTTTTTCTCTGATCTTTAACTTCTGTAAGATCTTTAAGATAAAAATGCACTGTAAACAACTCACAAAGCAATCTCAATTTTGCTTTTGCATTTAAGACCCTCTTTGTTCTGTGTTTTATCTTGGTGAGATAGCATAGCTGTAATTTATTTTCAGCCACTTGGTATTTACAGACATCATGAGCAGCTTTTCAAAAGGGGACAATAGAACTGATTAGAATGTATTGATTTGTGTTTGGCACTTGAGTTTACCACATGCAATTTTCTTATGATTACATAGCATGGACTCTTTTTATTTTTAAATGAGCCAAAGAGTGATTGTCCTTCAAAACTTGGAAATGCCACAGCTAAAGTGGCTGTGTAACTGTACATTGCACATCACTTAATTCCATGAACCAAACACTTTAGTTTGATCTAAACACCAAATCAGTGATTTGAATGAATGAACAACCTCCCCACTGCCAAAACCTTGAACTTTACACCACATGAAGAGTACTCTGTTATGTTAGCAGTGAAGTTATACATATTGTAGAAAGGACTGTAAATGTGAATCCTAAAACTGATGAGACTTTTTGTACCAAGCAATAGCTGTAATTTTTAAACACTTCACATTGTGATATAACATGTGATGGGAATGCAACAAGGTCATCACATACCACACTTTTAACATTTTTAGACATTTGGAAATTGGACTAATGAATGCATTAATTACAGTACAACCGATCACAGTAGGAAGTGTTGCTATCAAATAAGTAAACGTAATGGGTACCCTTGATCCCAGGCCATCCTTTGTTTCTAATGGACTAAAGAGCAACAGGTTCCATGTCCTGTGGTGAGCTTGTGAGCAGAAAAGCTCCTGGCTCATGTACAAGGTACTGAAAGCACCTCAGACAAACATTTTGAAAAGTTATTTTGAATTAAGATACAGAACAGGATACCAGAGCTAAACCAAAGAAATCCATCTTGAATATACTATTGATCAGCAGACACCTACTTCAATAAAAAAATGTTATGATCGGGATGGCCCGAATTTGAGATCTCCCTGAACTGAAGCTGGTAACTCCCCTTAAACAGAAACTCCTCTCAAGGTCTGAGATCATTGACCTGAGAAAAAAATTCTTCCTTACCCAGGATGGAGAGATCCTTTATTCATGACAGATACTCAATAAGTGATTGATGACATACTAAATGAAACATTACTAATATGTGTAGCTGCTCAATATTAATTATTATAAATGTTGTATAGATCATTCTATTAGACATAAACCATTGTCCAGGTCTGAGACTAAGATAGGACCTAGCCTCACCTAGGTTCCATAGGGAGTTTAGGAAGCAAAGGGGTTCACTCTGAACCTTGTGACTCGATGGGAGGGTCTGCCTTACCCTTTGCATCTCCAGTCTTTGTGTGAATCACCCTAACTCAGTTTTCCTTTTTATGTTTCTTTCATACGGTAGTTGTGAACCTTGCCATCAAACTTACTGAACCTTGGCAAATCACTGTTAAACTTTGTTAAACTCCACCAAATTTATTGAACTCTGCCACATGATTATTGTACCTCAATAAAACATATTGATGCTTCTGTCTTCTGAGGTGCATTGCACCCAGCTCCAACAATAAATAAATGATGATAAAATGAGAGTCCGCTTAAATGAAAAGCCTGTGAATCAGTTGATCTAAATTTCTTTCTGTCTATATAAACTTTAAGGAGGGCACAGAATAATAAAACATAATAAACAACAGGCAGCACCAGTGCAAGAATATTATTGAAAGACATTAATAGGTACAGATATACAGAGATAACAGACAGAAAATACAACTGAAGTTTTATCAATGGTCATGTAAAACTACAAAAAAAATAAGTTTGGTTTTCAATATACAATACTCCTCACTTACTAAAAGAGATGAAATTTTCCTCTTTCTTTTCTTGGGCCATTGCCTTCCTATCTTCTAATAGACACTAAGAACTCAGAGGAAGCCAGCATATCAAGACCAGCTGGTCATCTCTTCCACAGGTCTTATTTGCCTACAATTATCATATTTATTTGAGATAATAAGTCTATCCAGATGCATAACTTTCCCCAGAACAATCGCTTGAATGAGAACAACAAAAACCTAAATGCTGGAGCACACAGTACTGAACTTCTCAACCTCTGTGATAACACTTTCTGAGAAAACTAACAACAGAGAGGAAACCTATGAATACAAACTTGTTTTATAAAAAGTATTTTCCCTGGTTTACAGATATCTTTTTTATTTTATGTCAAAGAATCATAGAATCACAGAGTGGTTTGGGTTAGAAGAGACCTTAAATATCGACTAGTTCCAACCACCCTGCCATGGGCAGGGACATCTTCCACTAGACCAGGTTGCTCCAAAGCCTGTCCAATCTGGCCTTGAAACTTCCAGGGATGGGGCAGCCACAACTCTTCTGGGTAACCTGTGCCAGTGCCTCCCCACTCGTCTCAAGTAATGGCTTTGTCCAAGTACCCTTGCATGGAAGACTAATTTTTAGCAACTTTCACAGGGAAATACGGCACAGATACATGATTAAATGTAGGATTTTACCAGAATAATTGTTAAATTTCTTACAAATGCTTTCTCTTTGTGGCATTCATTGATACACCTAGCTGTAGGATGTGATTTGAAAACTATTTGATTGCTCAAGTAACTGCCATCTTGATAACAACGTGGTTTTTGCATTATATCAGACTGGATAGCAACAGTATTTTTCATCAGATTAAACCAAGAACACTGCCCTGCAAAGGAAAAAGATTTATGGCTAACTCTCTCTGGAAAGCCGAAGACTTAAGGGACTCAGCAAGGTCTTAGTCAGTCTAGTAAATTTGAAATCATTATTAATGGAGAGACAAGGTCCTTAATAACCCTCATGGTACTGCTACATGCTGTACCTACATATATATTTTCTTCAAAAATATTACCTGTATTTGGCATTGAACATGAAGGAGAAAACGACATTTTTAACATCATATTTGACAGTTTAAATAATAAGCTAAAGACTTCTTAAGTTGTAAAACAGGGCTTAGAGAATATAGAAACATTAAAATATGATATGAAATTAGGATGTTGCATGCTCTTGAGTGTTATTGCTAACATTACTAAAAATACCACAAGCCTTGTGTACAATAGAGTGGTGCTAAATGAATCCCAAAGTGGGAATGTGAACTGCCACACTTAGGTGACATATCTAACAGACTTTGCTCAGAATGCACTCCTTTTACAGATCATTTCAGAAGTGCATTTATCACTTCATGTTACATGAGAAGGCATTTCAATTAAACCGAGTAAAGCCATTTTCATGGATAAATTGGAGTGACTTCCAAGAAAGTTGTACTTGCAGCACTTTGTAAACATAACTGGTAAAATTTCTTCATGTATACAAGCTCAAAGACAACAGAGGTAGAACAAGCTGCCCCAGGAGAAGATCCATAACTCCCAGAATACTCCTCTCCACAGATTCCATTATGTGGCACCATAAAGGTTTCATTTGCAAGAAATGCTGAGCCCAGAATGATTCCAAGAGGTCAGCCTAGCTGCAAAGAAGAGCTGGAGCTTCACAGATGAACCAGAACTAAATGAAGACTGAGGGACTTTCACAGCCTCTCCATGAAGACCCAATGTAAAAGATATATCTGAAAGGACATCCAGCATTGACATTTTGGCCTGTTCTGTTTTGGTACCTGTACCAAGAATGTAATATCAATAAGTATTTTTTTAATATGGAGTGTGGTCTGTTGGGAATTATAGTCAGATCAGCAGACTTACCAGCAGAGCCTTACAGGCAACAGATTTAGAGAAAAATAAAGAGCAAATAAGAATGGAAAACAATGTTGTTTTTCTCTTTAATCAGACATTAGAATACACACAATTGCAATGAAGCTGTAAAGAAGTATGGATAATAGGGGACTATCCCCTATTTAGATAGTCAAGGGACTAGTCCTACACAGCTTCAAGGCAAGTGCTTTATTGCTTCTTTTCTGTTTTGCTTGGAGAGTACTGAATTTTTTCCTCCTTCTTTTGAGCATTGGTAATACCCATGAGTGTCAAAAAAACTGTCATCTCAAAAATTTAGCTTGTGTTTTTGTTTACTATTGAAAACTACATTGAATTAATGCAGGCAGTCTGGGGAAAAGTGGGTTTTGTTTGCAACAGTCAACTGCCTATATGAACAATCCTCATCCTGCCAGGGAGCATTGAAGCTATAAGTACCTGAAGTGTTAGCAGAGTTAGTGGATGGAATTCATTTAAAATCTTGTATCTGAATAATTGTGTTGTCACTAACTTACATGTTCCCAAATGACAGTCAGTTATAAAAAAGTAAATCAGAGAACACCACTTAAAAATCAGCACAAAAATCCATTTATTAGTAGTTTTAGAAATCCAGCCCTGGATATCTGACTTTCTACAGGTATTAAGTTATTGTTCATGCTTAGGACTGCACAAGTAATAATGAAGAAACTCAGACACAAGGTGATGACACTGGTATGTGTCAAGCCAAGGAGTTCAAATTGCATCTAAATTTTTATATCGAAGGATAGCAGAGTCAAGGGAAGTCTTGTATAGAAAGTAAATTATGAGTTAGGCACACAAGTCAGCTCTCCTGACTTGAAATCCTGTGTTTAACAACTATGTTCTTCCTTTCCCTAGTCCCCTGAATTTGTTTAAATTCTTTGCACCAAACCACCTGAATGAAATCTTGTCTGCATTGGAAATGCAGTTGAACTCAGACAGAATAAAAAAAACATCCACTGTGATATGTTTCAGAGGCGCAACACCCTGGCACATGAGTTAGAAATAACACTCACAAACACTTTTATTGGTGCAATTCCTTCTGCAGGCACTGAGGGGTTACAAATTCTGCTCAATTAATTCTTTTTTTCACTCAATGGCTTGACTTCAATATACAAAAAGGAGGACCTGAACTTTTCCTAGTAGGTCAATCATCATGTTAATCAGCTTTTGTGAGAAGCAGCTGGGCACCTGCATTTAGAGAATGAGAACCTCATCTCTGCAGTTGGAACATAATTTGAGGAAATACTGGGGAAAGGGAGACTGTGCCACTCAGAGATCTCCAGATATAAATGCAGCCTCTAGCAAACTGAAGAGCAGCTGCAGGTCCATGACCCACATATCCCAAAGCTGATAATAGTGGCCACAGTGTGAAACAGCAGGGGAAGCAAATCCCCTTTGCCTGGGCAGCTTTGGTACACTGCTTATAAAATTGGCACTGAACGTGGTAAAAGTCAGCTATTAATTTAGATTCCATGGGATGATGGGAAATTTTACAATGTTTACATTTTTTATGGTTGCCAAAGTGGGTCAGGCTCTGAAAGCTCTTCTACCACCTCTTTCCCTCCCTATCGTTTCATAATCTCTGTTTTTTACAGTACTTGTAATGTTTTCTTTGTTTTATTCACTAGAAGCATTTGACCTCCTCTCTCTCTTGCAGAGCTATACAGCTTCTAAAATGTTCTTAATTTTGCAGCCTCATATATTTCTCCCAGATCTTCTCACTTTCTAGTCTATACTTACCACTTGCTTCATATCTATTGCAGATTTATCTATAAGTGAAGTAATACTTTACCAGCATATATACCAATATATATAGGAAAGAAAAAGGGACTGTATTTTAAAAACATGAATTCTGTTCTCCTAGAATTCATTTTTATTGCATTCAGTATAGTACATATTGGTGTTTTGCCAGTTAGCCCTCACTCTATGTAATTTTTGTTAGTTGAAAAACTGAGAATTATTATTTTTTATCTCTTTTACATGAGTAATTATTTTTATAACCTCCCCTTCTGCTTCTTCTCTTTTTTCCCCTAGCTTCTTTTCTTATTTATTTATTTTTACACAGAGCAAGTCCCAAGAACATTTTATCAGAAGCATCTCCCCATTTGCGTCTCATGAGCTGTGAAATATGGTTTAGATATAAGGAAGAAGATAAATAGTTTTCATTTGTAACCCACAGAAAATGGTTTGTTCTGCTCTGGTAACTGGAAAATCTAAAAAATACTCTAACATAAATCCTGTGTTCTTTTTAATAACAATAGTCATATAAGAGGATGGCTGAGCTTGTATAACCTTCCTGTTATGCATCAAGTCAAATCCTATCAAAGCTTTATTGTTACAGGCACTTAACACTTAAAAGTTGTCTTACCTGTGGGATAAAAATATCTGATATGCCCTCAACATGAAACAAAGAATTAAAGCTATCATAACCGTATATGAACAGTTGCCTGTTCTGCTTATCTTTCAGATTGCAAAGTGTGTTCTGCTCATTCTGTAGAAAGCTATTATATATCAAGTACTAATTTCATCACTTCTGAAGATTTTCTTCTCATCCACATCCTTCACAGTATTCATTTGTAAATTCTTTATCTCCTTGTTCACGAACACTTCTTAGTGCTCATGAATTTATATTCACAATGTTCTTCTAAGGACAGAAGTAATAAGAGTATCTTTACTGATCAGGAACCAAAGTACAGAAGAATGAAATTGTTAAGAATCAAGTCCGATTATAAATCTGTCATTGTGTTTAGGTGTGGTGTCCAACTTTCATTTGAGGCTATATTGTTAATACATTAAAAATGGAGATATAAATGAGAAGCAATCCTTCACAGAGGGTTTTACTTAAACAAACAAATAAATAAATAAATAAATGACCAATGTGTAAATAGAACCTTTCATTAGTAATATACATACTTTCTGAACTGGTTAGAGTCAGAACTGGTTTTCAAAGTCTTGGAGTTTGAAGATGTTATTAAAATCCTAGTTTACAATTTACTGAGGATTATTCTAATTAAGAGTCAGGGATATCATAAAACAGAATAATTAGCAATGTAGGTGGAATTGAGCTTGGATCAGTTCAATGAATTCCAGTTAGCTTTGCCAAGAAAATCTGTGGATAAAAGCCCTCATGACAAAAACTGGCAAGTCTTTTCAGTGGTTTGATATGGCTGTGGGGGTTTTGATGTTGCTGAAGACTTTCATTTTTATGACATTAATATGGAATTTTTGAGCAATAGGTTGAGCAGTGAAAACTGTTGTTTTCAGTACAGAAACACTGGGGAGCCAGAATTTCTCATCTTAGAAGGAAGTAAAATTAAGAAGTTTGTACAGAAACTGTGGAAATCCATAGAAGGATAAGGAAAAGAGTCAGAAATCCGAGTATAGGAAACTCATTCACTTAGTCTTTACAGTATAAGATAAGATACTCTATCTTCTTCAGGAAGGGAAGACACAACATTAATCTTGACTCTGTTCTGAAAAACTACAACAAATGTTGTGTGAGAAAATGTCTTCCCACAGTCAAAGAAGAACAATTTGAACTTATGTTTTCTAACTTCCTTCAAAGTACTCCTCTATTTCAAAAAGAAAGCAAACTAAAGAGAACAAGGCCGAGAGAAGTCCATGTTTAACAACAAGAAACATTAACCTTCAATCAGGAAATTTAGAAGAGTGTTAAATCAGAACTTCCTGATTATTTAAAATGCTTATACACAGAATATTATTCTGAAATAAATTTCCTGTCTATTGTTGTGGACAAAAAATATAATAAGAAAAACTTCTTTAGAGTGCATTTTCAGCTTAAAGTAACTGTCAGAAAGAATCAGAAACTACAATAAGTTGTTTGAGGCAAGTGAATGTAGGAATTTCAGAACTTTTTCTACAGATAAAGACACTGAACAATCTGCAGATATAAGCTAAAGTTTCAAGTGACACAAGTTTGCAATAGGTAGGAATTGGTGATTAAGTAGTGTGCACGTGAATATCCCAATCTCAGTAATATTTTTAATGGGTTAAAACCACAGTCATAATAAAAATAAAATTGACTGAGTATTGCTCAAAAACACGACCAACAACCAATTTCTTCTAGATAGTACAGCACAGCAAAAAATACTGGTGTTTTTCACTTATTTTCGGAACAAAAATCCCAAAAGTTTCTTCAAGGTTTAAACCCCAAAGTATGCAGACAAGTATATCACTTTACATTAACATACAAATATCTTTCATCTTGCCTGAGAAGAGATGGCCTACAGTTTTCAATATTCAAACCTGGGAACAAAGAATTACACAAATAGAATAATTATAAGGTTATAAGGCCACAAAACATTTCTATGACAGCAGTAATGTCTAAACCCATACTAACGAACACCATTCATTCATGTTCTTGTCCCTGTACAAATACACAGGAATTAAGTACAATAAAAGGTCTTTCATCTAACCAGCTTGTGGATAAAGCAGTCACTCCCAAAATCATTTGTCAAGATATAACTATTAAGCTTTCTTCAAAATCAGGGAAAATACACAGTTGATTAAAATTTTCATTCTTCTTTGCTCAGCGTTGCTTCCCACTGCTTTTCAGTCCCCTGAATTACATTTAATGACATATATACATATAACCTTAGATTAACAATAGTAAAGGCAGCCCAAATAGCAAACACCTTAGAGGCACAAAATTAATTTCACTGTGAGTATAGTGTGATGTTATAACATGATTGTTATAACATGTTATATACCTTAATGTTTTAACATTATTGTTTAGTGTCGCTGTACAGAAGAATGAGGAGACCAGCAGGTGGCACAAAGCAGCTGAGTGCAAGACTGGTCATGGTAACCAAGGTGCCAACTTGAGATTCAGTTAAATTCTGTCCACTTAGTCCTGTAAGAACAACTCACCTGAATTTAAGAACAGAAAATCACCCTAATTGGTTGCATGTTTTGATAATGTTACATTGTTTTATTACTGTCAATTAATGCATTTCTGATTTAGCAGGTTACAGTAAGATATATATTGACTAAGGTGTAAGAGAGCTGGTTTAATATGATCTGGTGTTTAAATTTTAACATCCAGTACCCACTACTCAGACAGCTGGATTACTGTCACATTTACTAGTTGAAAGGCCCATATGTGAGCATGATAAGCACTCCGAGATAAACTAAATAAGCAATTAAAGCAAGGGACGTGAAAATCTCAGTGGCTAAAACTTTAAAGTGATTAGTTTCATATGGTAAATTTATTTCTGAAGGGGCTAATGCAGTATCAAATAGACTAAATGCCACAGTGTTTAAGAAAGCAATCTGGTTGCTAACTGCATTATGTGCTCTTTTTTCATGCAAATGAGAAAGTCTGTCTTAGTAACTAGGGACTATCTGTAGTTATTTAAATAATTGATTGAGGAGATATGACATATTTTCCAGTTTCAAGTGATTATAAAATATTTTCCCACTGCTACACAAAAAAAATTAGAATTTTTCTTACAGTGTGAGAACCAACTTCTAAAAACAATTGTTTGGTTAAAAAATTACAAGAAAATCAATTTTTTTGCTAGCAATTTCAAATAACGAGTTATTGTATTTAGATTAAAATAAACAAACAACAGATGCCTGGATTCAATTTGAAAACAACTTTGTTAAACGGTTATTAAATAAGAGTGAGGACAACCAGTGTCATGAAGCTCAATTTGAGATGGAAGACTAACACACCTCCCGTCCATATTTCATAAAGTATATAGGAAATAAAATGTGTTTACATTTATAAGAGATATGCTATCCAATTTTTACTTGATATGAAAGCTCTGTAGATACTGACTGTTTGCACAGACTCAATGAGAAGCTTTCCAATGACCTACAAAACCTTACAACAGGGACTGTGGGCATCCTTGTTTGAAGATAAAGCTCTCTGTTTGTACAAATACGAATATGCACAAATACAGATATGATGACTTCAGTAACAGTCTAAACAATCAGCAAATCTAACTTAAATATTACTTTAAAAGATTAGTTTTAAACAAATTGAGTTTACTGAAGGCAATACCAAAATTGAACAAGGTTTGTTGATACAATTGCTTGAAAGTCATATTCAGTGTCAGTTCAAGGTTTGTGAACTGTGTAGACCAAACTCAGGTCTAGTTGTGAAGCAGACCAAGACAGTAAGATCAAACTGACATTTCTACTGGAATGGTGGAGGGCTGTTCTCTCTCGGGGAGCAGCCAGTCTGGAAGAAGAGAAAATTTTGGGGAGACATGAGAGTCTCCTAAAGGCTTCGGATGAAAATTTACTTTTCTTCCCTCTCACAGGTCACTCCACCCTCTGAAGACCTCCTTTTCCTTCTTCCCCCATGATTCACACTTGTCAGTTGATTTCTGGGCAACCCCACTCTCTGAAATCCTTTCTCATCACTGCTGGTCAATAATGCCTGTCTGTGCCTGCTCCTACGCTGGGTGCTGACACTGTGCAGGCAGCAGGCACAAGCAGAACCACAGGGCTGCTTATTCTTGTCTGGCACATGCAAAGGACACAGATTTCCGCCTATAAAACACTGTTCTCTATTTTGGCAGTGGCTTGAGCTAGCTTGAGTTGAGCAGTTCTGTTGCCTGCTGGCAGTTCCAGTTCATTCCGATGGCAAAGCTGGGTAAGGATACACCTTCCAGCATGGCTTAGCACGAAGAAGATTAATGGGCTTCCCTCTTGATCTCCGAAAGGAGCTCAGAGTCTGTATCTGCAACCTCTTACTGACCTTAGGCACAGAAAATAACGTTCTTCACAATAGTTGCTGCTTATACAGGGTGGTCAAGAGCCGTAGCTAGAAAGACTGAGCAAACCCGCAGTTTCAAGGAAATCATTACGACAAATCTAGAAGGCAATTTTTTTTTTTTTTTCAAAAAAACTACAAATATTTTCGTAGATGAGCTGCATTTAATATACTAGATCAGATCTGCACCCCCTTGCAGCATCAGTAGTCAACATAGTTTTCTCCAAGTTTGAAGTAGAAGAAGAGAAAAATTAAATACTCAATAAATTGGTGAGCTGTGTTGTAGCAAATCCTGTCTTGCCCAAATAACTGAGGAGCAAAAATGAAATTATCTTGTTTTGGAAAGCAGTTTGAAACAGTATATTTAGTTTATAAGCCAAATGTCAGAATCATTGGTCCAAAAGTGTGACAAGAAGGTTCAAATAAAAATTAAATTACATAAACTAATTTATATTCTTTCTTTAAAAAGAAATTACTTACAAGAGCACATCAACATAGTTATATGATAACAATGAGAACAGACTGAACAGGGAATGCTTAGGGAAAACAGAATCTTTATATGTCTGTGAAATAAGGCAGACAATATCCCACCCTGCTCTTTACATCGCTCTTCTTTCTGAACAGAAATTTTTAAAAAGCAGGTATCCTGAGACCACGGGGAATTCCTCCTCCTTCCTTGAGAATAAAAATAATCCCCAAGAGACCTATTCCACTGGAAAGTATAATGCACAAAAGTACTCCTATCAGAGTACAATGCTATCAGCCAGTGTTCTTGCAGCATCCATTAGTGAGGAACAGTCTCCAGCCAGCTACACAGTCTGAGCTACAGAGCCAGGAAATGTTATCACTAGAGAAGTCCTTGCATGCCAGAGAAAACCTATAGACTTCCTTGGAGTTACTCTGCTAGTACATCTGTATTACAGCTGAACCTAATTTTGGTTGTCAGCTCTGGTCCAAGACAAAAAACAGTCTGAGTTACAAATTAAAGTAGGTTTTTGCTTTGTCACTGTTACAAGACAAAGAAATGCTCTTTGTCTTTACTGCTTTGTTATTTCATTAAAGCATCTGACAGCTTGAATTGGGCAGATGTCATTGAAGAGACTGCTATGATTCAGGTAATTGCATTATGTGTGATTTCCAGACTTGAAAAATTCTCATTTAGGAATCTACAATCCTGAAAGTGGCAAATATCTCAAAGGTCATTTCATCTCCATGTTACACTGGCAGAATGCAGTCATATTCCTTCCCAGTTGAAGCTTGTATTTGGAAGCTATAAGTCTAATGGAAAAACTTCAGCATCCTTGAGTAGGATAAGTCTGCCTTATACACCTTACAGGGGCATAACCCGGTGGTGCCTGGACAGCAAATCATTGAGCTCAGGCTGATCGAATGGCTGCATCCTATTTCCATGTCAGGGCCTTCTTGGTCTCCACTTCCTTCTTTGCATGCTTCCTCTCCAGCTCCCACCAGCCAGCAGAAGTATAGCAAGATGTCAGCAAGACTTCTGAGAGAGAGTTGCACACCATCTGCCTACCTTCCCAGTTGAGATCATCAGGATCAGCACATCCTATGACCATCCATAAGCAACCACTCACCAACACCACCCATCTACAATAGTTAGAAAACAGGCATAAACACAACAGTGTTATGTGCTTACTGAAAACATTTCTTATCACAGAACCCCAGAATGAGTCAGGTTGGAAGGGACTACAGTGGGTCATCTGGTCCAACCTCCTTGCTCAAGCAGGGTCACCCTAGAGCACGTGGCACAGGATTGTGTCCAAAAGGTTCTGGAAGATCTCCAGAGAGGGAGACTCCACACCATCTCTGGGTGATCTGTTCCAGTGCTCGGTCACCGCACGGTAAAAAAGGTCTTCCTCATGTTCAAGTGGAGCTTCCTGTGCAGCAGTTTCTGCCCTTTGCCTCTTGTCTTATTGCTAGGCACCACTGAGCAGAGCTTCGTCCATCTCCTGACCTCTCCCTGCAGACACTGAGAGACATTGATGGGGTCCCCTCTCAGTTGTCTCTTCTCAAGGCTGAACAGGTGCAGCTCCCTCAGCCTTTCCTCATTAAAGAGATGCTCCAGTGCCTTCATCATCTTTGTAGCCCTTCACTGGACCTGCTCGGGAGCTTCGTGTCTTTCTTGTGATGAGGAGAGCAGAGGTGGACACAGCACTCCAGATATGCCTCATCATGGCTGAGAAGAGAGGTGGGATCACCTCCCTCAGTCTGGTGGCAATGCTCTTCCTAATGCACACCAGGATCCCATTGGCCTTCTTGGCCACAAGGACACACTCCTGGCTCATGAATAGTTTGTTGCCCACCAGCACCCCAAGGTTGTTCTCTGACAAGCTGCTTTCCAGCAGGTCAGCCCCCAGTATATGTGGGTCAACAAACTTCTGCTGAATGGTAACTAAAGTCTTGAAGCTCAAGCAGTTTAGTCTACCACTAAAATTGCTGGTTTAGTTTGCTTAACAGACAATAATGCTTTTGCTCTTACTGTATGATCCCATAAGCAGCATCGATACATATTATTAGCTCACCATACTGATTTGTTTATGTTAGTAACAATGCGGCAAAAAGTAAATAGAAATTTTGTGACTATGGTCAAATCAATACAGAAATGTGTGCATTTTAAGTTTGTGAATAATGTACCTGTGCATCTAAGTTGCTGCAAGACATATTTATATAGTTCCTGTTAATGAAAGGAGTGGAAATATTTCCCCCCTTCTGAGTGTTAATCTCTCAATTATACAACAGGTCTTCTCATCATTCAGAGGGAAATAAATGTGTTTTACTAAATACAAATAGAACTGGGTCCCAAAGATTTTACAATAACTAGATTTGATCCTTGAGAAATACAAACAAATAGAAGAATAAACTCCCAAAAAAGCTCAGGAAAAGAACATGAAAACTGTTGGAAGAGGGCAGTAACAACCCCGCCTTCTCCTTGTACACTGTTATTAATAAATGCCATGATTGCAACAACAAAGCCTATAGACAGAGCAGTTTAACAAAACAGTGAGGCACATTCTCTGATCCGAAGGATACACAAGCTCAGCAGTGCATTCTCCAGTGGGATCAAAGGAATGTTTGACAGAGAAACCTCTCTTCTGACAATATTGTTTGATCTATGTCTCAAGGACAGAAAAGAAATGTTATTTCCATTTTCATGCTGCCATACAGGAGCTTGCTAGAAGGACGTTCTCATAAACAAAGTGCTGCAGACCATATTACCATCCAGCTCGTATTTTTTCCCAGATTTCAGGGTAGGTGTAGGTCATAATACAGAGCAATTTTTTGGTTAGACTAGGGTGTAGAGAAGTCCTATAGTTATAAAACCCACAGAACTTTGAGAGATACTCAGTAGCTATAGCAACTTGCTAGTTCTGGAAAAGAAGGACATTTTGCATTTGAAAATGACTGAAAAATATATAAATGCATCTACTTTTTATTAGCTATGAGAGGAATCAACTAAGTCTTTTATTTGTGATGATGAACTTTTGGCCTTTTGTTTTGATTAGCAGTGTGATATTGATAAGGTGATTTTAGCAATACACTTAGAGCTAGTTTAAGGGTTTTGATTGCTTTAACTACAGATGCTGGCCCCCTATTCCCCAAACGGGTCAGTCACCTACATATTTGCTTTCTGTCATTTAAAGTCTATGGTCAGGCAGTTCAAGGTTGGAAGCCACAGAGTCAATCGAAATAGTAATTTCTTTTAAAATTTAGTAAATTTACTCAGAGTGCCAAATCAACCGGTGGCTTTGACATGTGGAAAATTCATGGGCAAAGTCCCTGATCTACATTGTTCAGGTCCTATTTTCACTTCCCTCCTTCACCACACTTCTCTCTCCCTCCATTTCTGTTGAATAAAAATTTTCTCTTGAACCTGAGAAGACTTGCATATGAATTTTTCATCAATGTGACATCTTTCTGCATAAAACTGTTTTTTTTTTTTTTTATTTCAGTAACTGGTATTTTCTATGATAAAAATGTTCTGCTGGAAAATTCCAAGCAGGTCTGTTACTGAATTTCACTTAACCAAACTCTCCGATTTAGAATTATGCTTATGAAACTAATCAGAGTTTGATAACAAATGTGCAGATGAACTGACAGAGCTGGGTGAACAATTCAGGGCACACAGATAGAGTTGATTAATTTAGCTCTTAATTGTTAGTAAATTATTCACAAAGTAGTGTTGATTTTAGTGTTGGGTTTTTTTCATTATTAAGAGCTATGTGGAAGTTCAGTCATTAGAAACAACAGTCTGTTATGTAGTTTTCTTGCAAGATATTAGTATTTCACATCACTTCCAGAAATATCTCTATGCTCTACCCAGATCCTGCTCTCCCTTTATTTTCTTAAGAATTAAAGATATGCAAAAGGGCATAAAAATAGAGACAGATAATTTCTGGGAGCAGGGAAATTGTGCACTTTATGGAAGAACACAAGTGAGCATACAAATTACTTATGGTCTGGGGATCATTTTCCTACTGTTGACTCTTGTTACTTTGTGCTTCTCCTTGTTTTTCTTTCCTTTTTTTTTATATTGAGAGTTTTGTCTGGGTTTCCTGTTATGGCTCTTGTCTTTTGGTATCTGTTTTGCAGTGCTATCCAGAAGACAGTTATAGGTCAAATAATTTATTACCTGCAGGTTTATAGTAAAAATTAAAGATGCATTTCAATGGAAATGGATTGCTTCTATCCTGTGTCACACCATCCAGCTATAGAATGAAGACATTCAGGGGGTTTGTGTTTAACCTAGTGGCAGTGTATAGAAATACATTGCTAATATAATGTCAACAGTGTGATAAACAGGGTTTTGTGCATGACCTAGTGGGTATCACTATCTAGAGAGATACATGACAACCACCAATTCTCTGTTTCCTTGAAACCAGGTACTCATTCCCCAGCTGTATTTCTGGAGTAAGCTACTTCTCCTGTGTGCAGTTAATGAAACCTGAGGTACGTGCAAACCAGCATATGAGTACAAGGGCAAGTTGGTGTTGGTTTGTATCTATAAAACAGAATTCCTGAAGGAGTAATTAAAAAAAAAAAAAAAAAAAAAATTGGTTTTCACAAAGAGAAATCAGCAAAATAATGTGTTCTGAAGAAAACACAGAAAAATGTTTAGACAGCAGGCAACAGGACAGCTGTACAGTCACGCACACAGCATGTGATCCATGTTGCATTTTGGAATTGCTCCAGTAACCAGAGAAGCACACTCATTTTCCCAGACTTCTGTTAGTATAATCTCATACCCAGCACTCAAATCTCATGTGTTGTCAAATCTTATCACAAAATGACCCTTCACTTACTTCTAAGCATTCAGATGCCAGAATATTTAAAGTATTCAACAAATACTTTGCCAAAAGGGAAAGTAAAAAACTCTGTTTCAATGTATTCATCATTGCTTGCTTGAACTCAGCATTCTCAATGGCTTTCCACCTGTTTCCTAAAGAGAAAAATTCACCACAGTTATGGACTCCTTTCACATTAAATTCAGCGAATACCTTATCTAAGTTTTAGTGGGTCTGAAATTTTGGATGGGGACCTTGTGCACAATCATTTACAAACTTAGACACAGCAAAGATCAAATTCTGTATTTGAAAAATCAAGGAAGAATCCAGTTCATCCATTTCTATTCATTTTATGAATGACCTATAAAAGTTTTGTCTACAAAAAGGAATTTATTGATTGCTGTAACAAAATATAGGAAACTGCAAAATTGGCCTGACAATTGAAGCTGATTTGCAGTATGACAGGAAAATTAAATCAAATTCTGAAATGCATGGAAACACTTTTTTTTCTTGCCCCTTTTCTTACTCAGTTTTCATCAGGTTTGGTTAGCAAGGCCAACTACCATTAGCAACCTTTTATAATTGTCTTTTTTCCTCTGATAATTCTCCTAGAACATCTGTATTTGCCAACGGCAACTTAGATAGTAATTTTCTCTGGCAATTCTGTCACCAAAAGTCCTTTGGGTGTATTTTAGAAGGAACTCCTGTAAATAATAATAACTTTGGAATTTTGGATATAAAATTTTATTATCTCTCAGCAGTTTAGAAGCACTTTCTTTATCCAGCAACTATGACAACACTTGGCAACACAGACTCCAGCTTAAAATACATCAATATATGAGGACAGTGAGACATCTCTGACAAGAATCATGTAATGTATTCTTGACTAGTGACAAAAAAACTCTGGAATTAAACTGCAGGAAAAACTTCAGAAAGCACCAGGAAGTTGTACCTGTGACTCCACAGCTCTATTCAAAGAAGGTAGAAAACAAACTACCAGTGGGAGATTAAGCTTGCAGCTGCTTGCACTAGCAGTGATTTAATTGATTTATTAACTAATTAAGCCCCTTAGCAATCCTGTGAAAGATTTTTAATCATGCTACCTCCTGTAAAAGTACAGGGGAAGGAAGAAATTTCCTTCAGGATTTTATTTCTCAGAAGTGAAGAAAACCCTAACTTTTTCTCCATACAAACAGAAAAAGAAACTCACTGTTCAGCCATGGATGCCTTGGGGACCCATCCTTTAGTCAGCATTTCAGGAGAGAGAGCAGAGAAGGTTGTCATAGCCTATAGCAAAATTCATTTTGGTCAGTTTATGTAAGTGCTTTCTTGAGGGAAGGCAGAGGCATGCCCTCCTTTATGACCTCCTCAAAAGGAGTGCTATCTGGGCAAAGGACAAGGGAGACAAGGTATGTGGCTCTTCTGTCCTCCTGTGAATTGTGCAGGGCAAATCTCTCCAGGAGGTTTTGCAGTGTGCTTATCTGTGTGGGGACCAAGGCTTTGCTCATTAGGCTGGGTGTCCACAGTGCCAAACACTCTGTATTCATGCTGCAACAACCCTGCAGTGTCCTCCTGAGCTAAATGCAAGGAAACCATCCACTTTCTGATGCTGCCAGTCCTCACCTTGATATCCATTTAGAGGGATAGTAGGGCAGATGTAAATCAAGCCACGCTTATGGAAGGAAAAGATCCTCAAAATGAACTTTTCAAATGCGTTTGTACGTTGACCTACAAACTGCTGAAAGATGGCTGTGACTTGTTGGGTGAGGGGGAAGAGATACTGATGTTTCTGCAGTACTTTGAACATCACGAGTTAAGACTGCCATCTGTTGTCTCTGATGCTGCGCTCAGGCAATCTTCCTGAGTTATTCGGAACAAGTTCACATCTCTCTACAGCTAAAATGCAAGGAACAGAGCTCTTGGCATGCATGCTTTCATTCAGTTTTCAGGCTTTTCTGTAAAAGATAACAGACTAATGTACTGAGGCAGAGCACATTCTTGGTGCCTGCAATATTTATTAATTTTTAAGTGCATGCATTCTTTGTAGAACAAAGCCTTATGAGTACCTTTCTTAGGTTAGAAGGTTTATTATTGAACTATTTAAATGTACCAGCAAAGAAAATGAAGTTAATTTATGTTTCAGTCATCTGTAAAGCAGACATGAGGAGAACCATAACTGAGAATTACATCTTCCCAGGGCATTAATAAGAGATTACACGTATCATCTGGATTTTTTGAAATGAAACCTGAAAGCAACCAACTCAAAATCCAAACAGCAATTAAACACAGCTTTGGGGGGGAAACAATGCTGATAATTGAGCTTTGCAATACTCATTTCATGCACCAGATTTTGTCCTAAGGAATATTCAATTCAAGGAAAAAGATCACTAATCCCCCTTAGACCCTATTTGTAGGGGAGCATCTATCCAAGCAAGGGGACAGATCTGGCACAGGAGGCTTGACCCCTGCCAGTCAACTACTGTAGTTGTAGTCCCCTACAACTACTTTATGGGTGGCTGAATTGCACCTACCAGCTCAATGAGAGAGTTTTAGCAGGCAGTTTTCCCCCAAGAGAGCTATACGAGAGGGTTGGAACTCACCATGAGACTGCCAGCAGGGGCAAGAAGTCCTGTCAGCTACTGTATAAACTATTAACCTGAAGGGTTTCACCTCCCATATAATTTAATGCATGTATTTCATAATGTTGCCACGAGCTTGATATATCCTTGCTTGATAATTAGATAGTAACATGAAACACTGCTTAGCTGTGAAATAGCCAATTACATGACACAAGACTGTAGCACTTTGTGTAAGCTATGAGCAGGTCCCTTAGTGTATGCATATCAGAATTCTGCTGGAAACTGTGGACTTACATACAATAGCTGAGGAATTGTCTCAGTATTTTTGTGATCAAAATTAATGCCATTTATCCAGCTATATTTGAATTGTTTGAATTTGAATTAAATATTGTCAGATAGACTGTGTATAAAGCTATGCATGTGTATGGCCAATACACTGTCTATAAGGCACAAAATTGGATTTGTGTGACAGGGACAGATATCAGCGAGATTAAATTGCTCAGTTTACTTGTATCTGTAAGACAAACATGTGGCAAAGGTCAATTCTCACCTCTCCCTCAGATGTCAATAACAGCATGTGAAAGAAAAATTTCTCTTTTTTTTTTTTTTTTTTTTGCTTTAAAAGGGTCTGCATACATAACCTCCCAAGATTTTGGCTAAGCAGTGTCTAGAATTCAGTTTAATTTCACTCCCTCTTTGTGCTGTATAAAACAAAGCACAACATATAGAATCCCTAGGTATGGACCAGGCTCCCACTGTGTTGGCTATAGAAAGGACAATTCTCATACACAAATGTATCCAACCTGTGTAGAAGATGAAAGATGAAGGAGGTGCAAGGAGAAACTTGAAGTTAGTGCAAGTGCCTTCAAAACAGTACCATTGGCACACGTCCGGTCTTGGTGGGCTTTGGAAAAAAAGGCAGTACAGTCTCACCACTCTCACCTGCTGCCTAAAGACACTTTTCCTGCAGTTTTAAGGTTTTCAAATGCTTGAACAAGAGAATAACTTAGATGGCATGAATTATCCTGCTATAATAAACATGGCTACATTACTTTTTTAAACTAATTCTTCATTTTTACAGTGTCAGAGCAAGAAAATATGTAGCATGACCAGACAATGTGCCTTGTGTGAAGGTGATTACAACAAAACTGATATATTTGCTGATACATAGTGAAAGATATTATGGTAAATATATTGCATACACAATACCAACACAAATTTTGCTTTGGAAAAACTGGGGGGGGGGGTGGTAAAACCTTTCTCTATTGGTATTGTCAGCAGAATTTTAAAGTAGTTGCTCTGTTTCTATTTGTTACTTGCAATTATTGTTAAACTTGGTAAACACAGTGAAATCTATTATGAGATTTTCCATTATAATAAATACTTGTCAGTTTATAACATTATTATGGATGCATTTCTCCTGCTGAAATTAATCTCTGCCTACGTTTGATTTTGTTTGTTTTGCTTTTTTTTTTTATTTTTTCCCATATTTTTGCAGTTACAGAAAAATATTTCTGTCATTATAAGAAAATTTCTCTGTGTTTACAAAAATTTAGGATGGCTATGGCCACGATGGGCTGATTAGAAATTTGTAATGGACTTACTGATGTAACTGTTTGCTCTGATCTGATCTTTAATACTACAGTGCCTACAAACAGTCCATCCATGAGTGAATCATTTTCATAGAGAAATCAAGCACCTTCCATTAGAGAACTGCGGAATCAGAGCAAGACTTTTCCTGTAACATGATCCTACTGATTATCAAGCTAAGTATCAGACCCACAAGCACTGATCCCAACTTTGCTGTGCTCCTGTTATCCCCCCTTTCTGCATTCAGTAAACAAGATCAAATACTACAGTGAAAAATGTAGCCAGAAATTGAGCTGTAGGTCACATTAATTCAGCTTGGATAAATTACAGACATTTATTATTTTGGCTTTATTTTTGTTTGCTTGTTGGTTTTACTCTGATTAGTCACTGTACAATTTTTTTATAGGTCATTCAGAAAAATATCGTGAGTTATCACCATTATTTGTTAAATTCAAGTGTTTTTATCAATGCAGAAAACAGTGATGAGTCACACTTGCTTTACTTTGTTATGAAGCACTTTTTTGTGTTTTTAACTTAACATTTTATCCAATACAATGGCGAGAGCCACAAAAAAAAAAAAAAAAAAGTAATGGTTATAGAGTGGTTGTAGCTGAATTCATTTACTTATAGCAAACAGAGGAGTTTCTAATTAACTAGCTCTCTTAAGGGTCTGATTTTTCCCTCTCTACATTTCTTCAAAATAAATATTGATAATGTGCCCAAGAAAAGGAAGCAGCACCAAGGACGGGAAGATGAGGCAGAAGTAGAAGCTTCAGTCAAGAAGAGAATCAGCCTGGGGATGGAGAAGAGGCAGAGGAATAAATGTAGCTGTTTCCTGCAGCAAGAAGGTGAGGATTGGATGCAAATCCATCTCAGGTCTCTTGGGTGGTCTATAATCAGGTTCAATAAAACATGAACATTTGAATAAGCTGACCTGGAGTTATTCAAGATTAAATGAAATGCAAATGAAAACACAAGGTAAAAATAGTTTGCTTTCTGTGTAAAATTCCTTTTGCATGTGTCTGGAAGGGGCTTGACATGCACATAATATAAATCAGGATAACTTAATGGAATATTCTAATTTTCTTTTTTCTTTTTTATGTTTTGAATGAATCATCATATTCAATATGAATTCTAAAAGCAATACCATGACTTTGGAAAAATTGCTTTTTAAGTCTGTAACACTATAGTGTTATCATTTCTTTAACATTCATGTCAAAAAAGCCCTCAAGAACAACTTTCATCCAAGATCCATTAAGGTTAGTAGTAGGCAAACATACCACAAACACCTCTGCTTTGAAGAGATTATATAACATTTACAATTTAAGTGAGGCCCCTTTTGTACCAGTAATTCATGTTATTCTTCCTTAGTAACATATTTTAGATTTCTTCTTCCCTCAGAAGAACATTTTAAACTACTACACAGGAAATATGTTAAGAAATTATTTTATTTCAATCACTTACAAAGTGTTCAGGATGTATTGATGGCCTGCATCCATATTTTCTAATGTCATGTTTTAATTGAAAGTGCATAATTTTAGTACTTCTGGTTGAAATACTCTGCAAAACACATTAATTCTCAAAATGATAACATAGTCACCAATATCTAATATCTGCATGGAGAGATACAAGCTCTGAAAGAGACAGTGATGAAAATGGGGTTTTACTTCATATGAAAAGCAACCATGACAGTTTTGAAACAATTATTTTTTAAATAATTTTGCTTTTTTTGTGTATTTTCATCACTAAAATAATGAATAAAAAGCATATATAATTTTTACACTCTGTTACCATATTTAGCAATTAAAATAAGAATTAGTATATACGGATGTTTCTCCAGCATTGCAAAATGAGTCCAGTCTTCCCACATCAACATTTGTCACATCAGTAGGAGCTGATTGCCTATACATTTTGTCTTTATATATAAACTTTATCAGCCATGAACCTATTAAATACTAGTTCTCAATTTTGCTTATCATAGAATCACAGAATGGTTTGGGCTGTAACAGATGTTAGAGATCATCTCATTCCAACCCCACCTCTAAACCAGGTTGCTCAGAGCTCCATCCAGCCTGGCTTTGAACACTTCCAGGGGTGGAGCATCCACAGCTTCTCTGGGCAACCTGTGCCAGTGCCTCACCACCCTCACAGGGAAGAATTTCAATGCACTATCTAATCTAAAATTTAATATCTTATATTGTGTTTAATTTTAATGTATGACTAACAGGAAATTAAATTTATTATTTCTCTGTGTAAAGCTGATCTCATTATGTAGGTAAACGTTTTTCTAGAGAGTGATTGCTTTTTCCTTATTTAAGCTCTTGCCATTTCATTTCTTTTCACACAGGTTTTGATTTTATGTGTGCATGTGCATGTCTGCAGGAATGCAAACACAGACTTTGTTCTATAGCAAAATCAGTGTGATGAAAGAACTACACAGTCATTAAGCCTATGCAGAAGCAACCAAGAATGACAGAAACAACCGCCAAAATACTGCTGAAAAGCAGGCAGGCCATGGAAGAGTGACTCCAGAGCCTACTAAAGGAGCTTGCTAACCCTGCTGCAGGAATGCTTGGAGGTGAACACTACAGTGTCTACTGGAGCTTTTCATGTTCCAGAGACTTTGTGTACAAGTGGATTGATGGACAAAGACACATTTAACATTGTTCTGCCCCATCCTCTGGCTGCTGGGACATCTCAGGTGACACTAAGCCCAGCTCAGGCAGAACTGGCACAGATCCCTTTCCCTCAGCCAGTGGAGAGGAGAGTGGTTGAGGAAACAGATGGATAATCTGACTCTTGGATGCAGACCTGGTTTGACACGGGGTCTTTGCAACAGTGTGTTGCCTTTTCCTCCGAGATGGTTGCAAAGCAAAAGCTCAGACCAGAGATGCCTGTTCTGTGGCTTTGCCTTTCACTGGATAATTTTCAGCACAGTTTGCTTAAACTCCCAGCATGAATAGTTACTCATTCTGGAAATCTGTAAATAAGCATTATAGAAAATGACAGCTGGGGAAGAACATTTCTTGTGTTTGCAGCCAGACATATTTTTTATTGAGTGTTTAGAGCTTTATGGATGGCTAGCAATGTGGTGGCACATTCTGTAAAGATGAATTCTCACAAAAACCATTTTTTTCCAGAAAATAAAAATCATATTTTCCCAAAAGAAATTGTGGGAAAAAAACCAAAAACACACACCATTTTTTTCCTTAGTTTTTAGCTTGGATATTAATCTTTTAAATTTTTGAACCTCCATTCTGAAACAGATACCTCTGAATATTTGAAGATTACTCTTCTTATTTCCACATTGTGTATTGTAACCCATTTAGCTAAATATATATTAGGGGAAAGAACCTAAACAGTTGCAATATCTGTTGAAATTAAACAGCAGATTCTTTGGAATTGTATGTTTTGAATGAAGTTTAAAACCAAGAAGACACAAAGATTTTGAAAACCCCAAACATCATTCCTATTGCACTGAAGCATTGAGAAGGGAAAAAACCCAGAAGACGAACAAAATTTTCAAATAAATTAAAAAAAAAGAGCAAGCTTTTGCATTTTGAATGCTGTGAAATTCATGCACCTTCTCAAGAATTACAGTTAATATTGTTATCGCATTTCTCCTTCACATTTGTGCTATAGGAATTACTCAATGTAAATTAATTTTATTAGACTAGGTATACCCATAAAAGGGAGATGTGGCTGAGATCCTGTTTTCTTCACCTTTCCTTTTGTCACCTCTGTCAGGCTTTTCTTTGTGGGATTTTTGCTTGTTTGGTTTGTTGGGGTTTTTTTGTTTGTTTGTTTTGGATGTTGTTGTTGTAGTTTTGGTTTGGTTTTGTTTGGTTGGGGTTTTTAGGAGGATTTTGGTGGGGTTTTTTGGTTTTTGGTTTGGTTTTTTTTGGGTTTTTTTTTTTTTGTGGGGGCAGGGGGTGGTGTTAAATGTGAATCATATTAACAGATGGATTGACTCAAGTTTTCCTATTCTATTTCCATTTCTGGATTAGAACTAACTTTATGTTTATGAGAAAACAAAAACCAAACTAAAACAACAAAAAAAAAAGCAAAACAAAACAAACCAACCAACCAACCAACCAAACAAACAATTATAAGGGAAAGCATTTCCATAGTTCAACTGTTATTACTGGGGGAGTTTAGCATGTTTATTCTGTTTGCTTATATGTTAATGTAATTAATCCTGAATCTACTAATGTAAAAAAAAAAGAAATCTGACCAAAATCTTCAAAAGGAGATTTTTGTGTATCTTTTTCTTCCTGCACTTTCTTGTCAAATGGTCCTACATGGAAACCAAGAAGTGCAGATGCCTCACAGCAGCCTTTCCCTGCCATGTCAGACACCGTACAAGCAGTGCCTCTGTTCTCAGCTGAGTGTTGGGTTTGTATGCAAGACTTTCTTCAGCAGAAATGCTCAGGAAAGCTGTGACAAATCAACCAAGGTTAGAAGTTAATATGCTTTTCTTTTCTCTCTCAAAAATTAACTAAACCTAGTTTGGCTTCATTTTACTAATAAATGACCATGTCCATACTGGCGGGTAATACACTTTCCTGTACGTGAGCTACATTCACATATTCGGTTGATTATTTCTGAGTCTCATCTTACAGAGGAGCACTGAAGGGACTGGCAGTTCCCTTTCTTCTGATAACTGAGTTTCCTCCAGGTGGGATTTTCTTTATTTTTTTATTCTTTCTTTATTTCTTTATTCTTTCCTTATTTCTTTCTTGCACAGTTACTGCATCTCCTAATACAGCTACATTAATGGCTCCTTCTACTATTTTTCTCCAAGGTATTCCTAAAGGTGTTTAAGGATTTTGCTTCCAAAACATCCAAGTGGACTTAAACTTACATACTGTGAGGAAAAAAAAAAAAAAACTAACCCAAACAAACAAACAAACCAAACCAAACCAAACCAAACCAAAAACACCATCTGACATACATTTAGTTTCTCTGTTAATTCATTCAGCTTTGGGCTTTTCTGCTTAGAGACCATAAAAAATAGAGCCAGTAGCAATGGCACGGCTTGATCTGATCCCTGCACCTATTCCCAGGCAAGGCAAATTATACCTAATCCATTTCTAACAGCTGATTGTGTAACTGTTCTTAAATAACCCTGTGAAGTTGATAACCCTTGTAAGCAATCTATTTTGGTGTTTTAGTAGAGATATTAATATCTTCTGTTCTGCAGTGCACTCCTGAGTTCTCTCATTCCCAGTGAACTCAGATAACAGATGATTCCCCTGGCCTTTTATGTAGAGTATCTAAGTCTTTACTGATCTTTCACGAGCACAGATTCACAAATATTGTGATTTCCAGTTCAGTACTGTATGTCTGGTCATGTTCAATAAGGAACTTGCACAAACCAGATTCACTAATACAGTTTACTGAAGCAACAGGAAACCAGGTACTGGCTTGATGATGGTAAATTCAATAATTATGGAGTGTTAATATGTATCTCTACAGAAAGTATAGTAAGAGAGATCTCATAGGGAGATACACGTATATACAAAAATTAATATTCCAATGTGATTCAATGCAGCTGGAGATGCAAAGCTCACCTGAAGAGATCCCGTCAGAAGAGGAACAGAGATGCAGTGCATTAACCAATCCAAAGCAGGCAGAGGTGTTTTCCCCCTTGCTTTTTTCTTCTTTATTTTTTTTCCTCCTCTGACTGTTTCTGCCCCAAAGACCCTCTTTTATTCTATATGTTTTGGCCTTCCACAATGTGATGGAACAATCATATGTTGCAGGAGGGTTTTGGGACTTTGGGCATACATGTATTGTATGTCTCGTGTTCTCCCTCATTTGCACTGCAAAGGATGTGAAAGTTATGGTATAAAAGGGGCTTAATAAGAGTCTCAGTTACCTTTGGTCAGAATTTGTAATTGACAAAAGAGGTAGAATAAACACTTTGGTCCACCTCCACCCACTGAAGCAGCAGAAGGATCTCTGACTTTCACCAGAGGCTCTTTGTGCCCATCACTATCCAAACCAGATTTATAGCAAGGCTTGTTTTTATCAGTGAAGGGAATGTGGCTGTTGGCTGACAAAGAGGTGCAGGTGCTGCTCTGTCACTCACTCAAACAGCATTGGGCCACTTCCCTCCAGGCATCCTTCACTTTTGAGGCCTTTATAGAGCCATGTGCAAGAAAAGACAGGGACCCAGTTCACGTCTTTTTCAATGAAGTCATCAATCCTTCACCGACTTAAAGCAAGAGTGTAGCACTGAGCATTTACCACACTCACCTCCATAGTATTTGTGCCACTTCTCAGCAGAATGATTGCCTACTCACTCCTTCCTTCAACTTCACTAAATCAAGCATAACATTTTGCATATTTCCTTACCTTAATTGCATCGTATTTATCATGCCTAAGTCTGTCTTCTGAAGCAGAGTTTCACAAACTTTTTCCCCACAGATGTTCCAATTAGTGATAAGTGGGACATCCAAGTGAGCCCTGCATGACAGCTCATCACACAGGTAATATCTTTCCCTTTAACACATGCACCATGCAAGGCCTTAATAATGTAATATTTGTAAGAGACTTCATAGCAAATTTTTGCTTCTGAAAATTGAGGACAGGAAAGAAACTTTCTTGTGGCTAACTGTGTCTTTTGTCATCTTACTTAGTTTAGTTTCCTAATACTAATTAGCTGGTCTGACTTTGCTCCTAAACAATTCTGTTTGTTTGTCCAAATGAGAGAAGATCGCTAAGATCTAAGGAAAAAGAATAGAACTGGTGGATCTTTCTGCCCTTTACACATGGGGAAGTAGGTGGGATACACATTAAGACTGAGAAAGAAGGTTCAGGGGTGGGGCTACAATACAACTGGGAGAAAATACACAATGCAGTTTTCTAGGATTCTTGTCATATTGCTTTTAGAGCATAACTAAAATCCAGAATTCAACCAACGTCATTGTCTTTTACAGGGCAAGTTTCACATTGACTCCCCTTTTTGAAAAAAAATAAATATTTTTTCTATGACTTATCATGAACCAGATGGAGATTTTGACTTTTTGTTTCCATAATAAATCTGTCAACATTTCTCAGTTTAGAAATATCTGTGACCATGCCATGTAATGTATCATATTTTGATCAAAATAAATCCTGATCAGCAGATTGATAATGTATTTATTAAGAGTTAATATTCTGTGCTGATAACAAAATCACCTTCCAGAGAAGCAGAGATTAGTATAGATAAAATGTTTCACTGTGAGATAATATTAATTTGATTTACCAGTTTAATTTTTTGCTACTTCAGTTTCATAACCTTTGTTGTATGAATTTTGCCCATTGTAACATATAATCCTTAATTGCCATTTAATGTCTAATTTAAGATTGTGTACGCCTTTCAGAATGTGTCAATCCCATTAATTTAATTAGTGAATGGTAAATAAATTATGACAATATGGTTAATTAAAAACTGTAATTAATAAATTCACTGGTGTGATTTATCATGCTTCTGTGAGTATCCCATTGGGATCAGTGAAAAATAAACATGTACATACTATAAACAGCATCATTTTGTGACTGTGGGTCAAGTAACTTGGAAGAAAAAAGTAGTAAAGTGCTAGTGGTTAAGATGTGATTGGTTTTTACAAGAAGTAAGCATGTTTGCACCACAAGTGATCATAGTGGATGACCTTGTTATTTTTTGAATTTCTGCAAACTTGTGTTGTCCTCTCATCTTCCTGACATACCTAACATCATCACATTTCCTATCTCATCAAGAATGTAGTTCACATCACATTACTGTAGGTGGTTATGTAACTTATTTGTCTTCAATGATTTCAAATCACACTCAAAGAAAATACGTATTTTGAAGTACCATTGAAGAGCATAATGCTTTTGTCTTGATGAATGGGAGGGGCTCTAAAAATATAATTTGATACACAGTTTTATGCTGTACTTTGCACTTTGGTACATCTATAGCTTTATGCTGTAGTGGTCTTCTTTTGATGCTTATAAAATATGCTAATTAATCAAACAAGACAGCTTGCCTGACCACTGCATACTATTTCTTATGCTTTTCTCCTCACATGAGTCTTAGTATTCTTCAAGCAAAGATAGATATAAGTAGTACTTGTACACCAACATATTGCCAGGTGTCTATTTTAATATTTCTGTTCTTAAAGAAAATACTATATTTAGTCAAATTTAAAAATCTGTTTTGGAGAATCATCAATGAATTTCAATGTAGATGTCTTTAATGATCATGTACCCCAGAGAATAAATACACAGATGCAGACAAGATGCAACAAGATTAATTAAAATAAAAGCATTTCCTATTGATGGTTATGACAGCCAAATCCCTAAATTTTTTTGTGTGTCAGAAAATGATAACTAGGACCAACTGAATATAAACTTAATAGTCTCATTATGTAACATTTTTGTTTGTGAAAGATTTAGCGACTAAGCTGAAAGTGATGCTTTGAAGCTCTAACACTTAGACCTAATTAGTCTGTTAATAATCTTTCAAATGTTATTTATTCATTGCACAGTGAAAGGTGTGTGGTGAAATGAGGGAAGGGGGAAAAGAAGTGTGTGCGGAACTACAACAGTTGCAGTACCTCCGTGGGGGGAAAGAGGCACGGGCAAAGCCTGATTTCACGTCTATATAATAGCAAAGAGGTGTGGTGTCAAGAATGACATTCCTGCTGGGAAAGGCAGGGCATTCTGGTGCCTGTTGAGCTTGTGTCTGTCAAGGATGTTCTGTATTTGCAGGAGGCAGCTGCTTCTCTGTGTTTGGAGGAGCCCAGCAGGCACAGCTGGCTGGCCATGTCTTGCCTCGGCAAGAGGGCAGTATCTCTTGCTGGGATCGTGCTGGAATCCTGAGAGCAGCTGTTTCCACCCTAAAGCAGGACACCACATAACACCACGTATTACCAAACACTGTCCCTCTTCAAGGACTGCACAGACGTGAATTTGCCTTGGGGGACTGTGCTGGTTTCAGCTGGAAGAGAGTCAATTTTCTTCTCAGTGACTAGTACTGAACTAAGCTTTGGATTTGTGCTGAACACAGAGCTGATAATACAGAGATGTTTTTGTTATTGGTGAGCAGGGCTTACACAGAGCCAAGGCCTTTCCTGCTTCTGATTCTGCCTGCCTGGTGAGGGGGCTGCAGGTACATGGGAGGTTGGGAGCAGATGCAAGGGAGACAGGTGATCCAAAATGACCAAATGGATATTCCTGACCATACAACATCATGCTCAGTGTATAAAGCTGGGGGAGAAGAAGGAGGAAGAGGAGGGACACATTTGGAGTGATGATACTTGTCTTCCCAAGTAACTGTTGCATGTGATGGGGCCCTGCTCTCCTGGAGATGGCTGAACACCAGCTTGTCCATGGAAAAATGAATTAATTCCTGGTTTTGTTTTGTTTGTGTGTGTGTCTTTTCCTTTCCCTATTAAACTCTCTTTATCTCAACCCATGAGCTTTCTAGCTTTTGCCCTTCTAATTCTCTCCTCAATCCTGCAGATAGGGGAGTGAGCAAGAGGCTGTATGAGTCTTGCCTGCTGGCTGGGGTGAAACCATGACAGGAACCTTAGAAAAAGTAAATTTTGCTGTTTGTCAGGATAGTCTTTAACAAGCTTTGCAATACAACTGTTTGAAGGGAAAGGGAAGGAAGGAGGGAAGCTATATTTCAATTTTATTGAAGCCAATGGCATAATACAATTCCAATTAAAATCAAGCAAGAAATAAACTATTATGTTCAGAGTTTGCTGTATTTTGAAATAGAACAAGTGTTATGATTAAAATTTTGCAAAAATATAATTGTATGGTCAGATGCTCTAATACCTTTGTCATAATGAGCAACATTTTAACACCAGAGTCAGGAAACAATTCATGGCCAGTAGGAATAGAATAATTTGTTTCCCAGGAATTTAACTCCGAATTATTTCTCTGCTTCTGAGTCTTTTAAATGCTCTGTGAATTATTTCTCTCTGACAATGAAAGCATTATGTTTGACCATTGTGCACAAATGCACTGCATTTCATGTACTAACTTATACAAAAGATTTCAAATTAAGGCTATATGCTTTTTGTCAAAATGCATATGGGAATGTCAGCAGTTAAAAAATAAAAAGCTGTAACATCTATTAATAACATAAATATGAATAAACTAGAAGAAAGAAAGATACAGTAAGTTGAACACACTCATACTTCAGCTGAATTAGTTTCCATAATGTTGGTAAATGGTCAGTCATGTTCAGTGAGACAATATCTTGTGAATTTCAGGGAGCCAGACCAAAATAAAACTACCAAATATTCAGAGTGCATCAACAGCAGGTACCCAAGAGTGGGAAGCAGCTCTCAGTGGGGTGCAGTGCATTGGTGGAGAAAGAGTTTCAAAACTTCTCCCCCAATACTCTGACACACAAAGATCTTCACTGGATTCAGTATACATACATCTACCTACTCGTGTGAATAAGCTTCTAAGGAGGGCCTAACCTTTAATAAATTTTGGACTTAATAAATAACTTTAAGAAATTCTAGGGCTTGTCCCATCCAGGTCTTCAGATCAGATGCTCTAATAAACATTTGTAATTTAAATGGAATTCCAGGCATAAAGCTATACCCTTACGATTGTTTGCTCTGAACTCGGCCCCCTCCCCTCTGCTTCAGCAGCACACAGAGCTCAAAAGCAATTTCAACAGTTTCTGTTAATCAACCCATCATTTTGTTTGCTTTTGAGCAGATGTATAGAGGAAAAGCTTTGCAGAGATACCACTTAGTCTGCTTGCAACTAATATGTGTTGAACATTGTCAGTGAAGATCACAAGTAAGAGAATCCTATTAATTCTCTGTTATGGT
Source organism: Margarornis squamiger (assembly GCA_035222235.1). NCBI lineage: Eukaryota > Metazoa > Chordata > Aves > Passeriformes > Furnariidae > Margarornis > Margarornis squamiger. The sequence continues at coordinate 15,066,282 of JAWWTY010000001.1, forward strand.
AGAAGCTTATCAAGTTTCAGAAAGGAGCTTTCTATTTCTGATTGACTCCAAAATGCATCTAAACAAACTAACTGGAACAGACTAAAAATAAACAATTTTTTCAATATTTTTTTTCCCCTGGATAGAATCCTTCCAAAACCATTGCGCTGATTAGAAGGCTAAGCTAATGCTTACAAAGTCAAAACATCTCCTATACTCACTGCAGTGAAATACGTCAGGATTATTTTGAATAAGTAGAAAAGTAAAAATCATTAAAAAACTTTTTTGGGGGGATGAATACTGCATTGTGATAATTATAATTGCTTTTATTATGTATTTCTAATTCTTCCCCAGCTAATAATGAACATTTTCAATTTATTCTTATGTCTTAGTGGACTGTTTACTCATATTAAAACCTATTCTGTGCACCCAGTTGAGAAGTGAGTTTCTGTGACTGGATGCTAGTGCCTGCTTCATATTTGAAGGAATCTGAAGCTTTTATCTTCATTATTATACTGTATGACTTCTTTGAAGATGCTCAATATTAGTTCTGTTCTCTGGTTTGATGATCTAAGCTTCATTTGTTTGTAAATTATCCATAAACACTGAAGCTGTTTGAGGATTCTGTCCTCCAAAACGTGAAAACAACATTTTCAAATAGCTGATACAGTCCTTCTGTCAACACATCTGTCTTCCATCAGCCCCTTTGTCATGCTACCAGGCACAGAAACCCACCCTGACAAAGAATAAAGCATTTCTGCTGAATGAATTAGCAAAATTTAGTTCAATGGCTGTTCTACATAAGTTTCCTTAGCAGTCGTATTGGTACTGGTGAGGATGCAGAAGCATTTTACTTGATTTGTTGTTAGTTCTTCAATGTGACAGCTGTTTTGCCTTGTTGCAGAATTTCAGCCTCCCTTTTCTAAAATTGGTTTGATTTCAAAGCTAGGGAAGGCAATGCAAAGAACAATTGTTCTCTCAACATTTTATTAAGCTGCTGAGTAACAAAACATCTGTTGTGACACCTTGGGAGGAGTGACCTGGAGCAGCAAAGCTTGAGCTCTCCCTAATTCTGAAGGGCATGCTGCACCAGTTGTTCCAAAATAACATACCCTTGCTGTTTCCCCTTCTGTGAGAGCATTTCTAGCACAAATGCCTTACTGACTTTCTAGGGTGATGATGATGTGTAGCCACTCAGCCATATGTTGGCTAGGACATCTTTAGTCAAGAATATAGAGTTTTAACTTGAAGATACATACCTATTATGACAGCTGTCTCAGGAGCTCAACCCAGTTAACCTTTTATATTCCCTTAACCAACCAATCTGGAAAAAATCATGGTTTAGTTTGGGGCATTTTGGGGGTGGTGGTGTAGGGGGTGCTTCACTATCATTTCAGATCACAAATTTGTTTGTAAAAAAAAAATAAAAATTCTGCAACTTCTAAGCTCCAAGGAAAGTGCAGGTAGAGGTCATTCCAGTGATAACAAGGTCTGCTCCATGCTGTTATGCAGTATCTTGGACTCCTAGATGAGACACCTCTCTGAACATGAAACAAATTGAATCTTTTAGCCTGAACCATGCTCCCTGCCTGCCTTGCTCCTGAAGGAAAGAGTATGTGTACACACACAGGTCTGATCCTGACTTGCAAGTCAGAAACAGCAAGTGTGCAGATCCATTTTGAGAATGGCAAAGTGCTCCTGGGTCCTTCAATTTACACATACCCATGGTGTGTCAAATAGAGTCTGCTCACGTGAAAGCACATTGTCAGCAGGGGTAAAGTTGTGTCCAAAAGCATTGCTTATTTTCACACATTAAAAAAAAAAAGAAAAAACCAAACAGTGAAGCCTACCAAGCTGTAGTTCATATCCACATGTGGTGTTCTGTTATTCAGACATGCCCTTTTCATCACACAGTGCCATTCCTGTTTACCAAGGGTTCTGTACTCTGATCATGTGTTTCTAGAAAGGTCTTTTGAGACTCAGCAGAGTCCTGGTTTATTTTTAACAATTGAGGGAGGCTGGAAAGATCTTTGGGAGTGGACATGTAAGGAAAATGCTTATTGTTGCTCAAGGTCACAGCAGTAGCCACAGGTAAATAAGAGTGACTTTATTTTGAAACAACAATGTTGTGTTGTACCATTTTTAGTGTCCAGTGGAACAACTCAAATGGGAATATCGGTGACACAGACACATTGCTACTACTCCATTATGCCAAGGAGGGTAGAGCAAAGTCTTTCTTCACATACTGGATTCTAATTCACAGTGGAATCCTATTCTGATTCTTTTCATCTTTATCACAGTGACCTCAGCTGAGAGAGTTACCAAGATGTGGATAATAAGTGCAGAAAGAAATCTCATGTAGGTAGGTGAAGGGCTGTATCTTCAGCAGGGCAAAGGTGAGTCTGACATCTGCAGCCTAATTCCACAGCAAACCAGAAATTCCTTTTCTCTTAACTAGCTCTTTAATCTCTCCACTTTCACAGACTCTAAGCTGTGTATCAGTGGTCTTTCACTATCAAAGATCAGGATGAGGAGTTCTGACATCCATATTTTTCTTGGTATTATGGTATTCTCCAGAATACATCATGGGGGTCAAGTAGATGAAGACCCTGGAAAACATAAGGCATCGTATAAATAAATCCTGACTATTCAAGTTGATTGTATCTGTGAGCTCAGTGGGTTATTCTCTACCTTCTGCAGTTTGATACCAATAAAGGAAAAATAGCCTGAGACACCAAGGGTTAAGGCGCAAGAATTTGAAGCACAGGTATAGGAAAGCTTAGCATTAGGAAACACAGATACCGAGGAGCTTGGCATAGGGAAACATAGAAGCAATAAATTGTCT
>JAWWTY010000001.1:15082073-15135994 GCA_035222235.1 Margarornis squamiger
AGACCTGTTGTCCCAGCTCCACGGAGGTGGAGGAACTGCTTCTCTTGAGGGGAGTTTGGGGAGAATTTATTGTGTTAGTTACTTTATTGAGCTTTTCTCTGAGTTTATATGTGTGTGTGTATCTGTTTTGTTTTGGTTTAACCCATTTATATCCCTTCTTCCCTTTCCCCCCTTTTCCCCCTTTTCCCTTTTGGGGTTGTTTTAATTCTTGTTCTGTATATACATAGTGTTTAATTGTATATAACTGTAATATATGTGAATATATATAGACTTTTATTACAATTTTGCTACTTTTTTTTCTCTTCTGGTGGGGAGGAGTCTGTGTGGTCAACAGCTGGGTTTGGCAGGGAACCAACCCAAACCTCCACCGTAACACTCAGAATACCTTCAATAAACCCCAGAGTCCATTTAGGTGAATCTGTTATCCTCTTTCAAAGAAAAAACTGTCCTCCATGTCATTCTTAAGCTTACACTTTTTGTTATGCCTGAAAATATTTCATATTTCTGCTGAAATAAGCTATCAGAGAATCCAACAGTGGGTCAGGTTGAAACGGACCACAGTGAGTCACCTGGTCTAACCTCCCTGGTCAAGCAGGATCATTCCAGAGCAGATGGCACAGGATTGTGTCCAGACACCTCTGAAATATCTCCAGTGAGGGAGACTCCAGACCCTTTCTGGGTGATCTGTTCCAGCACTCAGTCACTGCACAGTAAAGAAGTTCTCTCCCATGTTCAGGTGCAATTTCCTGTGCAGCAGTTTCTGCCCTTTGCCTCTTGTCCTATTGCTGGGCACCACTGAGCAGAGCTTGGTCCATCCTCTGACCCCTCCCAGCAGACACTGACAGACAATGATGAGGTAGGTCCCCTCTCAGTCTCCAAGCTGAACAGGTCCAGCTCTCTCACTTTTTCCTCATCAGAGAGATGCTCCAGTCCCTTAAGTGCCTTTGACACCCTTCCCTGGACCTGCTCCAGGAGCTCCACGTCTCTCTTGCCCTGAGGAGCTCAGAACTGGACACAGCACTCCAGATGCGTCTCAGTAGGGCTGAGTAGAGGGGCAGGATCACCTCCCTTGACCTGCTGGCAATACTTTTCAGAGCCCTTGCAGCAGAGCCAGAAAAGTACCCCTTTTCTAGACTAAAGGCAGCACTTAATTATTATATTTCCCCCAGGCCACCATGTAAGACATATAGAGAACAGTTATGTGCAGGTCTGAAATGTAGATGTTGCTTTACTTTCTGTTATTGATTGATGTTAGCAAGTTTCAAAATTAAACAGAGATACATTTAAAAGTTCTCAATGAAGAAGTAAAGATAGGGCAAAATACCCAGTGCAGATAGCTCACAGAGGAAGCAAGTGGAGAAAAATGTGGAAACTTGAGATGATATGAATGCACCCCACTAAAAGGTTTTCTAATGTAGAGATGAAAAAAAAAAATAAAAAAAAAAAAAAAGACAACCCTCCCCCCCAATCTCCTTGAATACTTGTATTTATTTTGGTACAAATGCACAGGGACAATCCATGAGGGCATTTAAATATTATAAGAATTCTTTGATTTGTAGACTGTTATTAGAGATAAGGGACAAAATGCTTCATCCATTTTTCCTGCCCACAGCTTCAAATCCAACAGCTATTAGTTATCTCAGCAAGGAGAAATTACAGGAGTGGTTTTTTTCATCAAATGACCTAGCAAAGCAATAAACAAGGTTATCAGGGGATTTTGAGACACAAGAATGTGCTGTTTATTTCAAGTAAATAGATATGCATAAATGTACAGAGTTTCATTTGGATTTCTCTGTGGTATTTCATGTGTAAAGACTGAATCCATTTCCAATATTAAAGCCTAAAATAAGTCTAGACAATTACTATACACAATTCTTCATCCAATTTACTAAGAAAACTAGAAACAGAGTGCTGGGTTCAAGTTATAGTAAGTTTCAAATATACATCATGGAAATTTTCTTTTACCATTTTCTCTGTTGTGTAAATATTAGGTGCACATAAATATGACTACTTGAGTGTTAAAGGTCTTGTGATGAACCATCTGGCTACAGATGCACTAGCAAACATTTTTGCTTGTATGTTTTTTTTTTTGTTAGAACAAGGGAGAATAAAGGCAAGATTCTCCCATAAGGGTCATAGGGTTGGATTAAAGATAGAGTAGGAAAGATTTACTTATGTTTAAATTTAATTTGTTTCTAACAAGAGTTCAAAGCAAAGAAAAAAACTGGCTGAGTTTCTTTCTTTTCAATGACCTAAAAGGTCAGCTCTTCCTAAATGTGATGAGACTCTAAGATAGTTTTGAAGTGTACAGGGGAGGTCCAGAACAAACCAACCACAAGTTTGTTTTTTTTCCTGCAGAAATCAGAAAAACTCACCTCTAAAACAGATGCAAATGCTTTTTACTGGATTAGACAGCTTGAAAAAAAATCCCCCTTATATTGACTATGTCAGTGAAGGTCATGACCTCTCTCCTGGTCTTAAATTCAGTCCATCCAACAGGTGTTTCCTCGGCTGCAGCAAACATAATGCATTATTCTTTTGGTGCCCTTAAAACACTCCTCTGCACTCTCTTAGAGCTCTGATTTCCTGCTCCTTGCTCATCCCCAGTAGCCACTTTACTTATGCCATGGACTTCCCCACTGCTTTGCTCTGCCTGAGGGCACTTGAGAGTCTCCTCCCTTTTCCAAAGGGTGCTACTTTACCCTGAAGGTAACAGGCAATAAAACATGCCTTGTGTTTGGTTTCCATCTCCAGGGTCTTCCAGCATGACTCCTTCTTGGTGTCCACCCACAAGCTCTTTACAAAACACATGGTAACCACAAATTAAACTGAAAACAAAGGATTGCATTATTCATGAAATGTGCATTGAAAATCTACTTTAATTTTTTTTTTTTTTTTGCAATTACTATATACAGAAATGCTGATAATATATTCAATTTACAATTACAAATGGAAAAAAAGAAGTCAATTTTCAAACCTGTTTGACTTGTCAAAGAGCAAGCAGCCAGACCTGCTGGGTATTGTTGAACTATTGATCAATTCTATGTGGATAAATTTTTCATAGAATCTTCTACATTTCATAAGGCAATGCCAACTTAGGCAGATTGTCTACAAATGCAAATTTCTCCAAGTCCAAATGTTTACGTCCAAAGATGATTTTTAATGTTTACAGTTTTGTTTTGTTTTCATCTGTTTCTTTATTTTATTTGCATACATTAATGAGTAGAGTTTCTGGGGTTAGAATCCAGACATAACTGAAAGCCAGTCTGACAGAGCTGGTACAGAGAAACCATGACTGTATGACCACTCTCATCCCTGTTTTCACTCTGTAGAAGTGCTTTTTAACTCTCTGTCCTTGAGCCCATGGTGTAGCTCTGACTACTTCAAGTGGTCCCTAAAAGCTAGCAAAGAAAAGCCTATCTGCTGACAGTCATTTTGTATTATGGAGAATTGTAAAAAAAGGTACCTCTCTTCAGAAATTTAAGGATGTGCAAATCCAAGAGTACTGACAAGGGCTATTTGTCTGAAGGAGTCAAAGACTTTGCCTGTGCTGTACCACAGAACTGTGTATTACAGATGTCTTAAAACACCAGAATACCACCAAGAGCAGTTCAAATTAAATGACTGGAAAAATCTCTACAGCATCTGCAACATGAACTCCAATGCTGTCTTAAAAAAAAAAGTCAGTGCAAGCACTTAATTTTCGTATTCATTCTTCCACATCTTGAGACATAAACAGCTACTATATAAGCACTGTACCATCGCTGAAGTTGGAGCTGATTATTTTTCTCACCTTATGAATAAATGTGTAGCCACAAAATATTAATTTCTTTTTTTATAATATGTAGCTACATCAAAGTCCTTGCAATCACTTCTTAGCTGCTAAACGGTTTTATGGTAATTATTTGTTCTACTGATATGCTGAAAAAGTACTCGGGTGTATGGGAAACAAGAGACACATCTCCAACTATTAATGAAAATAATAAGTCTGTGTGCTTGCATGCACCTCACTGGAAATGTATTCCATAAATTATTACTTTGTCTCCTGATACAAATTACTAAAAACAACTAAGCCATTGAGTGAAGGATATGTCCATGTCATCTAGGATGGCAGTAGATCTTATGAGCAGCCAGAAGAGGCAAGAAAGTTGTCTTGGCAGAACATACTGCTTCTACCTTTACAAGACCCAAGAGATCTCCAGATAATTTACTGGCTACAATCTTTCCTTGATCAGTAAAACCACTCCTTTCCATTTGAAGTTCTTAACATGCTTAGACATGCACAAGGAATAAGGTCAGACTCTATTAAGAGAGATTCTGAAAGCCTGAAGAAGTATTAAGTGACAAGTATCACTGAAAGATTATATATTGTCATTCAAAGCAGTGGTTCACCACAACTCTTTTCAAAAGTTGATTCACTAGGTCCTGTCACTGTCTAGGATAGACAACAACTTTTCATTTTGAAAGTATATTTAGTAAAAAGTATTAAAGAAAGACATTGTGACATCAAAAAAATGTTTGTGATTATCTAAGTCAAATAATTTATTAGCTGCCAAAAATTCTGTCTCTGCAATTTTTTACCATTTTTTACTTGCCACTCTATTTTTAGATCTTTAGGAGGGTAAAGGGTACATTAATTCTCAGGAGTTAAAACTCTGGTTTTCTACTTTGTTTATTATTGAAACTTACCTGCTATCCTGAGTTAGTTGATTAATACTTAGACAGTAAACCAATACTCATTTGGGGTTTGGTTGTGTAGTGAACACATGGGACCAACAGCTGCTGCAATTCATTTTTACACTGTTTACATGGCAGGTCAATTTAATATTATTTCGATCTATATTCCATGTTTACTATTCTTTCCAGTCAGAGATCTTTATGTGCTCTTCAGATCTATTATTTTCACTCTGGGTCCTTATAATTTTATTTTGTCTGCTTTCAATTTATTAACTGCTAACTTTGATGGTATGAATTTGCAGAGTTGTGATTTTCCTCACCCTGCTATTTCAACCTCATGGCTGTATCGATATTACTCAGTAGAATGGCTGCGGGATACTTCTCTGCATCTGGAGCCATGAGGCATGGAACAGTTTACATGCATATAGTTGAAGTCTCCGTTCTCCCTAGCAAAGGCAGTCTGTCAGAATTGGCTGCTGTGATGGTCAGTAACCTACGCATCCTATGGCCAGAAAGCAAATAGAATAATTTCAGTTGCAAGAGACCTACAGAGATCATGTAGCCCAATTGCCTGAACACCTCAAGGCAGACCTACAGTTAAAATAATTAAGGTCACTCTATAAAAGTCTCTTTTAAACACTGACAGACTTGAGGCATCAATGACCTCTCCAGGAAGCTTGCTCCAGTGTTTGACCACTGTCTCAGTAAGGAAATGCTTCCTAATGTCCTGTCTGAACCTCCCCTGGAGCATCTTTGAACCAGTACCACATGTTCCATCACTGGATCCCAGGGAGATGGGCTCAGCATCCCCCTCTCCACTTCCCGCCTTAGGAAGTTGTAAAGAGCAATGAGGTCACCCCTCAGCCTCCTTTTCTCCAAACTAGACAAGCCCAGAGACTTCAGGCTCTACTCACAGGACATTTCTATCAGCGCTTTCACCATCTTTATTGCTCTTCTCTGGATCCATTCAAGAAACTCCACATCCCTTGTAATTTGTGGGGCTCAGAGCTGCACATGATACTCAAAGTAAGGCCACACTAAGGCTGAATACATTGGGACAATCATTTCTGTTGACTGGCTGGTGATGCTGTGCTTGATGCATCCTTATTGCAAACCAGCAACCTCCACATCCCTTTCTGCAGGGCTGCACTCCAGCCACTCCTGTCCCAATTTATACTTGTGCCTGGCATTTCTCTGACCTAGGAGCAGAATTTAGCATTTGGACTTGTTAAATTTCATGCCAATAATGATTGCCCAGTGCTCCAATCTATCTAGACCCCTCTGCAAAGCCTCCTGTTCCTCAGGAGAGTCAACAGCACCTCCCAGCTTGGTATCATTGACAAACTTGCTGATGGTGCATTCAACTCCTGCATTGATATTATTGACAAATACATTGAACAGAATTGGTTCCAGAATTTGAGTCTGCCTGTCATCACATGTCAAATGCACCATGTCTAGTTTCACAGAAGGGATAATTGTAATTTAGCACTCAGGTCCAAGACGTCAAAGTATTTAGCTTAGCAAGAAAAAATGAGTCCTAAAATCCAAAGTTATTTCTAAGGAGATGCAGAGACTAGATCAGTAAAGCAAACCTACCACAAAGGGACTTATATTTGTCATACAGTTATTCCAGAAAAAATGGACAGGCAAGGGTCAATTCCTAAAAGTTTGCAAATCAGCAATAATTAGGCATGTCAGTAGTAGGATGAACATGTTAAATTTGTAGCTGCTTCCTAGATCCTGTCACGCTCTGCCCCTGAAATGGGAGAGCATCAGTGACCATAACTTCAATGCTAATGTTGAGGCAAAAATGAGCAGGTGACTGTACCCTGTGCTTGTAATCCATATAGAAAATGCAAACGATAAAAATGTATACACTTTATGAGATGTTCAATTAAAAATCTTGCAATTTAAAAAGGCTACACATGTATATAAATGAACAGTTGCAACCTTACAGCAACACCCATCAGCGTCTAAAATCCTTCAAGCCAAAGATAAGATCCACTTTCCAACCATCACTACCACCACTGTGCAAAGTTCCAATGCCCAAAATCACTGTGATTCAGATAACATACCCCAAACACAGTCTTCTGGTCTGCCACAAATTACCCTGGCTGTAGAAGACTCTCAGTTTTACTGCTAAAATCCCTCGTAAGATGCTCACAGTAGCAGCAAAAATGTTTAACATGGGTAATTGATATTGATTTTAGCAGCAGCTATCCACTTCAGTGTGCAAGAGGTAAACAGCAGCAAGACCAAATTGCTTTTTTTCTTAATGTCTCTTGGCTGTAAGTAGAAATCTATGTGTTCACCCATAGGTTTAATACCCATTTATTCCATCCCAATGAATTGTAAACACCATAATAAAAAGAAAAGTAACAATTCAAAACAAGAGTTCTGGATTTCCTGTGTTTCTGTCCATGTCCTTACATACTGCTCTCTTCTGACTTGTGGAAGCTCCAGACAGTAAGGCAGGCAATACAATAACTTTTATTCTATTTCCTTTGTGGAAAAAAAAATAAATATTGCCTTCCAGAAGCAATCCCATTGCAGAGGCAGTAACTTTACCATTTTTGAAGTAAATAACCATTACACAGGAGAAGATTCCTATCTGTATTCATGTTCTTGGACTTCACTGAGTGCCCCAGATGTCCTTGCACTGTCTGCACCACAAATACCTGGAATACACTGGGAATAGTACATAACTCAGCACTGGGTTGGAGCTTTGCCAGAAGATGTAGGCAGTTTCTGCAGTTGGAGAAGTACAGAGAGAGAATGGCATACTACAGCCTTTGCAGGAATACTCATTCCCATTGCATGTAAGACTGTACAGAGTTTACACAAAGACAAACCAATCTGATCCAACTGTAGGTACTTAGGGGAATTTCTGAAAAATGCATTCTGTAAGGCCAGATAACATGTTTTAGAATATTTATGGCTAGATTTATTTTATTCACTGACATTTCTCACTAGAATAAGATTTACAAGATTTAGAAGACACTTGCAAAGCTAAGTCTTGACCTTTTGCTCAGCCTTTTCACCAGCTTCAAGTACCAGGGCAAGCTCCTGGAAGAAATTCTGTGAATGCTCAAGCATGTGTTACACAGCAAGGCACATCATACCCCTGAGACTACAAATGTGAAACTTCCAGGATAGAAGCATACACAGTGATTTGAAATTAAACATTGCAATTTGGAACTCCTCCTCTGGCATATACATACACCTGAATGTTATTCTCTGCAGAAGAATAGCCACTCTGACAGCCAAACTCAATTTTTTTGTAGCATAAATGTAATAAACCAAGACATGATTACCTTGTTTATGGGAAAATACAACCTAATCGAGCCTACTGATATGTATATTGATATCTATAGCTGATACTTCCTAAAGAACTGTTAGTCTCACTTGCAAGCACTTTTTAATTACTTGAGTGGGTGTGGGAATTAAATATTTAAGCAGCACAAAAATGTAGGTGATCATTCTGAAAATATTTCAACAACTATTAAGAAGAAAGGAAGAGTCACATTAATTCTTTGTCCTCTGTTATATAGAAAGGATACAACTGTACACTGCAATGAAGAAGAAACAGATTTGCTTAAAAATTACTTCTGCTTATAAGGAAACATGTCATAGCAGTATATTTTTGAGCCAAGAATAGATTGACTTTTTTCCTTCCTCTTCTTCCTTCCCTTTCCATTTTGTCATGCTTTCTCAATCCATGTAAATATAGCTATATATCCCCCTAACACCACCTTGGAGAAAGGAAGGACTGTTTCCTTTTTTAGACACAACAAAGGTTAAATGTGATGTGAGTCCCTGGGTCACAGATCAAGTCTGTGACTGAGCTGGTTAATGGAACATGTTTTTCAGAGTTTCAGATCCATACTTTATTCACAAGATATTTCAGCCTCCTAATAAAAATTTGTCACCAGCAAATGAAATGCAGCTGAATAAATATGTTTTCTTTCTTCACTTTTCAAATGGTGAAGGTGGAAGGAGTCTTAAAAAATTTTAGGGACATGTATGTGAAAGCTTGAGAATTATGATTTACAGAATAATAAAAGCCCCCAAACCATAAAGCAATACAATAGGGAATAATCAAGTGAGAAGTCACATGGGTTTTATGAAAACATTGCACTAAGTTTAGTTCAACATCAGTCCAACTTTTTAACAAGATTTTGACTAATTTATAGTCATTTAAGCCAGACCCAGACAGCAGATATGCTTTATATTCAGTGATGGCAGAAAACAGCTTAGGCAGCAGGCAGAGCTATACTGGGGTTGGTCCAGGTTTATCAGACTCCAGATGGGCAGCACTGCACAACACTGCAGCTCAGCTCTGGCTTATTCCAGCAGCAGCACATCAAGGACCTTGGCACTAAAGATGCTTCAGAGAAACAAAAAGAACAAAATGACCCACCAATGCTTGGTACCTATTCACCATATGAAAGCAGAAACTGGGAAAAAGTTGGTGTCTGCTGAGGAAGATTCCTGTTTGGAAAACAGTGAGCTTTGCCCAGAGGTCTGGTCAGCAATCCAAACTTTCCAGCTCCAGGGACCAGCAAAAAAACAAGCAAGGAGAAACACACCAAAGAAAACTAATATGCAGTGGGCATAGGGCATCCCAAAGGCAAAGAACAGTTGCTTACTTTAAAATCTTTTCATATACAAAAGGATATCTAATCCTCCCTCCATGCACAGGACACTTAGAAGTATTGTCAACAACAAAAGATGTAGAAAGGCTGGAAAACTCAAATGTGTCCTATTTTTGTCCTGTATTAATACCAGGCACACAGTTTGGGCTTACTTTGTATTCTATCAAAGCAGCAAGATTTAAGAAATAGTAGGCACCTGCTTTCTTAACTGCCATCACAGGGAGTTGTAGGTGGTGCCCACAATCTCTTGGAATTTACTACTGTAACTAAATAAAGAAAATTAATCCTTTTTGGTATTCATTTGCTCTGTATGAGGAGCAGACGACTTAGGAACATGTAAGGGAGAGAGTGAAAATCACAGTGGAATAAGGGTATTATTTTAAAGTAAGTCAATTAAGTTTTCCAAGTGTTTTCCAGAACACAAGACAGGTACTCCTCCATCTTTTCACTTGGGATATTCCTCTTCTCTTTCTACTTACACAAATAAATTCATTGAGACAAAATTACTCTAAGTGAAATGCCTTGGAGAGCAGGTAGAGATTAGGCGGGATACAAAATAAGCTTCTGAGGTGTCATTTCCAGCATTTAAACCTACTTTAAAATTCCAGGATTACACATAACATAGCTCTAAATTTTAAACCTTAATAGTTTTGCAGCTTCAGGGGCAGATCTCTTTATCTTGGGCTTCCAAACGATGTTCAACTTTACAAGCACGTTGCTCTCCTACTCCTGCTCCTGGGTTGGAAGAAGAAAAGATAAATTATATCTCATTAATATTTATGTAAGAATCAGAAATTTATTTCTGAATGTTTTTTAATTCAGGTGACATAAGAATTTCCTCAGTTCCAGTACAAACAAATTCATCAAATTCATATTTAATCTGAGAAGTAGAGCAGGATACACAATTTATGTATCATCCATACATTTTCAACAGAAAGACCAGTTTATTTATTCTATCAAACACGCCCAGCTTGTGTTTTATGAGTAATATTGTATATTTCCTTTCTCCTTCAGCCATCCACTGACATCTCTATGACACCTCAGGAACTGAAAAGTCCTCAGCACAAGTAAAGCCAGAAGAAACCTGTTCATCAAAAAGATCATCTGTTTGGTTGTTGTTTCAGCTTGTTAGTTTGATTTTGAACACAAGCTGTATTCTCTCCTCTCTTCACGTCACAGTTAAAACTGCAGAATACATGTGAAAGAAACATTCTCATCTAGGTTTCAAGGGCAAAACGGCTGAGATGGCACCCAGAGCAATGTGGCTGATACAAGCAAGACCAAAGACAAAAAAGGCAGCGTTCACAAGTTTAAGAGTAAAGTTTCGTTTTCATGCATAGGCCCAAAGGACAAAAGTACTGTGTTAACATCATGTTTCAATAAAGGCAGGCCTCCGGGGAAACAGCTCAACTATAAAAGGATGTAAGAGGCAAGTTGTGTTTGAACTCTCTTGAGAGGGCGGAAAAAAATGCTCTTTCCATTCTGATATACCTTCCATTTAGGATAACAGGCAAACATCTTTGTTTCAGCCAGCGCACCTATATGCCAGACAAAGAAATTATATTCTGTCCAGCTAGTGCAATGTACCATGGTACTGAATATTTTTCTTCCCTTTATTTTTCAGTCTAAAGAGCTGCACTGACATATTTAGCATGCAAACTTTTCAAAGTGTGAAACAATAAGGAAAAGCAGTGCTGAATGCTTGAATAGAGCTGCATGGCTCATCAGAATATTCACACTGAAAGTAAAAAAAAAGCAGAAACATGAGTAGAGCATAAATCTGTATCTTTAGTCAAAGGAAGAAGAGAAAATGGAGATGACACTCTCAGCGTGTGTGGCTTGCGCTAATGACTGAACAGTACAGTTTGAGTATATTACATGTTACACAAATCAGTAAACTACCCAAAACTAACCAGGATATTTGATGTTCCCCCAGAATCTTAAAATTGCTTGCTATCAATATTTTATCTGGGGAAAACAAAACAAAACAAACAGAAAAAAACAGTCTTTGGGAAAATGTATGGGGTTTTTTTCAAGGTTAATGACAAGTGGGAGAATTTTGAATGGTAACTTAATGAATCTTTAAATCTTTTTATCAGTAGAAATTCCATTACTATGGAAAAAAAAAACATACCCTGTAATTCTACTGTATTCATTATGGCCAGACACTGGTTGAGGCTTCATTTCAGTAAACAGGGTTTATATCTTAGTTTCACCTGTGAGCTGAGGCAAATCTCTTGGGTGTTTCAGTTTTCTCGCCTGCAGAGATGTGATTATATTGTTTTATGTGGTGGATGAACCAATGATGAAAAGCAATACATGAAGACAAAGTGTTATTATAAACATACAAAAAAATTGTGTAGGTTATGAAAATACATTTGGCATCACATAACTTGTTGTGTTTTATGATTCACATGCAGTAAGCTTATTTAGAGAACCATAGTTTTGGGTGGAAGAGACCCACAATGACTTATTCAGTTTCTGGTAAGATTCAGATCTTTATTTCTGAATGAAAAATAGAGAATAAGATTACTCATTTTAGAAATTACTGCAAGATGAAGTAATGCATGCACACAGGAACTCTGGAAAATAATTCAAATTGTTGGACCCAATAAACCTGATGTGTCCCTTTCAACTCAGCATATTCTATGATTCCACTTGGAGCTTCAGCCTGGAAAATGAGGAATACAATTCAAAACACTTAGAACATGTAAGGATAGATAGAACCATAGAATCACAGATTCATTTAGGTTGGAAAAGACCTTTAACCCTTCTGAAGAGTTTATAACCACTCATTGCAGGATTACACCTCATTTCCATGATGGTGCCTGGTCATAGCTTTCTTGCTGCACTTTGGTTTCCAGCTCCTCCTGTTTCCTGTCCATGCTGTGGTTGTTGGTGTAGATGCACTTCAGCTGGGCTACTGGTCTTGGATCTTCCCTTGAGAAGAAGTCCTAATTCCTACATGACCATTCTCAGGTGCTTCCCTGGTTTCTACAATGCTGATAACTCTTTTGTCATTGCTGCCACATGGATCTCCATCCCCTACTTCCTTCCAAAGGACTTCATTAACACAGCATCCCTCAAAAAAATGGCAGAGTGCCTGCAGGTTCTGTTTGCCCACCCTGTTCATGGCACCCCTGGTCACCACTGCTCTGCAAGGGATTCTTTGATATGTATGTGGGGAGTTTGGATGCTGTTGCTCCTGGACACATCCAAGTCTTGTCATCCACTGTCACATGAGCTGCAGGGTTCTGGCAGCTCCCTCGGCTTCTCCTGGGCTGCCCCCAGTTTCAGAAAATTCTTTTTATCTGCTACTTCTCAAAGAATTCTGGGTTTGGATGTCACATTTCAGGAAGATACGGATCAAGTGCAGAGAGCTCAAAGATGAGTACTGAGAAATAGCAGAGGTCTGGAAAAATCTGATTGATGAAGACATATCAAAAATACTGAGACAGGAGATTTTGGTCTGCAAATGTCTATTACCTAGTTATAAAGAAGATGAGAATAAACCCTTTTTCTTGTCATTTGTGGGAAGAACAAAGAATAGACAGCTGAAAGGGAGGAAGGGAGATTAGGATTAGATGTAACAAGGCATAGAATGACTGGAAATGAATGCCAAGGAAATTATTCAATTTCAATCCTTTCAGCTTTAAAAATGAAGCAAATCAACCTAAAAAACACCCCTGATTTGATATAATTTTGGGTGGGAAATGGTCATCATGACATCTTGAGGTATTTACCACACCTATGATCTGTGAATTCCGTGTTCATAATAATTGGAGAGAACAGCACATTTGAATTAATTCCATGATGATGTCATTCGAGTCACTACAGTTAATGAACCTGAAAGCAGAAACTGGCCTAAAAAGGCCAAAAGTTCCCACACCTTTTTCTACTTCTTTCCAAGGCCATGTTCATCTCTCTTGAGTCTGCAGGTATCTCTAATACAGACTTGTCCTTCTGGCTGTTCTGTGCTACTGCCCCTTTCAAGCAAACAGCAAGAATTTGCAGATATACCCTGTGCACTCAGGGTAAGAACTTCTCAGGGTTTTGACTGTATTGTCCATCCATGAACACTTGGAGTTGACTGCTTTGATTTCCCAGAGACCTGTAAGTGGATGAAAAAGATCAACAACTGTTTCATCTGCAATTTCAGCTGACTTCCAGACAATAAATACTCGGGAACTGAGGCACCTGGGAACCCAACTTGCCTTTTGGGGGGAAGGGGCAGGGATTCTACTCACTATCACGCAAGAGTGTCCAGTGGATTTATCAATGGATCACTAAATAGGATATTCAATAAACAATGTGGTTGTGAAATGTTTTCTTAAGACATTAGTGGTGTCTTCTTTTACTCTGTTAGAGATTAGTTTGGAGAAGCTGTGCTAAGCACCACACACCTTTCTTTTCCTCTCTTCAAAACACTCTCCTGTGAATTTCAGGAAAACAGTATTGTTTGTAATAAAAATCTGATTGAAGGAAACTTAGCAAATTTTTTTCTCTTTTTTTTTTTTTTTTTTTTTAATATAATGCTTTGTTTTCCTCAAGAGCTCCTGCTTCAGTTATGAAACTTTTCAAAAGAGAGGGGAAAAACAAAAAGTTGTGCTGCTAGATATCTTTACACATTTTAAGTAACTTTCAATAGACATCTCTAATGGAAAAGTTGAAAATATGATCTGTTGCCAAGAAAGCACTGTAAAATCATCTGAGAGTAGTTCAGATAGAAAATAATTCAGTATATTAACAGAAAACCTACACTTATTCAATGCCTAGCGTCTGAATAAATCAGTCACAGGGAAGTGTAGGAGGATTTCATGGAAATGACAGCAATGTCACACAACTTCAAATTTAATTACTTCAATACAAAACCCCTGTAGTCCAACTGATAATTGACAGATTAAGATAAAATGGATAAATTTTATTGTTATTGTTATTATTGTTATTATTGTTAATTATATTTTTTTAGCTTTTTATTTGAATGGAGCAATTTTTAGCAAAACCATCTTTTAGCAAAACCATCTTTTAGCAAAGCCATCTTTAGCAAAGCCAAAAGAATTGAAAATTTTTTTATGGCACGATTGACCTGCTATAGTCAATAAATATACTTTTAAAGGATCAAATTATAGCCTCTCATCAGCAATATATTATCAATTTGAAATGTGAGAAAGAGAAATGATTGAACAAAGAACAGAATATTCTGTGTCCTATTGTTACTATGAAAACACAACATAACTTTTTCATTGTTGCACTGGTTTTGAAAACTTTTTCACTTGGAAATTTTATTAGGAAATTTATATTTTTTTTCTGAAATGCAGCTAGCTAGACTGACACCTCATTTAACAGATTGTTGTGTGTATTCACCTCAGAGCTATCTGCTGATAACATACATTCTCAAGTTTTGCCATTTTTCATACAAACTTTTTTGAAGGAGGCTGGGAAGAATCATTCATTTTTAAGACACACTGACAAAAAAACCCAATGTTGCTGATTAAAAGTAAACAACACGGTGTCAATATTTGCAAGTTTTCTCCTAGAAAAAAATCTCATATTAAAGTTTTGTATGCTATTAAAAACCTTGGGACAATTCCTGAATGCTGCGTTACTGTTATTCCCCATACAGATGCTCTGGGCAAATTGAGGTCTCATGATCAACAACCGTCTTTACTTATCACAGAGGAGAGCTGAGATAGTCTTGTGATGGAAAGAATGAGCCGACCCCACTGTTCTCTATATTTATATTTGTTAATGGAAGAGACATGCACAGAAATATATTAGCTTGATAGTCCATTCTATCTAATTAAAAATTACTTTGATCATCCAGTGGAAGTGAAAACATTTCTCATTATTAAAGACCAATATTTTTCATGACTAGATTCATCTGCCCATCACTCGCAATTTCATTGAAGTGTCAAGGTAAGACTTTCCATGAGTTATATCTATTAAATCACAGAATCATAGAATAATTCATATCAGAAAAGACCTCCAAGATCAAGTCCAACCATTAACCCAGCACTGCCATGTTCACCACTAAACCATGTCCTCAAGTGCCACATAAATGTGTTGTTTGAACATTTTCAGGAATGGCAATTTTACATCACTTCCCTGGGCAGCCTCTTCCAATGCTTCTCTTCCTTTTGGTGGAGAATTTTTTCCTGATATCCAACCTAAACATGCCCTGGCACAACTTGACATTGTTTCCTCTTGTCTTACCACTTGATCACCTGGGAGAAGAGGCCAACCCCCACCTGGCCACACTCTCCTGTCAGGGAGTTGTAAAGAGTGACAAGGTCCCTCCTGAGCCTCCTTTTCTCCAGGCTGAGCACCCCGCCCCAGCTCCCTCAGCTAATCCTCATCAGACTAGTGCTCTAGACCCTCCCCCAGCTTCGTTGCCCTTCTCTGGACACACTCCAACACCTCAATGTCTTTCTTGGAGCGAGGGTCCAGAACTGGACACAGAACTTGAGGTGTGGCATCAGTAGTGCCCACTGCATGGAGAAAATCATTGCCCTGGTCCTACTGGCCACTGCATTGCTGGTACATTTCAAGGATACCTCCAATTTTCTGTCAACAGTAGTGGTGCTCTAGGTATTAGGCTTGTTTTTATTATATTTTGTGAAGAATTTTAGCCATTTTAGAGAATGAGATCAAGGAAAATATACTACTATTTCCTTCCTGAAACATAAGTACATGGTCACTCCCCAAACAGGTACAGAATCCAGAGCCTTACCTTCTTCTATTTTACTTTCCAACAGTTTCATCCTTGCATGAAGGACCAAAGAGAATTACAGGCTACAGCTTTATCAGCTACTGTATTATCTCAGGTGACAGAAATTTATGTTGTGGATCAGAAGCTTCAGCCGGGCTGGTGATTCACATAGATGTCAACATAATTCATTTTATTTTTAAAAAAAATAAAAATCAGAAAGCAAAACAGGAAACTTCACAAATACATGCCTACAATTATAAAATTTCCATTTAAAGAATATTCTTAAACATGCAAAGATAAATTAATCACAAGGGAAGAATAATTCAGCCTCTCTTGTACTTAAAAACCTTACATTTGGAGGACCTTTTCTGCCGTCCCAGGAAAATGATTATACAGAAGGGATTAGGTCTAAGAATGAAGCATGAAATGAAACAAGGTCCCCTCATTCATTCACATCAGAAAGAAGTAAATGTGTACTGAGCACTGCTGGTGAAGATCACTAATTATAGGTTCTTTATTTGCTGTGTATCTGATTTAAGACACCTGTGGCCTAAGTTGCAGAGCTGTTGTGAACTGATGGCTGCACATTAAGTCAATGTGAACCATGTGGAAATATGGGAATGCCATGCAATATTAGAGACAGACAAGATAAATCCCAAATGCTCAAGTTAAACAACATCAAAACAATAGATCTTTAGACAATAATGTCTCCGCCTATCAGTCCGCATCTGTTTAGAAAAGATAAATAAAAGCCTTTTATAACAGTGTAGTCAGAACACTGACATTACTCTTTATGAGCCATTCATCTGTGAATATGATAAGCTGCAAAGAAAAATCCATAAGGAAAATCAGTTTGGCCTCTGTGGAAGTAGAGGGTGTTGAGCCAAACACTACGTAACAGTGCTCGTAAGGGCAGCACTGTGTATTCTGCACAAACCCTGTGCTACAGACAAGGGAGAAAATGACAAAATTAAAATGGAATTAGAATGCATAAATAGGATGGACAAAAATGAAGGCAACCCCTACTTTGACTCCAACATTACCTAAGTAATAATTAATTTCATTTACAATGTATTGGTGTTATTCCAATGTAGGTTTATTTTCTCTAGATCACCTGTAGTGCTATATACCAGAAATATTCCTTATTTTTAAGAATCACTTATAATGGCAGACTACTCTTGAAAGGAACTTATACTCCATTATCTTATGGCTCTACAATGCATGAATCCTTCATATATTTATAGAGTTAATGCATGTCAGAGTCAGAGAATCAGAAAGAGTCCTCATTGTTATTTCACCTAAATTATTCTGCTATTAGATGCTGATTCTTTTAATTTTACCAAACTTAGTAATTTTAATAGATATTTATTTCATGTGTTTGCATTTTTTCATTAAGTTCAAGTAATTTAATTTATTTTGCTGAACAATAGAAGCCAAAGCATATGTTTTGCTTTTAGTGTCTAAACAAAAAGAAATTATTTGCAAGAGGGATAACAGCTCAGTATAGCTCATTCAAGTTGAATAGTTGTATACCTGTTTCAAAGAACATTCACCCTGATTTTAGGTTTCCGTATTTTCTTTCATATTTATTTGAATTTCACAAATAAGGTCTGTGTAAAGTAATAACATAACACAGGTTGATCTGTCTAGCAAGACAATATTTGCTACAAAATCTTTAGCTCAACAGAGAATGCCCCAAATAATTTTGGTAAAACAGTTTGTTTGGTTCCTTCTTCCATGTTTTTGTTCTCTCCTATTTAATCAAATGTGGTTTGGCAAAAACAGGCTAGAAACATTCAGCAGTCCCAAGGACAAGGATCAGGCACTTGTCAAACACGCTTTTATGTTATCACACAGGTTTTAGGTCTCCTGCAAAGTGTGTGCTGGGAAAAAAAATAAAAAAAATCCAAGAGCAACTAGACAACTAGTGAATACTTAGAAACATTGAAACATTAAAAAGTTGTAGAGACACCATATCCATGGCTCAAAATGCATCTGTAAATCATGCATGTAATCAAACAATGTGAGCCCTGCTATCCAGTGCTCTTATCAAAGGAACGCTCCCTGTGAGTCTCAATTGCATAATTCCCACAATAGCTTTTCTAGTTAAACAAACCCCTTAACATTTTTAACAGAGTATTTTATATTGTGCTCTAAATCTTATGAGGATAAAAGATATCCAGTGCTTTTTATAATTCTGGTGGGAAGTAGTTATCTGGTAAGTAGATGCTTTAATGTCATTTTTACAAATGAGATTCACTAAATCATTTGGTTTCAATATCTTTATATAATGACAATTTTTTGTGTGCTTTAACTTATCCAGCAGCAGCCAGTGGTTGTAGAAATTCCTAACTTTCTAGTTCAAAGCATTGCATGGTACAATGACCCCTTCTTTTGGCTCATTCAAAATTCCTTTTCAGTATCCTAAGATGTGTTGCAAGTAGGCTGAAATGGATATGATAAATCACTATCCCTCTCACCCTCACTTCTGCCTTTCCTTCTGTTCTAGTTTTAGATACTGCCACTATTGCATCATCTTAAAAGTCAAAGTTCTTGCAGGAAAAGGTCGTGACTTCCTGCAAAATAAAAATTGCCTTCTTCCCCTAAAAGCAGTAATAGAAAATGTACCAAGAAAAGGAGGAAAACGGTTTTGCCATGCATTAATTACAAACACACTTGTAGTAACCCAGCTATCAAGGAAATTAGTTTTAATTGGTTAAGATAAATGGGAGACACACTCTGGATGATAACAGAAATCCTACGAGCTCACAGTGAGGATATAAATGAAGAGGAGAGAAGTGCAGCCAGTAACTCAGCAATGCTTCACCCAGGGCTGGACTCCAGAGCAATGGTCAAATTCCTCTTTGCTCCAAAAGCAAGTACATATTCATGCTGGAGGGAAGACAGAGTAATAGATGGACCCAGAAGCCAACCTATTGCTGCTGGCTTCCTACAGCAGTCAGTTGCAGCTCTGCTACTACAGATCCAGTGATTAATTTTAAATATAATTATCCAGCACAGGAAGGCTTGAGCTCCGTAAAAGTTCAGTTCTAAAATCAGTTAATCTTAGATGTAGAAAAGGTCACCATGAACAAAGCAGAAACAATAAAATCTAATCCCACTGAGTGAAGGAATTTAATAGAAAAAGTAATCTATACATATGTTTCTTCATACTGTAAAACACGAAAGCATGTCCTGTGCTTTAAAACAATGAAGCATGATGGGTCAATTTTAAAGCAGCAAAGGTACTA
This sequence comes from Margarornis squamiger, assembly GCA_035222235.1. NCBI lineage: Eukaryota > Metazoa > Chordata > Aves > Passeriformes > Furnariidae > Margarornis > Margarornis squamiger. The sequence continues at coordinate 15,101,366 of JAWWTY010000001.1, forward strand.
AAGAACACAGCTGCTAAACAAAATTCAATTTTAATCAAGTGATAAAGACCTAAACTTCCTGGCTACAATTCTCCATGCTGATGATTGTGGCATTACAAACTTAAAACAAAATGAAAGAGATAGGCAGTTTATTTCAGGAAGGCTCCTGACATTTCTTCTTTTAATGTAATTCAGCTAATTCAGCAGGCTGAAATTTCCAACAGCTTTATAACAATGTGCACTGTTGCAGCAAAATGATTACAGAACATAGCACGAGAATCAAAGAAGGCAAGGTGAAATAAATCTGCATCTTCTATTCGATTTTCCTGCTAATAAACAATTGTTCCATAATTTCAGATGCTTAGTTCAGTTTCATTTTCCATTCACAAAGCCAAAACCAACACATCACAAACCTGGAAATAAGTCACTTGGATTTAAAAAAAAAAAAAAAAAAAAAAAAGAAAAAAAGAAAAAAGAAAAAGAGATCTCACAGCTGTGTCACATATCTTTCTTACCTGAACATCTCAGCAGAAATCACACATCTCTGGCTATGTGTCTGATGGGGCTGCTGTGACAGAGAACTTTCTGACTAGGCTTATAAATCGTCTGTTGCTGCCTGTATCTCAGTGTAAGAAATGAGCTAGATATAAACCTCACAGGAGTCACACTGCCTTGGCAAAACTGTTTGTTTTCCAGAGTTTTTGGGAATATGACATTACATAATTCTTCATTCTTGTGTCTGAAGCCCACCATGTAATACAAGCAATGCAATACAGTTTGTGTTATCACACTGGGATAAACAAAACAACGCAGTACCATCTGCTTAACGTAATGCATGACCAGTAGGCTTAAGGATTTCAGGAAGACCCCTTGACAGAGGTGAGCACAGGAAAAGTACAAGTCTTTGCAATATAAGAGAGTTATGGTGGAAAAATATCTGGGCAATAACTGAAGCTTCTGAGCTCAAATACAATATAGCGGCAGCAATGACCATTAAGAGTAATTTCCAGTTGCTCTATAGACTACTCATCATGCTCATTTAAACCATTTCAAGCCCTAATTTCATGACTAGTGGAATAAAAGCAGCTTCACTGTGAAAAAAAAAAAACAAAAGACAAATGTCAAGGGGATGGACCAGGCTCTTCTCAGGAGGTGCTGAGCAATAGACAGCAGACAGAAACTGATGCACAGGAAGTTCCACCTGAACATGAGAAGGAACTTCTTTCTTCTGCAGTGACAGAGCACGGGAACAGATCACCCAGAGAGGGTGTGGAGTGTCCCTCACTGGATACTCCAGAACTGTCTGGACACAATCCTGTGCCGTGTGCTCTGGGATGACTCTGCTTGAGCAGGGAGGTTGGACCAAATGACCCACTGTGGTACCTTCCAAGCTGACCTATTGTGGGATTCTGTGATAATGCACAATTTCTCTCTAATAATTAGAGAAGAACTGCTTTTCCAAGCTTTCAAAATATTGATAATCTCTAACTAGAAATAAGCCAGATGGCATTAGACATTATTGCTGATTTACCCTGTCAAAAATGCAAGATTACTTTGCATTTGATCTGTGGGGTTCTTGAGATATGGTCTAGCTGAAATGTTTGAGTATATAATTATTGTCACTACCATTTTTTTTTATCAACTCACCCTCACATGCCAGAAATCTCCATCCATCTCTCTCTTAAATCTTTAATTAGTAAATGATGTATATCATATCACCAGTTCTAGCAATAGGGCCATTCTCAGTGTCTAGTGTGTACTTTTGTAAATAACAATGCCTTAGAAAATGATACTTCTGAAAACTAAGAGTGAACTCATTTATTTTCATAGTCTTCAGTAGTGATGGTGAAATTCATATCTACGCTGCACTATTAATTTAAGGGCAATTAAAAAAGTTTAAAGCAGCTACTATAGTAACAAAGTTTATGACCAAAGGCATAACTATGCTATGAAATAAGGTTGCACTTTTTATTTACTTTTTGCACAATTTGCCTTGATAACCAGAAACCTCTAATTTACCTAAATTTTAGATTTTGTCCTGTATACCAATAAATGTTATTTTGCAGGTCCTTGCAAAGCTGTAATTCAATCAAATGTCAGCATCCAACAGAGTAACCAACATGACACTAGTTGTTATGTCAAATAATCCACCCAGCTTTCATGTGACTCAGTAAGTAAGCAAGTGCTGAGGAATCACAGAAAAGCAATTACATGACTTCAAGTTGTCCTTAAGTGTAATGAAGCAAAAATTTCACTTTTTGCTGACTGTACTGGTCCGAATTCCAGGTGAATGGACATTTCAGGATAGTCCTGAAAATATCACAATAGAAGTTTAGTCTATGTGTAGATTTAACCTTAGTATGTCCCCTCTTCAGCTGATGCTAATCTTGAGTGGCCATCGACATCAAGGTGCAGTTGAAGGAGGAAAAAAGACAAAATGCCAGAAGCAGAGCAGTGTCTGAAAACTTTGAAGTTTCAATAAATAATTGATGAAAACAGAACTAACTGCCTTAAAGTAAATAGGTTCTAAGACTCCAGGGTACGTTAAGCCTAACTATCCACTTTCTTAAACAACATTTCTTATTTTGTTTTCACATTCCTGACAGCTATGTGCACGTTGTTGACCCACCAAACTGACCTTAATAACTTCCCAAGGTGACAATCAAGACAGAAATCACAGAGCTTAATGAAGAAATTTGGTCCTCTTTTGTAGGGGTAAATACCCTTTTCCTGAAATGTTTTTTCTATAAGGAGTCAGTTGTTTCACTTAAGAAAACCTTTCTTTCGACTTTCTCAAGACAGTTGCTGTTCTCTCACTGCACATTCCAAAGAGGTTTCTCTCTCTGATATGTGAGGACAGAGATAACATTCAGACATGTTACAGGACTGCCATGGCCTGAAGAGAGCCAGGGGGGTGGGGAAGAGCAGGGGGCAGTGATAATAAAGCCTGAAGAAGCAACAGGAGGAATGTCTTTCTGAGGTCCAGCGCTTTGCAGCTGGTGCAGGTTTCCTTTGTAAGTTTTTAGTGTTCTTGACTTCAGAATAAACTTTCTGGGTCCTTTCCACTGCCTTGGCATTTTGGGGGGTCCATGTGTTCATCTTACCCCACATCTTTCAAAAAAAGGCCAGTTGAAAAGTTGAGAGAATTGTGTAGCACAGAAACTGCAAGACTGGAGTCTGCCTAGTTGTGCTGATCAGCCATTTAGACTTTTATCCTACTATTTCCTCCCTGGGGAAAAAATAAATTTGTGCCATGATATTTTGCCTGTTTTGCAAAGGACAGAAGTCTCCTCATAATAACAGAGCATGATTTTCAGACAAAACCTGTCTAATTTAAAAACAATCTAGTTTTTTGTAGATAGAAATAGGGACTACCATTGTCTTTCATTTGCTGTGTCTATTTCAAAGTTAGTTTAACTTTAATTTAAAACTGCAGATTATTATAGACCAAATATTCAAAGAATATTTTTGATCATAAATTCTTCAAGTTAACAGTGCTGATACTGACCTTCACTATAACATGCAAGCTGTCATCCTGGAGGAAGTGATATATATGCTTAATTTCAAGCATATGAACAGTAAAATTATAAGTTCCTAAGATACCTTAAAAAAAGCACCTGCATATGATTTACTCAGTCAAAAGGAGCATTAAGGATTTTTAAGAAAAAAAAAAAATACATCCTATTCATACAAAAAATATAGAGTGTTGCATTTGCACCCACTGAAATGCACATCTTAGAATGTATGGGTGAGTTTGATATTGTTCTTTTTTAACTAGGAGACTTGTTGGTCTAATCTCATTCCCTGTGGTAACTCATTTTCCTTTCAGGTTCATCTTCATTCTCCCCAGACTGTGTTTTCTCAGTAGAAATTCACATCATTTTAGAATGTTTAGCACCTAAGATGATAATTCTTTTTTAAAATAACACATAGTAGATATGTGGTTAATCTTTCAGCATTTTGCTTACAGCTGGAGCTGTAATAATTTAATATTAGTCACAAAAGGAGGCATGGAACATTTAAGCTGAACTTTATTAAGGTTAGTGGACCATGTTATTAAATACATATTGATAAAGAGACATATTTTCAAATTCCTTTGACTGTTAGGTTGCAAGGAACACAATGAATATGTATTTATTTGCATGACCTAGACTAAAACTCATTAACTGGAGTAGCTAAATATGTAACTTTAGCACAAATAGCATATAAATTACTTAAAATAGCATAAAAAATAATTAATGGAATGTTGAAACTTCTTTTTCTGAGTAGGCAATACCAGTCCCCTGCCCACCTCATTTACCAGGTGCAGAAAGACTTACTTTTGGGCATTCATATACCTGATATGTGTGACAGTTGTCTGAGGACAGTGATTTGAGGTAGAGAACTTTCCCTTGCCCTTTTGACATCTGGATGCATGACTGCTTGGAAATTAATATGAGTAATCTCATCTCTGGGAAACTCAGGAACATCAGGTAACTAATTTTATGTCAAATACATGTTCTGAATTTTTAGCTTTGTCTGAAGAAAACTCGAGTATTCTTCCCAGACAAGATAAAAGAAAAAGTAGCTGGAGTTTTCCTTAGATCATACTGGTTTCTAGGGCACTTCATATAGAGAAAAATTTGCATTATATGGCTCTGCACTTACATATTCCTTCTATGCATGCTTTTTCTTCACTTTCCACAGAAAATGGCTAGAAAAGATCATCTAGGTGATTTTTTTCTTTCTCAGACTCTTTGTGCTTGTGGAACTAGTCAATCCATATTCTGACCAACTGAGAAGAAGGTGAATTCATTCTTGTATGAGTGGGAATGAAATATTTAGACATCATAAATTCTGTATCTTGTTAACTTCACTTCGGTTTGAAAATTGACCAGAATCACTACAATATGATGATGTCTGAAGTTCTGGAAAACAGGCACTCAGAAAAAACATTAATGGAGAAAGATAGATAAGTACATTTATTGAAAACTTTCACAGAGGTGCACACCACTGCTAGGACTGTGGCCCCCGCTGCCCACCAGTGATGTTACAGTTTTTATAATCTTCCAGTAATTAACATGTAAGATATCTATAACCAACTGTGATTCCCATTTCCCTTGGTGTCCCACCCACCAGGGTCCTAAGCTTTGTCCCCCTGGAGCAGCTCCAAGGGTTCTGAGCTCTAGTTTTGTCTTTAAGTTATCTTATAGGTGTCTCTGCAAAACACCATGACCTTCAGAAAACTTAAGAATGTGTGAGAAAATTACTTTACTAACTTCTAACACCACTTAATATGCGAGCAAGAAAACCTATACTTCTAAAACTCTAAAGATCTGCAAAATACACACCAAACCTTTAGGCATCAATGACAGCATCTTGTATTTCAGATATATTTGTTTGAAAATTTGTCACAATTAGTATTTGGTCTAGACTGAGTTTGCTGACAGATAAAGTTATGCTACAAAAGCAGTCAACCAACTGAAATGTTAACCATTACTTATCATTTCTATGGTCCTACATGTAGATCTTCAGGATGCCCTTAATTGAGAAATAATCTGATTTATAAATATATTTATTTCATTATTCCTTTTTGCACATTTTAGTTATGGAGCAAATATAGATCAGTTCTGGAAATCACATGAATTAGCATGAGAAAATATTCCTAGAAATAAATACATAAACACAATCTGAATAGCTTTACTGGGGCTATTGAAATAGTAACTATCAGCCACACTTCCTATAATTGCAAAAAAGTACCTCTATTCATTGAAAGTGAGAGATTTCCAGTTTTAACACATTATCAAAAACCATTTTTAAGTTTCTATCACCTTTACTTTCTTATTTTTCTTTTCTCAGAATATCACAGGGGAAATGCTTGAAAATTCTGATTGCTACTTTTTCAACATTTACTTAAAATAGAATAATCGTGAAGCAGGAACAAAACAGAATGAGAACAGATGTTGAGAAGATCCAGTTTGCATTTCCCAAACTGCAGAACAAACTCAGATACAACACTATAGACCTTCAACATTAAAAGAGTTTTCTGTGGACATATGATAAAGTTACTCAAATAAAAAAGGAAATGGTGATATTAAATGTAGTCTACAATGCCTTTTTATTATGATCACGATAAAATTCTTTTGTTTGAGAAAATAATGCCTTAAGGTCTAATCTTACAAATCCTGGTTACATAAGTCTACTTCATATTGAAATTTGTCTAAAAACCATGTGATCTTCAAGTCCTTTAATAAAGTATGGAATTCCAATATTGTAAGACATGAATCCTGATTTTTACTTGTGCATTTGAAGAACACATCATGGTTTAGAAACGCAGCACCTATTTTCCATCCTATTTCCTCAGATGGAAAAGAGAAGACAAGCATTTGCCTGAGCTGTGGCAAATTGCTTCTGAAAGCAAAGGGAAACAAAGACTTCTGTCTCTCAGTATTTTGCTGCCAAAACCACATCTATTCATAATGGTTTTCCCTGTGGAATAAACAAACAAATAATCAAAGCAAAATTCCTCCTGCCCCAAAAAAATAAAAAAAAAGAAAAAAAGAAAAAAAAAAAAAAGGCCCCACCCCACCCTTATCCCAGATAACCTTATTTTTATTTTCAAGATTTCTAGGAAAATTCAGTAGCCATGATCTGATTGCTTGTAGTCAATGGCTTTACATATTTTTCTCTTACATTACTCTGTGTCAGGTTGTATCTGTGCTGCTTTCCCTATGAATTCAAATGTAAAGAAAAATCTTTAAACTGCCATAAAAAAACCCAGACAAGGAAAGAGATATTACATGAGATTCTGCCACTGCATAAGCTATGACAAATAGTCAGAGCACTTGCTATTCCAGTCTTTTCCTGTGGTAAACACCAGGGGTTTTACCTGGAATTCTGAATGTCTGTATCCCATGCTGTCACAATGCAGAGAAATATAAAGAATATAGGTGAAATTCTCACATCACTGTTGCTGTGGGGAAAAGTAATATCAGCTTCAAAGAGTCCAGGACTTTAAAACTGAAGGACAGGAGAACATAGATATATCAGAAGAAGAGTAAAGGATCATATGCTGTGTCATTATGAAACACTCCACCCTCACATCTTTTTAATATTCCTGTAAATAGAGCACTTTTCAGCTTTGAATTTATCATTTATTTCTTGTCTTCTCTCAATCTGAACACAATGAGAAATGGCTGATGTTCTCCTATTAAGCACATGATTAACTTCTAAAGGGAAAGATTCATAACAAACCAACCTTATTGAGTTGAAGGGCACAGTAATTGAAAAACATCTAATGCTGGCTCTTTTCTAGAAGAACGCAAACAAAAATTCAGCAGCGGAGTAATGAATTTTGGAGTGACCATGAGCTGCTAAATGAACACAGGTGGCTGTTTCCACAAGAAAGTTATTTGTAATGGATTTCAAATTAGCAGAAGGGAGATATAAGCTTTAAAAACTTCTGAAATCTCACAAGTGTGAAAAACTTCATACATCAAAACTGAAAAAAAAAAAGGAAAGTGATTAATAATTGTCCTTTACCTAAATGAGTTGCCAGATGCACCGACTCTCAAGTGTAAAAAATAATAATTAAAGAAAGGTAAAAATAATCTACAAATACTAGATATTATTGATGCAAAATTGCTCTCAATTCTTTGTTTTAGCCTAACTAGCAAGTAAAAAGTGAGTAGTCATAGAACAGTTTCAGTTGTAAGTGATCTTAAAGACCATCTTGTTCCAAATCCCTGCCATTGGCAGGGACACTCACTAGATTGGGTTGCTCAGACCACCCTCCAGCCTGGCCTTGAACACTTCCAGGGATGGGGCATCCACAACTCCTCTGGGAAACCTCTTCCCCTGCCTTATTACCTTCACAATAAAGAATTTCTTCCTAAATTCATTTCTATTCTGGGAGGAAAAGCCTAGATAAAAAATAATTGTCAAAGTTAAGAAGCAGACAGGTACTTTTAATCACTTCAGATTGAGATTTAAGGTCTTTTATAACCTAGATTATCTGTCTAGCCAGTTCAAGACATTTAGTCAGAAAGATGTGGTTTGAATGCCTGAGTGTTTATTTTGTCGAAGTAGTTTTGCCCTTGATATCACTTTGCCTTGTCCAGAATAATAGCAGTATTCAATTAATTCTTTACTGGGATGTTGATATTACTGGTCATCAGGTTATTGACTTGTTCACAGTAATTGAATGATTTGTATTAGACCTTGCCTAGCATGCATTTAGGTGGATTATCATGAAAGAGGCATAAATCACACTTTATCCAGAATAAGAGTGTTCATTCATTGAGTCATCACAAAACTACCATATTTACATTTACTCTTTATCTCAATCCAAGTTCAGCCTCAGGTGTTGACAAACAACTGAGAACATTCTTGATGTGTGTTGTCATTCTGTAAAGTATATATGTTTTTTGTGTGTTTATTGAAGCCAAATACCTCTGTATGTTTTAACATATTCATGAGGGAAAAAAAATCACTTTCCATAAGGTCTGTGTATGCCATTAAGAAACTAAAAACCACACCAGAATGAAAATACAAACAGGAAAAATGCAGAAATCCATTTCTTCCACAACCAAAACAGGACACTAGAGCACCAGTGTTAATCAAAATCATCTCTATATCCTCACATTTCCAGTTGTATAAACATTAAATATTCAACTCCTGATTAGCAGAGACATACCTTCACAGGCTTCAGTAGCAGTTGAGACCCACCTGAATATCATATGAGGAGAGTGAAGAGATAGTTGGTATGAGAGGAGACAACAGGAGAGCACTGAGGTGTGTATCAGTTTCCTCAAGACAGTAATTTCAGGATAGGAAAAGAGCTGGGCTAATTAGAAAGCCAAAACAACAAGACTATTGATGCTTTTTTAGTTGATGAGAACAACTGATCAGAGTCATAGAATAGATTTTTTTTTTAAATTACATTGATTATGTGGTGAAAATTTTGAAGACTTTAATCTTTAGACAGTTTGTGAGTTAATGAATTCACCTTGGATAGGAGACAGGGGAAGGGCAGCAAGAACATTAACATTTTCTTCTCTCCAAACTGGTTTGTGAAAAAAAAAATTACAAGAACAAAATACATGGCAACTGCTTTGGCTTGGTTACTATTTATATTGGGTTTAAAAAAGGAAGAAAAGATGATTCACTGAAAGTATTATGGTGTTTAAACCACATCTTTTTTCCTACAAACTTGCTTCATTGTTTTCTTTACCTAACAGAAATAAAAACTTAACATTCAAGGCCAAAACTGATCTCCTATGCCCATCCAGATGTTGACTGAAGTTTATGTCACTTTATTCAATTCATAAGCCTGATGTAACTGATCCAAAAAAATTAATTGCATTTACAGGAGAACAATGAGAGTATAAGAAAATTGGTCATGGCCTCAACTGATAGCTCAGGAACAAATTTCCCCCTCATGTATGAATTCATCCTTTACTCATGAGAATTCCCAGTTAAGTCAAGAAAAATGTAATGAGAAAAAAACATGGGATACTCCTGCATGACATGAAACCACAGAGGCAGGACCTCAAAAATTATATTCTGTGCTACAGTCTGTGATCCACCTCAGAGGAGATAAAAAGGCAGACATGAGGAAGGAGCTAATCATTTGTATAATATGTATATACTTGTGTCTGATTTATGTTCTCAATTATCTGCTTATCTGCTGTTATCAAAAAGTAACTGATTATCAACAGAGTTTTACAGATATGAAGTCATGGTGCACTGTGGGAAAACAGTCTTATGAAGAATGGGAAAAACAGCATGGAACAGTTTGTTGCAACCTGGAGATGGAGGAAGACCATCAAGTTGTGAGCTATCCGAGCACGAAAGAAATACATATGCCTGGACACTGTTTTAATGGCTCCCAATGTTATTGCATGTTCTCTCAGTTTTGTATGTTCATTGTTACATACATATGCACATATATGATATTGTTCACAATAATTCCCCAGTTCTTCCTCATGTTCTCCCTGTTTTCCCATTGGTCGAGATCTGCCACAGTTCAGTCTCACCATATATGGTTATCTCCTCCCCAGTTTTCCCTATACAGTTGTTGCCCTTCCTTCTTTTACCATACATGTGAGAGGATTTACATGCTCCTCCCAATCTCCACCCAAGTTCTGAAACCTTCCCTCAACCCTCTATATAAGCCTGAGTCTCATTTCAATAAACCACCATTCTGCCTCACCCCTTCTCAGAGCGTGGAGTGTCCCCCTTTACCCTTCAAAGCTGTGTCAGGGCACAGACAAAAGCTTGAAACTAAAATAAAGTACATAGAAGGCAGACAAGATGCGTGAGTCATTGGCAGTAACTACGTGCTACCAGGCTTATATACAAAGCAGTCTCTAGGAAAGCTCTAGCTGAAAAACAGCACCATTTTTTGGCATTACTGGGCTTGTTCATCTTTTCTCTAAACAAGGAATTTAAACTGTAACTTTAAACTTTAAACTGAAATACCAATTTAATTTGAAGGGCACTTCCCTTTTCTCTTCTCAGATCCTCACAGTCTTGCAGATGCACTTAAATCCATAGTTTAACTGCAAATCATTGTTCCTGTCAGCTGATTAACACCCAATCTAAAATTCCCCCTTTCCAACAATTCATCAATTCACAAAACCTTTTAAATTTTTTCCGTGTAAGAAGCCAAACTTGACTTCTTATATATTTCTTTCCCTGGTGCTTCTCTGTTTCACACTGGCTCTTTTTGACCCCAGTGGGAGCATCCCATCAGATGGACTGGTGTAGATAACACAGGAAGCTCACTAGTCCTCTGGAATTAAAACTAGTTCTGAAGATTTTTGCTGTCAACAGGGCCATGGAAATGCTCACTCCATGCAATGAGGTAAAACAAGATGTTCTGGTCAGTCTTTTTTCCTTAAGACACTGTGCTGGGTATGAGGGTTGGCAGGTCTGGGAAAGCACATGAAAGGGCAAAATGCTGTCCAGCAACAAAGAGTCACAGAAGTCAAAAGGAAGAATGTCAGCACTGACAGCTGTAGGTGCAAAGAGTCAGTGTTATTAAAATTCTTAATAGTGTTAATTACTGACAACACCTGCAGCTTTATATCTTTATTAGGTCTCCTTCCATCTTTGGCGAAGCTAAAAACATGATCTTAAACATCTTTGGTGAGGAAAAACTTAGCCAAATATTTTTTCTCAAAGCAAAAGCCTTAAAAAAATTCATTTATATCTGGTTTTTGCTTTTGTTGGAGAGGGAATTTAAATGCTATGAAAGCTGAAAATATTACATTTATAAACTTCTCCAGTATGTACAGTTTTTCATAGAAACTGCCCTGTAGAGATTGGTATTGCACCAGTACAGAATAGAGACATATTTACAGACTTTTTGTTTGTCTATTAAAGTAACAGAAAATTCAATTTAAAAAAAAGTGTAGCTAATGAAAGTGAAGAGAGGAACAGTGATCAGATGATAGATCAAAAAAAAAAAAAAAAAAGTTATCTAATTTCTCCAGCATGACACATTATCTGTTTCACACTCTTTTTCACATAGCTGTGGGAACAACTTGTATGTAGCTTTCACTAACACACAGCTTTGCATTGTTATGATTCCATTTGCATATAATTAGGCAGAAAGTAAGCCTGTGTATATGTTTTTGGCTTAAAGACATAGAAGAGGCAAAGAATGTTTGGTTTTTTTCCTTGAAAACTTCAAATGTAATTTATTTCTTAATAGCTTTTACTCTGGGACTTGTCCCTATATTAGGTAGAGTAACAATGGGATCTTCTTCATTGGAATATGCAAAGATAAGGTGGGTATTAAGTAAACCTATACAAATGTTTTCTATCTATAATTGACTTAGCTTTAAGGATGTAACTGGCCCTGTTGTCTTCAGTGACAAGGTATCTATAAAGATGTCAAGCTGGATCTCCTGAGTCAGGTGCAGTATAGAAGGAAAGTATAGAAAACCATAAATAATAATAAAATGCAAATCGATTAAAAGTGGATTTTTACAGTGAGTGGAAATATATTTTTCCCCTTCATAGGGCAATATAGATTCTTATTTTTTTGGTGGAATATCTCACTATGACAGACCATACTAAACAAGTGTATAATCCAATTGTACCCTTGACTCCATAAGCCAAATGTACCTATGGAAATAAATTCTGCTACCAAAACCTGCTTTAATATGAAACAGCAGCTGTAAGGACAGAAGGTCAAGATAGTTACCTTAGCAGGAAAACTTTCAATAAGAAATTGTCAGTAAGATGGGACTAGGGATGTAGAGATAATAAAAGACTGCATATTAATTATTTTCAAATCTTTTTGCCTTGAAAAAAGTATATAAATATATAAGATAATGTTTGTTAGATTTTGCAAGTAATATGTATTCTCTAAATGCAGAGTTCTGCAGTACGAAGCCTATTATTTTGCATAAAAAAAAAATAAAATAAATAAAAATAAAAAAATCACAATCTTTGTCCTTCCAGGTAGGGACCCAAAACTTTTAGTGCTTTGTGTGCATGCAAAATACATCAGTGGAAAAGCAAAGTACAATAATTTGCTTTCTGATGGAAGTGAGTCTTGCAGCATTCATTATTATATAATATTTTATATTACTATTATACTATTTTGTTATTTAACCACACTGTGCTGTTGTTTTTAGTAGTAATACTTTTCCCAAAAGCCACCTGAGTAGTATGAATACCATAATAATAAAGTAGCATTATTGAGACATGTTTTGTAGCAGGCAGAAATCACACACCTAAATGTAGAAGTATATCATTACAAAGATTCCCCATGCTACTTATTACAGACCCATTTGTACTGCACAATAAAATTAGGAGATTTCTATGAAACCCACTTATAGATTGTAAAAATTGTATAGTAAACAAGAAGTCCTGCAGAACTAGAAACCATGTTGAAAGTACACAGAACTTCTACAGGGATCGAACTTCATGACAGCTTTAAAGCGTAGAGAGGATTGCAAACACAACTGCTCAGGTCCTTCAAGCCCCACCCAGCTGACAGAATACTTTGTTACCTCCAATTTATTTCAAACTTTTTTCAAGATAGAATATCAACTAACCCACCAGAAGAAAAGTTTTCTACCCTGCTTTTTACACTTGATTGATTCTTTACCTGCTCCCAGTTCCAAACTATCACAATTCCCAGTTGTTTCTTTATTGAACTCATCCATCTGTTGACCTTTCAAAGAAGATTTTGCTGCAATTTCAGTCAGCAGGTGGCAAGAACCAAGTCGCAGAATTCATTAAAATCCACCCCACAGCAACACTCCTCTTGTTAACTTCAGAATTTCACTTACCCTTTTCTTTTAATATTCCCACTTCACTCAAACCTGCCTTGGTGGGCACTGCAGCTTTCTCACATTCTTGGATTCTTGGAAGTATTGATATAAGTGTGTACAGAGAGAAATCAGGCAATACAGCTACAAATTCACCCTCAGGAAGCTCCAGAAGGAAAATATACTAGGATTAACTATAGCAACTGTTCCAGAGAACTGTTGTTAAGCATCATTGCTGTGTTCCATGTTTAAAAATCCTGAGATGGGACATAAATTAGTTGCTTGTATTTTTTGGTAAACAGAGGTCTCTAAAATCTGCCTGTTGAGACTGCAGACTAAAACATGCATTGTATTAATTCTAGGGGAGGAATGAAGGAAGGAGGTCTTTAACCATCACAGAAGGAGAGACATGTTGAAAGTAAGTTTTAAAATTGGCCTCAGGGCTGAAGTTCATACATCAGGGAATAATTAAAATTCATTGTTAAAATATGCAACAGGCCCCAAGGTATTAAATTAATTAACTTCAGGAACATTATTGAGCTAAAATTTATAATCAAACAGACAGATGGCATTTTAGAAACCTCTTTAGGCACTATGAAATTTGGTTATATTTATGAGGAATTTGATGATTTAATGATTGGCCAGCATTTATAACTAACTTATTGAGGTTCTGACACTACAGACTCATCCTTCATTTAGTTAAATATTAAACATAGCTTAACTCTGAGGATACATTTTCCTCATATGTCTTAGCTTGTTTACTAAGTTCCAATATATCACGTAAAACATCAACACAAATGTTCCAAAGCACAAAATTTTAAAAACTTGTGGAAATCTGGGGTTATACAGGCAGATGACTCCAGAAATCTAGATTTATCAGGGGTTTTGGTAAGATGATGAATAAATAAGGTATTAGGTTATGTTCTAGAAAATAGTTGACAATGTAGGGATAATCAAGCAAAATTGTCATGGGCAAGAGGAGGGAGAAAAAATTAACATTTTATTGTTTCTGGTGCAACTGGAAATAAGGTCAGACAAGTTTGAGCATTTAGAAAATAAAAAATTGGCTTAAGTTTTGATTTTCTTTTTTTGAAAAGAGAGTTCATATCCTCTTCCTGTTGTGGAACAGTGGCAGCAATTAGATAATAAAAATGGCTATTCTGGAGCATCTCATCACTTAACCTCACTATTACTTTTTACAGTATCACCCATTCCAGGTGTATCATTTTTAAACAACCATATCCTATCTCACTTTGCAAGTAATTCAGTTATTTCAATCCATTATGAATAAAAATGGTACTTGATCTCTGAACACCAGAAACCATATTCTGTTTGTTCTTTCATTTCAACATATATTGCTTTTCCTTTATATATGTCATTATGAATCCCACTTTTTGTGTGCATCATTTCAGGTTTTTACTCATGCAAAATGCTTATATATAAATCTGCCCAGCTGAAACACTAAAAATTCTTGTAAAGCATATTGCTAATGAAAAACTCTTGACCTTCATATGACCCTCTCATAAACATGGAGTTCTGAGAAATATGCAAAAGAAGAATAAGGAAAGTGTTAAAATATTAGGGAGGAAGAATACGAATTTTCACTTTCTTCAAATAATCATTTACATTCATAGATTATTATAAAATACATTCATTTCCTAGCATTCTTCAATGAAGCAAAATATCAAAATCGAGATGCTTGTTCACTTTTGTCTGATTACTACAGTGTTTGATAATGACCTCATAAAGTTCTGAATAATTTATGACACCATACAGTTCTAAGTACCTCTGAACAGAGAAATGAGACCTTCATTGAATGACCTTTAATGCACAAAGCATTTTTCCACATACATGAGAAAAGCTTTATATTTATAATGGCACTGTTAAACATAGTTTTAGTGATATATGGAACTTCCAATTAGACCAGTGTGAAACCATCGTATCTGAGAAGGATGAATTTTAATGTTCATTTCGTATAGCTGAGAGAAGCTTCAATTTCATTTTGAATGTTAACTCTTAAAATGTCAAGTGAAATAAGCTGGGATAGGGGAACACTGAGAATTCTGAAGTCTGAAATTTCTAGATTTCCTGAGATGGATTGACTTTGTCATTATTTTCAGTATAAGCACTTGTATTGGTATTGCAAGAAGAATCACAGACCATTAAAGTTGGAAAAACCCTCTGAGATCATTGAGTCTAGCCCGTAATGCAGCACTGCCATATTCACCACTTAACCATAATCCCAAGTGTCACATTTTTGCACTTCCAGGGATAGTGATTCCAGCCTATTTCAATGCCTGACTACCATTTGAGTGCAAAAACATTTCCTAATTTCCAATCTAAACATCTGCTGGCACAATCTCCATTTGCTCTTCTCCTGTCACTGGTTACCTGGGAGAAGAGACCCATCTCCACTGGCTATACCCTCCTTTCAGGTACTTATAGACAGTGATAAGGTCTCTCCTGAGCCTCCCTTTTCCCAGGCTGAACAAACCCAGCTCCCTCAGGCACTTCTCATAAAGCCTGTGAATCCTGTGCTCTAGAGGACAACACTTATCTCTTTTTTACACAAAGGATCACATGATGGTTAATTCTCCCCTTCTGGTATTGCTCATAAATACAAGGGGAGGGGCGGGGGGAAAGACTATACCTTGTAAATACAGAGACATTTATGAGATGTCTTCTTTTTTAAAACACTAATGTGTTTGGGTTCATTTGTGCAAATAACTGTAGAGAACAAATTTCTTGGACTGCTGCTAATAAGCATCTGTTCTGAAGAAAAGATACTGGCACATAAAAAATTCTGGTATGGACTAAGGCCTTTAATAATGCTTTAAAACATCTGAGTGAATAGGGTTTAGATGGGGCAGGAACCTGATTCACATTTGAAAGATGATTTAAATCATTCCCTCAGTAATTCCAGGTGGGGCATAGGGGTACATATCCTAGGAAATACCTGCTTAAACTTAATTATGATCATTGTTCCAGAGGAAAATGAAAAAAAGTCTCACACTGCTACCTCCAAAGTATGATAACACTTGTCAATAAGAAATGAAATAGCAGGAAATTAATAGCAGTTCTCAGAGGACTTATGGATTCAGTTTGATTTGGCTTTATAAAACAGATTTTCCTTTTTACTAAACTGGGCAAAAGTTTGGGGTTTTTTTCCAATAAATACAAAGAATCTCTCTAATGTCCTCATTAAATGACTAAAGCTGAATTCTGCACAAGAGAGTGTCTTTCTGCTTAACAATATTTCTCACAAGCTTAAAGTTATCATATCAATAAGGTAATTGGTTTGAATTTGCAACTGAAATGTGAATACAGTAGGAAAGTCTTTCCTTTTTATGGGCTTCAAGAAATGAACTCACCTCCATTTCTCATATGCAAATCAGGGGTAACTACACTGAAATCAGCACAGAAAAATCCTCACATTCAAAATCACTGCAAATAAAAGAAGAAAGATATTACTATCAGACACAAGTATAGGTTTAAGAGCCTGAGTTGAAAAGCAGTATATTTTTCTGATCATAGGAGCTAACAGAGATAATAAAATAAAAGGCCACATTCAGAAAGAAAATATAGAACATAGGATCATACAATGTTAAGGGGATGGACCTTAAAGATAATCTAGTCACAAACTCCTCTGCTATGGGCAGGGATACATCCCACTAGATCAAGATGCTTGAGGCCCCATCCAACCTGGCCTTGAGCACTTCCTGAGGTGGGGTGTCCACAGCTTCTCTGGAAAACCTGTGCCAGTGCCTCACCACAGTAATAAGTTTCTTCTTAATATCGCCTAAATTTCCCCTCTTACAATTTGTACCCATTACTCCTTGTCCTACCCCTGCAGTTCCTGATGAAGAGTCCCCCTGTGGTTTCCCTTGCAGGCCTGCTTTAGGTAGTGGAAGGTGCTATGAGGTCTCCACACAACCTTCTCTTCTCTGGGCTGAACAGCCCCAACTCTCTCAGCCTGTCTTCATAAGGGAGGTGCTTCAGTCCTCTTGTCAACTTCATGGTCTCCTCTGGACTTGCTCCAACAGGTCCATATCCTTCTTATGTTGGGGACACCAGAACTCTGTGCACAATTCCAAGCAAGGTCTCACAAGAGCAGAGTAGTGAGGAAGGAGCCCCTTCTTCACCTGCTGCCCATTCTACTTTGCCTTTCTGGGCTGTTACCCCACATGGCGAGGTTTTTCATCAACCATCACCCTCAAGTCTTCCTCTGCATGAAGAGGAAGTCACTTCTCTGTGGGTGTGTCTGGGATTGCCCCAACCCAGGTGAAAGACCTTCCACTTGGCCATGCTGAACTTCATGAGGTCAACATAGACCCACCTCTTCAGCCCATTCAGCTCCCTCTGGATTCTGTCCCTTCCCTCCAGTGTGTTGATCACACACAGCTTGGTGTCATCACTCAACTTGCTGAGGGTGCCCTCAGTCCCACTGTCCATGTCACTGACAAAGCTGTTGAACAGGATCGGCCACAGTACTGACCCCCCATGGAAACTGCTCCTCACTGGTCTCCACATGGACAATGGGCCATTGACCACAACTCTGTGTGTCACCATCCAGCCATTTCCTTATCCACTAAGTAGTCCTCCCATCAAATCCTTATCTCTCCAATTTAGATCCTGGTTATTGATTTGAAATCCTTCTTGTTTTTCAATGCTTTTTGTTTTACATTATAAATAAATAAATAAATGAAATAAACCCAAACAAAACACAAAACCCAGAAAACTTGACAATGAAAGTGTGGCATAATGTCTGCGTCAGGCAGAAAAAGGAAAGAGCTTCGGCAGCTGAGCATGAACTTCTATGCCAAGCCATTAAGCAGCAACTTTTATCTCCTACCTCCCATAACACATGCACACAAAAAGCATTTCAGAAATGGATTTCAAAACTGGCTCAGGTTCAAAACAGCTCTTGCAAACAGCTCCTCTCAAGCACCTCACTCCTCTAAAGTCCTGACATGGAAGAAAGAAGGTTTTACAAAGCATTTGCCATGTCCTAGAGAACAAGACAGACACATATAGAAAAAAGGACTAGAGAAGACCTTGAAAAGCATATGTTAAAAAAAAAAAATATATATATTAAAAGCTTCCAGTGTAGGAGAAAAAATGTATGCAAGTAACAAGTATGATATATAAGGGAAAGAAGGAAAACCATTTCACCGTTCTAAATAGCTGTCATTGCACTTTATATTAATCCTTATCTGTAGAGAGTGCAGCTAGAAGGGCATGACCCTATAAAATTATTCGTTCCTCGTATTACCTCACCAGGTAATACCTCAACTATATTGAAAGAAAGCCACTTGAACACTTCAGTGGTTGCCTCCCAGTCAACATCTAGATATAAATTTAACTAAGTGCACAATAAACTGAAAGTTACCTTTCTGTGGAGAAGAACCTTTTCTTCCCAAGCCGCCTTCATTGCCATTGAAGGGCTGGTGTTCAGGGAAAAAAATCTAGGTTGCTCTTACAGTAGCTTTGACAATAGATTTGGATAATGTGTAGACTCCATTTTAAATACTTTTTTCAAATTTAATTTTCTTTCTTTTCTACACCTTTCTGTGGTCTTCAGGAGGCACAATAACAGGGGGCATGAAATAACAAAACTAAAAGTGTTAGCTCAACAGGATTTTGAGGGATACTGGTATAATCACCAAAGGTAAAAATTTTGTAGTGGGTGACTTTAATACTATATTTCGTTTCAGGAAAAATCAAACTTTTTTTACCTACCAAATTAGAATACTTGATTTTTATTTTTTTTTTTAATAATCTCATTTCTTTTACTAAAAAAAAAAAAAAGCCAACAAACCAAACAACCAAAACCAAAACCATAACCATCCAGCTTATATAAAGAGTAGACTTATTTACAGTCATAACATCACTTTAAAATAAAATGTTCTGACTTCCCAGAAATCATATTCTGGGATATGGCAAATGAAACATTGTAAGTTCTCCTCAGTGATCAAAATTACTTTTTAAATTCAGTCCAGCTCTGCAAATAACTTTAATTTTTTTTAATGATTTGTCTTTGGGAAATCAGTTGTTGCCTTCCCATTGTACCACTCCCACAAACAACCAAACTAACACTGCGGTTTATGATCAATATTTTTGAGGGAAGGCTTTATAGCTTCATTGTCAAGCATTTAGCTAACAAGTGCTAAACAACCCCATGGGACACATTCCTCAAGGACAGTAAAAGTACACCACAAAATCATGGAGTCAGTTGGCACATCTGGCAAATCCATGTGTCACAGGGCTGACTAAGCAGCTGGGCCAGCTAAAGGCCATACGAACTTACCCAAAACAGTTATGTTTGCACAGTGCATGGTCTGAGCTGATATAAATCCTTCTACTGAACCACCCTCTCTGCACAAGAAACATCACAGTGTTCTAGAAATGATTATACCTATGTTTCGTAAGTATATTGCTAAGAGTTTCTATTCCTTTTAGGAAAAAAACACTACTAATTCTTTATTCTGAGTTATCATCATACCTAAACTTTTATATTGGTCTAGTCACATTTGGAAATGTAAATTTCTTTTTCTTTCTTAAAATATGTCAGAAGTACATAATCATTTTCACAAAATCCCTTCTAATAACTTTGTTAGTTGGATTGCCATCATGTATACACACACACCAAAAAATAAAATAACTAAGAAAAAAACCATTTTTTTTCCTTCTGAAAGCTTGATAGCTTGATATTCTTTCAAATATTTTATTAATTCCAGTACTTTTTTTATTCTTTCTTTTGAAATATACAAAAGGCATATTTTTCAATGGCATTTATGGACCTTTTTTTTAAATTGTGGTCATATTTTAAAACAAGTAAAAAAATTACTTTTTCAGTCATTTTTCAATAGAAAATAAAAATGTAAATCAAGACAATGTTGCTTCCATGGTAGCCTATTGTATTAGCATTGAAATCCTCATGAAATCTAATTTTCAAAATATGAAGCATTCTCTCTGAAAATCTATTCATTTTGAAATTCCCTGAGATTAGATGCTCATAATCACTGTTCAGTACAAACTTCCATTGGTCAAATATTAGTTTGAAATGCTGTCTCATCCTGAACCACGGACAGAATTTATTTTTTTTTTAATAAGTTAGTTATTTGAACTCATATCAAGGCCTGAGTTGAATTCTTTTTGTTACCTGCAATTACAGACCTTCAGAATGCCCTCATAACCAAAAATTTGTCCTACCATGTGTAGTAAGACCTCACAGAGAGATGCTGAAGCAAATTGAGGAAATCTCATAAATTATTCATAGTGACTGGCTATTTTGTTTGGTCCTCTTTGAGTTGCCTTAAATCATTTCACACTGGCAGCTCAGTGGTCTCAGGTTGCCATGTAAAATAGACACAAAAATTGAGCTTAAAGAATGATTCTGCAAAAGCGATGAAACCAACCCCCTCCTAGAGTAACAAACCTGCCATAAAAGCAGCATGGCTAATGGATTTCTAATGTAGGTGGAAGGTTTTAGTCAAATTGAGACAAAGGTGTGATTGACAAGAACAATTGTATCTTTTAGTGATATTCTTGGAGCTGAATGGGTATAATGGAAACAGTTATTTCACCAGTCCTGCCTCCTATTGTCTGCCTCTTTTCATCTTTCTGCAGCAAAGGCTATACTTATCTAGATGGATAATTTATATTTACTACTATTTCAGCACTTTGCACAGGTTTTGACAACTGTGGAATGTTCCAGAAACACACTTTGCCGTAAGAATGCTGAAGCTGAAGGATGAGGTATAAAAGTAGGCACTCAATTTTCCCATGTGCTTTCAGGTTCAGCAAGGACAGAAGTCAGATATGTCAGTTATGGTGACTTAAGCTTAGTTCTCAGAGCTCACATGTAAATATTGCAAAAATATCTTTCTACACAAGTGGTTGCATAGATATTTGCTCTTGTGAAGAAATAACTCCAGCAGGATAGCACAGTGTGACATGGTAAGGGCCTCCCTCCTATAACATAAATGCAGGATCAGACCAAGAAGTTTATGAAAGACAAGCGAGGCTGTTATTTACCAAATGGGAGTCAAATAGCTAGCATGACAAAAGAAAATATAAAAGGATTTAAATTAAACTCAATATTAAATAAAAACAAAGCCTCAAGTTCCATGTGTATAGATGCAGCTACTAAAAAAATGTCCTCAGAAAGAGGTTGCTTTAAAGAAATAACTATGATATTCAGGATGCAAATCAGAAGCCAACTTAATTTAAATATTCTACCCCAACTGAGTATTTGGCAAGACAGGTAAATCCAAGAAAACATTCATGTTTCTTTCCAACCTAGCCTGACTCTCAGTGTGCTCACCACAGGCACACAGCACACCGAGACGGCTGCCAGGCAGAATCTTATCCTTAGAGGCCTCGTGGGCCAGGACTCCTGCCTTCTTACTGGATTGTCATCAGCACACTAAATGCAAATACCCTCTCCAGAGATTTGGAAAGCAGTGGTTCCTAAACCTGTTTTCTTTCGATGCACCATGAAGAAATAGGGCATGTATGGGATGCTTTTAAGTGTTGAAGATGTTACTATTATATCAGAGTTTGAGTTATATTACTGATGGTTTTCTGAGTCTGGTACAGTCTGTGGAATACTCAAGGTCTCCCATCTTATTTGGAGATTACTCATATAAAATATGTCCAGAGAAGCTGCTTATCAGAATTAATATATGGCTCTTCATATAACTTCAGCTGACTTTTCAAGTCTACTGCTTCAATATTTCAGAATAAACCACGAGACTTTTGAAAAATATTTCTATTTGAAGCTTGTCAATTTTGTCAACTTTTCAAAAAAAATGAACATAGCATAGCTTAACAGCAATCAAATAACCTTTATACTTAACATCGGTACAGACTCACTGTTAAACTTTGTTTGTAGGGAGGAAGCTGGATTAACTTTACTCATTTCAAATTCAGCTTAACCAAGTGCTGTGAGAAGATTCATGTTTATTTCAAAATAGCTGACAGTCCGTTCGAAGCAATGAGAAAACTAATGTGCCTAAAGTTCAAGTGGTTAAATGCCTTCCTGAACAATGGCAAGACTCCACCCTTAGGCTTAGTAGGATCTAAAAATATGTAATCAGTTTATCAACCTGAGATGTGCTAAAGATCTCTGATGGAAAAAAGGCTTTTATCTTACTGTGGAGACTCAACACTGTAACCAGTTCATGTTACCCTAGATTATACTCATATAAAATGAAGATCATTCTTGTTCTTTGTGTCTCAGTTGGAAAGCTGATTTTACCTAGGATTTTCTTATTAAGTCCAATTTAGTATCTGTCATGCCTGTGGTCTATTTAACTCCCACATTTTAAGCTTTTCCCAAGTACCTTGTACAGGTTCAAAAGACGTAAGTCTAATTGAAAGCAAGTGCATGAAATACCAATTTCCCACTGGAAGAAGATGAAATCTCATTCATGGGATTAAATACTTCTTTTTTACAGGAATTTCCTGAAGGAAGCTTCATCAGAGCAGTTCACTTCTCACAACCTGACCAACATTTTGCAACTAAACAGTGTTGGTTTTGTTACATATTGGAGTTCACGGCACCATAAAATGTAACTCCATTATCATTACAGAGAGGGAACAGGCTGCCTGCCTTAACTGTGCCCTCACAATTCATGTTGGTCTTCCTTTTGAAGTTTCCAGGTTACAAGGATTCCACCTCTATCTATTTTGCTGTCTAGATGATACTTGAAAGAAAAGTAAACACGTACAACCCTTCTGTGTGCTTGATGTTTCTCCCAAAGCAGACATCTGGGAAAAACACTCTATTCCCTTTACTTCCTCACTGCTGCCAAGCCGAGCTCCTGGTGCTAAGATAGTTTCGTGCAATGCAATTGTGATCATTGTGGTCTGGAACGGGTAGAAACTGAGTTCCAGCATCAGTACCCTAGAGACATTTCATCAAGCTACTAATGCACTAAGTGTGGGTTATCAACAAAATAATGAAAACCATTCATATATTTATTCATCAGTAATTCACTAATAAAATGCATTGAAACCTGCTAATTAAATAGAAAGCCGTTAATTATGAGGTGACAGCAGTTGAGCTATTGCAAGTGTAATGTTAAGATGGTTTCCTATATTAGAAATTATTCACTCCATGTAGAATGAACATTCTCATTATATAAAATACCTGTCACTCCAACAGAGCAAAGGAAGCATCAAACCTTACTAGAAATATCAAATAAAACCCAGTTTACTTCTATAAAATATACAGTGTGGGCACCTTCCTCCCAGAGGACTATCCCATGTGAAAGAGTTTCCACAACTTTTCTTCTTTCTGAAAGGAATTCTATGACTATAAAAGAGAAAGATTAAAACATAAATAATGTAAATTTTAAAATTATCTTATTAGTGTCAAATTATTATGTTAAATGCTTAAGTTTAATTTGAAGTTCTATGTCCAACTTAATTCTGTTATCTTGTGTGTATGTGTCATATCTTCCTTAATGGTATGAAGATATTTATTGTATATCCCTTAACATCACAGGCCACACAGCAAGATGTAAATGGATTTCTAATAACAAAGGGTTTTTACCTTTTCTCACCAATCTCTTCTTCAATGCTTCAGGAGAATCATTTATTCCAAAAAGAAAATCAAGAAGGATCAGTATTAATACGGGAATTTGGGGAAACCTATAGCAGTTCATAGGTTCGAAAAGCCAGGATGGAGAGAGGATTTGTATGACATCAGCAAGGACAGTCACTATGCAGAGAGTAAGGGAAAGTGGAAGGTTTTGATGGGGCATCCAATTTGCTTGAGATGTGAGGAAGATCCCATTTGAAATGACAAAATTCTCAGGAGGTATGAAAATAGTCAGACAGGGATATAGTTCCAGGTGTCTTTCCCCTCTCTCTCTCTCTCTATCTCTCTCTCCTTTTAACCTCTATCTATCTTGTTCCAGCTGAAGAGCTGAATGATGGTTTTGGAGTTTTATCCTACAAGGTCTGTGCAGTCACTTGCTACAGCTATCAAACATCTCTGACTAGTGATAGAAAGCCATAGTGTCCATGAAGTGAGACTGGACAGTCTAATTTACATGTGTAAGTTAATGAGCTGGGAATTAGTCCTTGATTCTTAGAGCAGAGTTGTCCCATTTCAGTTTAGCAGCAGCATTCAAATCGTGAGCATCTGACAAGGTGAGTCCAGTCAGGCCCAGGGAAAGGTCAGATGTCCTTGGATTTCACATGCTGGAGAGAACACAGTTGCACATACAGATGTGACAGAGCAACTCATGGCTGTGTAACACAGTCTGGGCTTACCACCTGATACTGCTTTCTATTACTTGTAGCATTGGCTAATATTAAAGCCATGAGATGCTAATAATTCTTTTTTCCTTGCTTGCAGTACAACAAATCACTTAGTACATCACATCTGTATTTAAATGTCTTCATCACATTTGAATACAGATAGAACACAAATATTCTTGACAATAAAATGCTGTTATGGAAACTAATATAGAATTTTTTGTCCACACTGAAGAAATGCATTAGATCCTTCAATTCCTACAATTGCTCCAAAAATTAAATGAGGTATTTTTTTGAATTATTAAAATACACTGTAGATTATATCAGTTTGATTTGTGTGCCTATTTTCTTTAATTGCTATACAGGGAAAAAGCCTTGGGAATGAGAATAAAAATTAGCCTTCACTGCTATATATTTTCAAAGAAAGTATTTTCCTCAAATCAAAGAGAAAATCAACTATTCTGTGATCATTTCTATCAACGAGTTAACTCTGCTGAGTTTCTATAAATTTATTTTATCACAGAAATTAAGAAAACTGAGTCACCTCACTCACAGGTCTTGATATGACCCCCTTACATCCAGATATAACACTTTACTTTCAAAAATACAGGGCTAGTGGCACTTCTGATATACCCTCTGGACTGGGTACATCCTGTCTTGACATGGACCCTGATGTTTTTCCCTTTGCTGCATCTGGGTCTCACAAGTCTGCTCTGAGTCAGAGATGTGAATTCACAGCAGCAGCAGAAACTACCCAGGAAAATCCCATCAGATTTCTTATCTCACGCACTATGAGTGAAAGTGAATCTCATGACTTCATACAGTACTAAAACAAGATCCAGGACTGGAAAACTGCATGTGCAGTCAGTCAGTCTGGTACAACCTCTGCACTTCCTGCACACAGGGAGAAGGTGCCTGCCAAAGTCTGCAAGAACAGGTAGAAATTGCAGTATATAATTTAATTTCTGGAGTTACACATTGAAGTGTAAACTCCAGACCTGTGATTTGGATGGATGGACCATGCAGTGGATAAGGAATTGGCTAGATGGTCTCACTCAAAAAGTTGTGGTCTGTTGCTTGATGTCCAGGTGGAGACCAGTGGCGAGTGGTGTCCCTGAGGGGCTGCTATTGGAACTGGTGCTGTTCAATATCTTTGTTGGTGACATGGACAATGGGATCAAGGGCACCCTCAGCCAGTTTGCAAATGAAACCAAGCAGCACTGGAGGAAAGGGATGGCATCCAGAGGGATCTTGGCATGCTTGAGAGATGGGTCTGTGTGAACCTCATGAAGTTCAAGTGGAATGTCGTGTACCTGGGTCAGGGAATTCCCAAGCACAAGTACAGGCTGGGCGGAGAATGGATTGGGAACAGCACTGAGGAGAAGGATTTGGGGGTGTTGGCTGATGAGAAGCTAAACATGACCTGTCAATGTGCATTCACAGCCGAGAAAGCCAACCATGTCCTGGGCTACACCACAAAAACTGTGGACAGCAAATGAGGGAGGGGATTCTGCCCCTTTACTCTGCTCTGGTGAGACTCCACCTGCAATGCTGCCTCCAGCTCTGGGGTCCCCAGCACAGGAAGAAGGTGTTGGAGCGAGTCCAGAGAAGGCCATGGAGATGATCAGAGTGCTAGAGCACCTTATCCTTAGAAGACATGCTGAGACAGATGCAGAGAAGAGTTTAGGGAGACCTTCTTGGGGCCTTCCAGTACATAAAGGGAGCCTACAAGAAAGATGGAGAAGGACTTTTTTCTGAGGGCATTTAGTGACAGCACAAGGGGGAATGGCTTCAAAGTGCAGGAGGTAGGTTTAGATTAGATATCATAAAGAAATTCTTTACTGTGCAGGTGGTAAGCACTAGAACAGGTTGCCCAGAGAGGTTGTGGATGTTCCATTCCTGGAAGTGATCAAGGTCAGGTTAGATGGAGATCTGTGGAGTTCTAGTGGTAGGTTTCCCACCTATGGTAGGGGTGTTGGAACTAGATGATCTTTAAGGTCCCTTCCAACCTAAACCATTCTATGATTCTATGACTTATCCCTATGCATGAATAAATTACTGTAGTGAGCCACAAAGGTGAGTTGACTGTTCACAGAAAACAAATACAAAATCTTGGGGGAATTTCTTGACACAGTGTGTTTACTTGAGCAACCAGGAAAAAACAAAAAATCAAAATAACCCCAAAGAGACAACCAATTAAAATGAGCATTATAAAATACAGTGAGTGAAATATTTAATAAAAAAAAGGCAACTGGCATGTAGTGACTTTAGCCAAATTAAAGAAATTGCTGACAAAACAACCCAGTCTGGAAGGGTCATACACCTCCCATTTGATGCAAAAATGATTAGCATTTGGTTGTCCATGATTCTCTCCTATCTGATGATATGTGCTAATAGTCTGTTGTTGCTAAGGAATGTTGCTAAGGAAGGCAAGGCTTAGAGGAGGTCAGACATCTCCTCACTGACAACTTCTGGCATCAATTATTTTTGTAAACTACACATTTCATTTTTTTTTTCCTGACGGTTCTCCATTATTTGAGATAAAAGAAGATTTATCACTATAGCACAATCCAAACATATAAAGAATAAAATGTTCTGCTGGAATTATCTCTTTTTCATTAAAATCTAATTTTTGCTTCTCATCATCGCTGTGCACTCATCAGAAGGTAAAAATCATAGCCCGACCTAGTTTTTTTCAGCTCTGAACAAATTACATGAGAAATTTGGGGATTCTTGGTAAAGAAACTTTTTTATGTTGATTTAAGCTATTTTACCAGCAAAAATTGTTTTTTTTATTCAAAGGGTGATAGTTGATTTCAAATGGAAAGAGTAACAGAAGGAAAAAGTATTGCCTTTTAGCAAAGCAGAATATCAGAGCAATTAAAAGGTTGTAATAGGAAAGTATGCAAATTAACATTATATTGAAAGTCTAAGCAGTTTCTTAAATTTCATCTATTCTAAAACTGTTGCTTATTGGATTCCAAGTTCAAAATGGAAGTTTTTATGTTCTATTATTTCAAATTAGTATCTCAGCTAAGAGAATATATCACTGTGTAACTAAAATGACGTAATACTGTTTCTAAACTTATTAATATAGAGATTTGTTTTTCTCTAAGGTTTTTACTGGTGACTGAAATGCTTTATGCTGTCAATTCCTGTTCAATAAATGGAAGTCAAAAGGATAGAGGCTCCCCACTAATTTAGAAGGGGGGAAAAAGCCACATTGCAAAATTCTCCTTGCCTTTTTTTGGTTGTTGATTGCTGTGAGTCATTTGAAGCCTGATATGAAGAGGGTAGTGTCACTGCATTATCATTAAAGTGTTTTTGAGTTGTCCCCTCCACAACCACTTTCCTACACCATTATGAGCATTATTGTTCTGTAAAGGGTAGATAAGTTTAATGAGCTTATCACTGTGAAGTACTAAAACTTGCTTTTTCTCTCTTTTAGTTTTTAGCAGAACTATGTGAGTAACAAGCTCCCAAACTTGCTTTCTCTAACTCATAGTCTATCTGTCTGTTCCAAACTCTTTTTTCGCAATTTCTCTCATGGTCTAAAGCAGAAATGCTTGTTTGGTTCTACTTTCATTGACGACACCTTCAAAGACACCAGGGAGAATGTTGCCTTGTAGAATAAAGGGAAGTATTAAAAAGGAAATAATACGTATTTAACTCTCAATGGCTTAACAAAATGTGTCCAGAAAAATCTTTATTTCTATGGGCTGTACTTAGGAATAAGAACTTATAATGGATCATTAGCTTGCTAAATGGTTCAGGTGAACAGTTTGGTGTTTACAGCTTGAAAGGCTCAATACACTTAATCCTTGAGGAGAGTAAGTGAGAAAATTCCTGTCTCTCATGTTCCTGTAACAGGATTTTTTATTTGAATTTTCTGAAATACTGTAAATAAAATTTAATATCTATCATGTTTTCAACTCTCCATTCTTCATACATGGACACAGGTATGATGCTGAAACTTCTGTTAGCATTGCTATTGTCACATTCATGTTCATGGCAGTGTTAGTTTTCCTACCTCTGAATAACACCAATTGATTTTGAACAGGTAGAACATGCCATGGGAATCCTAATGGTACTGCACAAGTATCCATGAATTGAACTACAATATAACCTTCCCCAGAGATCATTTGTTTGTTTTATCCAAAGAAAAACTTCTAATGATGGTTACCTATGAAGGTGATGATCTACAAGTGTTCAAAATGTGTTATCGTTTTAGAGTGTTTTATACATCTTAAATTCATTTTAACTTTCACATAGAATGAATCGCACATCTCCAGACAGGACTGGGTCAACAAATATGTACTATTTAGGATTTAACCTGCTCTAAAGGATTAAATGGGACTTTCTTGCTTGGCTTTACTCTGTGAACTTTTCTATTTTTGACAGCTAATTATATTTTTAAATGACTGTGATAAGGGTGCATGTTAATAGCCTGCATTAATAAGTGCCATGGGAAAAAAATCAATGAGTATCTGTATGCAGTGAAGCTATAGATCCCATCAAAATTATAAGCAGTGTGTTCTCTCCAAAAATATCTTCATATATTAATTCCAAAATATATACTGGAGACAGAGATGTGCGTGCAAAATGTATTTTTTCCTTGGAAAAAAAAATATGTTTTCTTTAAATGAATGTTTGTGTTAAAGTATATTACATTTTTCCCTTGCATTTAAAAGTACGGACATTTTAAGTACAATCAAGTTGAAAGAAAAGTCAATTTATACTGAATGTTTTGGGGTTTTTTTAAACTAGATTTCATAGGACACTCTCAAATGAAAAAAAATAATCTGTTAAGTGAATGTGCTACTTTTGCCTTATGTCTAGTCCCCATTTCCTTCTGGTTTGGAGCATTCCTTGAAACTACATATCACCTAGTGCGCTGCAGACAAAAAACCCAAGCACAGCATAACATACTGTCCTCCTAAAAGTTGTGAGAAACATATTCTAACCAATAGTCTTGCTTACAGGAATAAACACTTAAAGAACTCATATTTAACTCCCTAAATACAGTGAAAGAAAAGTGTTTCTGCACTTAAGTATTCACATATCTTATGTCTTGTCCATTTAATGCAATCTTCTAGAGAGGCTTTATTTTTGTTATTTGGGGGGGGGGAAAAAAAAAAGTATTCCCTATCAGTAGCCAGACTCTTCTCTGCTTTTTTTGGTTGTTTTGTTTTGTGTTTTGTTTTGTTTTTAACCTCTTAACTCTCACTCTTGCACTGTATTTTTTTCATGGAAACAGTCTGAGTTTTACCTTTCAGTTCCTGAAATAGAAGATATTGGTTTTCTCCTTCATTTAAGAGATAGTACAGTATGACTAAGTGCTAATAGAGATATATGCATAAATATTTTCTTAGTATAAAATAATTAATGGAAAAGAGAAGGGGAAGGATTGCAATGTCAGTTGGTACAATTTAAGCTAGTAGGGCTCACTCCTCTGTGAAGAGCAGAGGGCTGCAGTTACTTGCAGAAGCTGACACACTGAAGGAAAATTGCAAATACAGTAGTGACACTTCTGACATTTCTGTGAAGAAAAGGAACTGTGTGTGTCTAACGTAGACCAAAAAAAAAAAGTAGCATAAGAGGCTTATTTTCATAAGAAGAAAACCAGAATATTCTACACACGCACACACACATATGCAAATCCCCCCATCGAAAAACATAAAATGAAAAAAAAAAAATAAAAAATCAAAGTATGGAAAAGGAAAAAAACTGTCTTTTCCTTTTTCCAAACAGAGCAATTAAAATAAAAACCACCTGAAGCATTTGATAATCTCTTTTTGTTTTGTTTTATAAGCTTTTCTCTTGTAACACAAACACCCTAAAATAGGCTTCCAGACAAGCAGCTCACACGGACCTCTCTCCCTTAGAACAACTGACCAGTTGTAGTCAGCTCTTACCCACAGACACATGCTCTGAGATAATTACACATAGGAGAGCTGACTGTTCAAAATTTCACCTTAGGGGTTTAGCTGCAAGTCTACATTTCAAAACAAATAATGGTAATCCAACCTTCTTGACAGGTTTTCTCATATAAGCTCTTCACTTATTTAATGAAATCTTTTGGACATAATAGCATGATTTGTAGAGGTAAGAAAATTGTGCCATTGGTAATGTATGTTAACTTTGGTAAGGTGGCATCAGCTTTAACATTCTAGAAAGCCTCTTTTCCTGATATTTTAGAAATTCTCCATTGACTTAATGCTTTCTAATTACATCTATACAAGTATTTTTTAATAATTATTTTCAAATGTTTTTAGGCATTTGGTTTTGTAGGTTTTTGGCAGGGAAACATAGATCAAGTTGTCACTGGGCAGTTAGCATATATTTTTCTTAAGATATTGGCTATTTAATTATCAGGGTTCCACTAAACTGTGGAAAGCACACTGGTATATTATTTTAAGAGCTACTTGTTTCTTGTAATAGGTCTACAATGCTTACTTCTTGTCTTAATCTGTTGGGCTTTTTTAACTCTTTCTGTATTGTTAGTGTTCTTCCTCAAATTCCAAACAGAGAGCAATACATTTGAATGACATTATTGTCTGTTCTGTAAAAAAAAAACTGCACTTATTTACAATTTCCTTCCTGCAATTTGAGCCAGAAATCTGACAACAGAATCTGTTTGAATAATAATCTCTACCTTGACAGCATAGTCCCAGGGCAAGTCAGTTTGCTGAATGGCAAACACCTGTGACCTTCTGGGGCTGGCACAGATATTTTCACCCACACTGTTGTAGTGGGATTACATGGTAAGGTTTTTGTAGCAGGGAAGGGGCTTCAGGCGTGTCTTCTGTGAGGAGACACAAGGAACTGCCCCCATGCTGGACAGAGCTGGTTTGAGCCACAGATGCTGGTAGCACTATCCCCTTTAAATATGCAGATAACATATTGAAAAAAAGGGGAGAGACTGGTGTGCAACTGCAGCTGGAGAGTAAGAACATGCGAGAAAGATAGTCCTGGAGATACCAAGGTCAGTGGAGAAGGATGAGAAGGAGGTGCTCCAGGTGCCAGAGCTGAGATTCTCCTGAAGCCTGTGATGAAGACCGTGGTGAGGCAGCTGTGCCCCTGCAGCCCATGGAGGTCCATGGGGGAGCAGAGGTCCACATGCAGCCCCTGGAAGACCCCACAACAGGCTATGACCCCACAAGAAGCCCACGCTGGAACAGAACAAGCACCCGACAGGACCTGTGGACCCATGGAGAGAGGAGCTCATGCTGGAGCAAGTTTGTAGGCAGGACTTTTGATTCCATGGGGGACACACACTGGAGCAGTGAGTTCCTGAAGGACTGTACCCCATGGAAGGGACCCACACCAGAGCAGTTCATAAAGAACTGCAGCCTGTGCGAATGATTAATGCTGTGAAGATGTTTGTGAAGGACTGTATCCCATGAAAGGGACCCCAAGAATGTGAGGAGAGAAGAGCTGGAGAGAGAAAATATTATGAACTGATTGCAACTCCCATTTCCCATGGCACTGGAGTTGGGGGTTATGAGGAAGTAGATGAGCTGAGTGCAGCTAAGCCTGGGAAGAAGGGAGGGGTGAAGGAAACATATTTTCAGGTTTGTTTTTATTTTACCCTACTCTGTTATTAATTGAAAATAAGTTAAACTCCTTGCCTCAAGCTGGGTCTGTTTGGCCCATGATGGTAATTGGTGAGTGTCTGTCCCTGTCCTTATCTCCACCTACAAGTGTTTTGTTGTATTTTGCCCCCCTGAGGAGGGGAAGCTAGAGAGCAGCTTGGTGGGCACCTGATGATGGCCAGCTAAGGTCAGCCTACCACAACTCTTGTTTATATTTGGTTGAATATTAAAAATACACTTTCTAAAACATTAGCACTAGGATGTGATTCCGGTTCCAAAGAATTTGCAATACAACAGACAAAATAATTATATAGATCACATCAGAAGACCATGTAAAAAAGATAAAGAGGATTTTTTTCTGTTTTGTTCTGGGGTTTTTTGTTTCACCCTAGAGGAGGCAAAGCTAGCCACAAACATAACACAGCCAAAATGTGTTGCTAATGACAGTGTTTAAGTCAGTGATCAAAAGTCTGATAAAAATTTATAGTGCAGTCATTTGAAACAGTGAATTAACCTCCCTCCTACACAGACAGGAGCAGAGTATTGGCCAAATAATTCCAGAACTGTAAATATCCCAGGGCCAGGAGGAGCTTCACCACCCTGCATAGGCCACTGCCCAAATGCCATCGAGCTTGGAGGCTGCACTAGGAACTTGGTCAGGCATGAGCAGCTGTAACCCTCCTGCTCTACTAAGACATCGAGGGGTGCAGCAAAGGCCTTGTCTGAGGCATCGTGGTAGCAAAAACCAGTGATGTGACCTCTGTGACCATCTGGAACAGACTCTGTGCAGTGCAATACACTGCAGAATATCACAAGGTGTTGCTGGTACATGTGGCCAGTGTAAAACTTCCCTTGCAAAACTATTTTAGCTTAAATTGTGATGAAAATTGATTGATTTAAATGTATAATTCTATAAATTTAATTCTCCCCAAACGTTTGCATATGAAAAGCTGCAATTATGCTGCAAAGCCTATGAAAAGCTACACTTACAGATAGCTCTTGCCTCAAAGTCAAATTAGAGTTTCACTGGCAAACCTGCCAGCTACCCTTTTATCATCAGGGTTTGAGCCTATCATTTAGGGGTCAATGAATTGTCCATTTGAATTTCTTCTATGAAATGCATGCAATGCCAAATCCTTTTAATTAAATCTTTTTAGTGGAACAGTACCAGTCACATATTTCATGAGGAAATACAAAGAAATGCCTGCATCCAGTTGAGATTAAAAAACTTGATCGCATAATAATGTCATGATTCCTGTTTTCCATCCCAGTGCTAACTATCTTGGCATAAACATCAACCCAGTCATAACAACCTGGATTTAACTTCCAAAAGATAAGTGAATTTCTGTAGGTAGGACCTATATACTTTATAAATTAAGACCACTTATAATTTAAATCACGTTCAGTTCTCTTCCCAAGGAACAAGTAGAAGTAAATTCTTGCCAAGGCAACCAGAACTCATTTTAAAGAACAAGTCCTTTTGTCCCCCTTAAACTGATTAAATTTTGGGCTCCCTTTCTTTTTATCATTGCACCATAAAGAATATGCACTACAGTATATGACAGAAAATCCCCTTAGAATTCAATGCCTAATGCAATATTATATTTGTTCTATTTTCACCAACACAAACAGTTACTGTGTTATATACCTAATATTTTCTAGCATTTTTCTTCATTTTATATGGTACTTGCAAAGTACACAAAAAGCTGATGGTAGTATTGTAATAGATGGGTAGGAGCAACTGCTCCATGTATATCTGTACCATACAATTGGTTAAATATATGGTACTACAGTCCATGACACAACTGTCATAAATGTAATTCTTGTACAGGAATACTGTTTACTAAAAATGTCTGTTTATCTCAGGAATATATCTTGAAATATCCAATACGTACTGCAATAGGACAATAATTTATTCCCATACTAAGGAAAAGATTGAACAGTCTAGTTTCCTTTGTTCCCATGCAGTAATTAATAGAATGAGATGATTTAAAAAAAAAAAAAAAAAAAAGACAGAAGAAGAAATATTTTTCTGAGTTTGTCCAGGTGTATTTCAAGTGACAAGTCAAAATGTCTAAAGCAGATGATTAAAACTTTTCTATTGGTATTGACCATGGCATAAACAGAATGACCTCTGAGAATATATTCTTTCCCTGATAAAACTTTTGTTAATATGTTAAATTTCTGTAATGCCAATTATAATTGAACTATGAAAAAACACATTTAAAGTTGTACTGGTTTAAAGGTAAACCAGCAGGAGAAATGAAACCAACTCCGAAAGCGACTGCAAGTCAGAATTACAGTTTAATAAAAAATCACAACAAATACAGTGATGCAGAGGAAAAATCTGTTTGACCCACAAAGAACAGAAGTACAACCCAGCACCCTGGGGCATGAACGAAATGGAACTCACCAGCCCCTGTGCTGAGCACCACATGTCCCACCCCTTAGTACAAAGTAAAAGGAAAGAGAAAACCTGTTGCTGAGGATGATGTCTGCAGTCTGGTCAAGAGTGG
>JAWWTY010000001.1:15136094-15177701 GCA_035222235.1 Margarornis squamiger
AGGTGTGCCCTGGGCTGCTGCTGCAAATGATCAATTGTTAGCAGTCCATGAGAAAATGACACAGAGGGTGTAGAATAAACAGCCCTGGCCACACCCACACAGCGACAAACTGGTCCTGGCCACTATAACCAGGACAGGACAAAAGTTCACTTTAATTTAGGTTACATGTAATATCTCATCAAAGGTGATTTTTTACAATGATGATGTAACAAAGAAAAAATATGGAAATCAAACTCAGTTACAGAGAAAATAAGATATCAAAAAATACTGCTATGTAAGATGTTATTTTGCATTCTATATAAAACTGTAAGTCTTATTACCAGTTTCATGTAGACAGATATTCTGTATGCATAAAGCTAACTTTTATGATCCACAGCTGACATAATTAGGCCTCTTTGCCAGTATAATAGGCAAACTAGCATAAGGTTGTATAAAGATATGGATAAAAACACTGGTCTGTTTGATGAAAACAGTTTTAGTTATAATTTGGTGATGCTAACATGTTACTGCACGTTATGGTGTGCAGGAGTATCTGAACCAAAACCCACCAAAGACAGTAGAGGTGCTTGGTTATTTAAAGTTAAAGGCATTTTGAAGTGCTTAGTTTAAGTTACAAGCTGAAGGGGAAAAAAACATTATAAATATTTACATTTCCAGGTAATAACTCCTTACAGAAAGTTGCTCAGGTTCAGATTGTAAGAATCCTGTTTTCAGCAGGACAGAATGGTCAGGGTTGTCAGAAATTACCATTTTAACTGAAAATGTGATTACACTCAGTTTTTGAGAAAATATTCCAGAAAAGCAGATAAACTATGTGTTTATGCATATGTGCACATAGCTATAGCTATGACTAAAGAGTAAAATGAGCACCTCCTCCTCTGACCTTGATGTTTCTGTATTACTCCACTTTCGCCTTTCCTTACCCAGGCTTTCTCCATTGGAGTTCAGAGACCACCCAGCAACCTCTTCCAGCTGTTGGGCATCTAAACCCCATACAAAACTGTGAAAACTATATATATGTGTGTTTTTACCCTCCTTTGACATCTATAGATACAGAGAGTCTGTTCATCCCAT
This sequence comes from Margarornis squamiger, assembly GCA_035222235.1. Classification (NCBI taxonomy): domain Eukaryota; kingdom Metazoa; phylum Chordata; class Aves; order Passeriformes; family Furnariidae; genus Margarornis; species Margarornis squamiger. The sequence goes on from JAWWTY010000001.1 coordinate 15,137,169, forward strand.
GAATGCATGGGACATGCAATTAAAAAAAGAAAAAGAAAAGAAATCAGAGTAAAATGCACACACCAGGGCACACCCTACAGAAATACACTGCAAAATTTACAACTTGGAAACAAAATTGTGAAAAAGACATGTATAGTCATTGAACCTCCTCCATGTCATACCTCAGTCAGTGACACCTGTGAGACAAACTGACATGATTTTGCATTTTTATAGTCTGATTCTGTATCCTATATATTTGTACACAGCAACAGTTTAGGTGCCTTGGCAGACAAAGTTCCAGTTCACTGTCAAACGCGTGCCTTTAGTAAAGGTTTATTTCAAAATGAACAAGGTGTGAAATTAAGAGTTCTGTTGAAAGAGATCACTGCAGGTGATTACCTCCATAAATTCCTTTTTTAACAGAACATATTTCATTCCATCCAAAGTCAGAACTAAACTAAAATGTCCTACCAAAGTGCCTCACTGGTATTTTGCACTTTATGAACTGTCAGTGTGATATAATGTAAAATCAGAAACACATATATAACTATATATATATATCCAGTGGGATGGAAAATCTGCAGAGAAAGCGCTGGGAAAAAACATTAGGGAGAATGACAGGAAATATAAAATTGAATGAAGTATGCTACTAGTAATTTTTGCTGTTGACCCAAACTTATTTCTACTCCAACTGGTTTTCTCCTCTTTCCTCTAAAATTAGAAGTCTTGTTTTTGATAATACTTCCACATCCCACATGGCTCATTGCAGAATGCTATGAGCCAGTATGAGACAGCATATCTGAGGTCTCCTAGAGTCCCAGACCTCACCTTGTGCTGTCAGCAGAGAGCAGAGATCTGCTCCCTCTCTCCATTTAGTGTTTTCAAGGAGACAGCTCCAGCCCTTAGACTTCATGCGCTGCTTTAAACTGTGCCAAATCCAAGGTCACTGGAACATTGGCCCTGTAATCTGTGAGCCAGAGCTAACTCCTCCACAGTCCTGCTCTGCTGCACCCAGCAGGTATCAGGTGAAGTAAAAAATATGTCCCCACATTTAGGCAGCATAATCTTCATGTCAGTAAGTAGAAGGATTTCCTGAAATACAGCAATACTTTTATTCTTATGGCAGAGTTAAACATACTCCCTTATAAATTCCCTGAAATAAAAGTTCACATAGCCTTCCTTCTAAAAACAAATATAATTTTTATCCCTTTTCCAAGGGCACAGCCCTGTATATCCTTTTATAAGTTGGCAGACACACAGAAATAATATTCATTCTTTTTGATGGTTGACTATACTATTCTAGACTATAAGAAAAAAATATTTTCCCTCAACAACTATTTTCTCCTTACCAAACTTTTCCCTAACAGGAAAATAATATAAGGCCAAATCAAATGAGTTTACATGATAAGAAATTGTGGATAATATTTGACTGTGTCATGGTCATTTGCGTTGCTTTAAACTCAGGTTAAATCTATAATCATGTTCTGTGGTGAGGTGATACCAGCCTTTGGAATTCCAGCTGAGTACAGACTGTCAAAGAGGGGCATGACTGAGCAGAGAGTTATAGAGCAAGTCATATCTAGAGACTTTAAGAGCAAATAATGAAAATTTTAAGAGAAATAATGAAAATTGTTGACATTGAACTAGAGGGAAAGAAACAAAAAGTAGTTGAGGTCTGGGCAAATTGTTCATTTGAAGGGTTCATTTTGTCCCTGGAAAAAACTGTCAATCTACTATTAAACAGAAAAAAAACCCCAAACTCATGTCTTTAGCATTTTCAATTTTATAGAAGTATTACAAGAACTAAAATAGATACTTTAATATGGGAAGATACCTGTCTAAATTTGCCAATCAAGACTGCATAAAGAGTTTGAGATAAATGTAACAAAAAAAATCTCTAAACTTAAACTTATAATGAGTTTTATCTGAACTGCAGCTCTTGAAAATGACTCATCTCTCTAGCTTGTTTACAAATGTAGAAAAACAGCTTTTATAGCTGTATAAGTTATAAAAGTGTTTTGCAAATACTTATTTGTATCTGAAAAAACTCAAATTAAAACTAAATCTCAAATTTGTTTTAAAATGTAATTGTAGCTCTACATATGTCTAACTGAATTATATAATGAAGAAAACACATCTTGTTTCTCACATCAAAACCTGACCCAACCTGGCACGAGTTTCAACATGCTTGTCAGTTTAGATATAATTTATAAGAGCAATGAATTAATTTTTGGCATGTAGACCTACTTTCAACTCAGAAATAATTTTTATTGAGAACTTCAATAAGCATTAAAACATTTTCACAACTCCGTCTGATATTATTTTGTTTCATTAGATTTTTTTCCTTTCATATGACTCGAAATCAAACACTTTACATGTGTTTAGAATCAAGGCTAGGTATTTGTAAGCTTTTGTGACACACAGCAAAAAAATATTTGTTTTATGTCCAGATGCCAAAGCAAGTTGAGCTCTCTTCCAAAAAAAAATAAAAAATAAAATATTTATAATCTTCTAGAAGTTACTATCAGTGCATGGCTTTAATCTACTAGCTCACTTAAACACAACTTTCAATGGAATGATAAGCATCTGGATCAAATAAAAGAAATTCCAAAGTTTTCATGTGAACTCTAAGTCACAGCCACTCCCTGAAAGTCTTTGTATTTTTTCTCACTAGTGGAGGAAAACAACAATGGCCCTCAGAGTTCTCCTGGAGCTGACCACACTAATGCTTGCCTTTAAAGTCTGAATATGAGCAAGACTTCTTGATTCCATTTAAAAATAATGTGGAAGTTGGAAAATATCAGTAAATATTAGCTGAAAATCTGGGTTTGCAAGCAAAAGGACATTTTATCATTTATTTTCTTCCAGATTCTGTTCTTCTACTTTAAACATTCAGAGAGCTGGATTTATACTCCAATACATAGTCATAGCTAAGAAGCAATGGTAGAACAACATAGAAGATGAACAGCATACCCAGATACGTGCACTAAAAATTGAGGTGAATCATAGGGAGAAGTCTACAGAAAGGGTTTGTATACGTAAAGTGACATTCTTCAACAACCCTGCTCTACTTCCAGGACTCCCTTCTTGCTTTGCTTTTTAGAGTCAGTTGTCATGAGCTGTTAATCTTTTAGCTGTGAACACCTTCCTAATTCTTTTTTATCTGCATCTGTTCCCTCTCTTGTTGGGACCTGGCATTTTTATAACCCTTTAGTTATTTCATAATAAAGACATAGGATTTTGAGTTTCCAGCATTCCTCTCACTTTTATAGAGCAGTTTTGACTCAATCTTCAAATTAATATTGAGGGAATCAAACTTCAGTGCAGTGAATTCCATACCTGCTGGCTGAATAAGAAACTCAGGCTCCTAACTTTCCTGATTCAGCTGCAATGGATGACAGATGGTCAAATAGGCTAGAATTTAGATAACTGGAATTTCTTGTTACTGTTCCTCAGCAACATCAGCATTCAAATGCTGTTAAATATATGTAAGATATTCAATTAGGGTCTTCATAACAACACAGGAATTCAAATACCAGTAGGAAGAATTTAGTTTTTTAAAATCCCATTTATACTCCACCATAAAAAGCACTTTATTAGTATTAATACTTGTGAAAGAAATACATGGGGTTGAGAGATGACAGGGTTCCTCAGGAGCCAAACCCAGGAATGTCTGCAAATATTACAGCACAGTTTTCAGTCCCTACTATGTCAAATTTAGAACTTTTGGTATACTCCTTAGAAGTAATAAGGATCTTTCATTCTTATTCCTTTTTAAGAGAGTAGATTGCTATTTTTTTCCTTTATTTAACTACCCATATTCTGATCTTCATTCCCTTCCTTTGTGCTGTAGAGCTTCAAGAGCCAACTGAAAAGACATTTCTGAAGCTCTCAGACATATTTACTTTCTCTTGTAAGTTAAATATCAAAGTCAGATTTTATTTCCAGCCCTTTAAGTGGACTTCTGCTGAAAAATCAGGGGTACATTATGAAGCATAAGCAAATAGTGATCTCATACAATGTGTTTTGTTGACTTATTATGCTCCAAATGCCTTCATATCTTGTAGTACTTTATTTTGTACATGACAGAACAAATAATGAATAAGAGATCTGGTTTTACCATTTGTGATACCTGGTGAAATTGTCTGTATGACATTCTCAGAAATCTCAACCCTACCTATTTCATGCTGCTATTAGAGTGGTTGTAAGACGGTGCTTACTATGAATGACATTGTCATTTCTCTCTGCTGTTCTGATACCTAACAATCCAACTAAAAATGCAGAAAAATTACTGATTTGTGAACTTGACATTTTGACTTGTCACTCTCAGACCAAAAAGTAGAATGTTTCTGAAATTCTGTGGCATTTTATTTCATCTTAAATGGTCAGGCCTTTCCATCTTTCAGAAGACTCGTGCAATTCCAACACAGGCTGGGCAGAGAATGGACAGGGAGCAGTACTGAGGAGGGAAGCTTCAGGGTGCTGGTAGATGAGAAGCTCAACATAATGCTGCAGTGAGCTCTTTCTGCCCAGAAAGCCAACCATATCCCGGACTGCACCCAGAGCAGTGTGGGCAGCAGGGCAGGGAGGGGATTCTGCCCCTCTGCTCTGCTCTGGTGAGACCCCACCTGCAGTGCTGCCTCCAGCTCTGGGGTCCCAGCACAGGGAGGACATGGACCTGTTGGAGAGAGTCCAGAGAAGTCCATGAAAATGATCAGAGAGCTGTAGCACCTCTCCCATAAGAGAGCTGGGGCTGTTCAGCCTGCAGAAAAGAAGGGTCTGGGGAGAACACATAGCAGCCCTTCAGTACCTAAAGGGGGCCTACAACAAGAGGGACAGGATAATAGTGGCAGGCCCAGGGGAAATGGCTTCAAAGTGGAAGAAGGGGTTTAGATCAGATATTAGAAAGAAATTCTTTACAATGAGGGTGGTGAGACACTGGAACAGGTTGCCCAGAGAAGCTGTAGGTGTCCCATCCCTGAAAGTGTTCAAAACCTGGATGGACAGGGCTTGGAGCATCCTGGTCTAGTGGAATGTCTCCCTGTCCATGGCAGGGGGATTGGAACTAGAGAGACTTTCAACCCAGGCCATTCTATGATTCTATGATAATTGCATAGATCGTATTTGCTTGACTTTCTTGTGGATGGAGGGGGGGCTACATAGCTGAAATAGGAAGTACAGAAAATCTGTTCCTGCTGAAAGCAGTGATAATTTTACATTAACTATAAAGGAATCAGATTGGGGTTTGAAATGTAATGAATCTCGTCCTTATGCTGTTCAAGTACAATGAAATCTCTGGAAAAAAAAACAAAACAAAACAAATTTTTTTTTTCTTTTTTCTTTTCTTTTTTTTTCTGCAGTCTTGAATAAAGAACTGAACAGCCCTGAAGATGCACTTCAGACATAAATCTCCAGAAGCACTTGGAAGTTCCTCACTAAACTTTATACCCAGGGATGCTCTTTTCACAGCTACAGAAATTTTCAAAATAATGAAGTGATAATGCATGTAATACATCTCATCTCCTTTCTATGTTTTATGGCATAGTTATGCAATGGCCTGATTTACTCATGACTGTATTTTAAAATCTGCCTCTGAAGGATAAGACCTTTACTTCCTTTAAGGCTCTCTAGTGCTCTTGCAACATAACTGCACTAAATAAACCTTGACCACCTATTTATGAATTTTCCATGAAGGTATGGAAATCTAGATGCTGTTAAATCTACAGGTTTAGGGCCAGGACTCTGCCTGGTTCCCAACAGTGTGCCAGCCTTACTGAAACAGTCCACGGTCTGACAGGGGTGATGAATATTTCTGGTCAATTGGCTGGACATTTCTCCAAGCTTTCTCCAGTAACATGTTTTAATGTTTCAGATAATGAACATTATGATATTCCATCATTACATTTATGTAGGAAACCTCATAAAAACCAGCAACTCAGCTTCAGCACTTTAATATGTGTACATGCTGTGAAAGCCCTCTTCTAAACTGATCAGTGGCACTCAGTGTTCCACAAGCACTTTGTCACATTTAGAGTTTCTGAGACCTTTGAAAAGCATGTTGTCTAAAGTGTCATTTTTTACAGACAGCTGAGGGGGAGGGAAAATGAAAGAACAAATAGTGCCATTAATTTTCAGGCTCTGTGACAATACCTTCTGTACACATTTTCAAAACGTTCACCCTTCCAATATCTTTACACTCTTGCTACAGCTAAACCCCTCATTTGGGGATATTTTGGCAGCAACTGATTTACAGCTAACAGAACTAGACAGTATTTTAGTAGGCTTTTCGAAATATTAATATGAAATGTATTTTACTTACTACTGCAGTTTTTCTGCCAGGCAGGTTAGCACAAAGCTTAGCCAAAGCTAATTTAGTTTCAGGAACTCAGTCTGGAGAGACTGGGAGGTGATCCCAGGGTGGATGCATGACAACACGTTAAGAAAGAGTAAACTGATCGTGAACATAAAACAGATTTCAGTGACAAGCAGCCGAGCTGTCTGGGGAAAAAGAATTTTAAGGCCCTATTTTATCACCTTAGTTTATTTTGGTTACAGCAAAAATAAAGCCCAAAATAAAGCACAAAATAAAGAATAAAGAATAAAACAGCACAAAATAAAGAAACATCAAGCACTTTCTGTTAACACAGACTTTCTGCTAACATAGAAAGTACGGGTCCCAGTTCTGGGCTCCCCAGTGCAAGAGAGACATGGACATACTGGATAGAATAACAAAAACAGCCACAAAGATGAGGGACTGGACCATCTCCCCTGCGAGGAGAGGCTGAGACAGTTGGGCCTTTCAGACTGGAGAAGAAAGTCTTGGGGGGAACTCAACACCATGTATAAATATCTGTAAAGGAGGAATAAAGAAGACTAAGCCAGGCTCTTCTCAGTGACTGCAGAAGACACACTGGCACAAACTGAAATACAGGAGGCTCCGTCTGAACGTAAAGAAACACTCTCACACTGTGAGAGTGTGTGAGCACTGACACAGGTTGCCCAGAGACACTGTGGAGTCTCCAGCTTTGGAGATATTCAAAAGCCACCTGGACAAAAACTTGGGCAATTTTAAACACTGCTTGGACCAGGGTGCCCAGACCAGAGGATTTCCAGAGGTCCTTTCCAAACTCAATCACTTTCTGATTATGTAATTCTGTGAAATGGTATGGAATCAAGCTAGACTGTCCTGATTCCAGCTGATGCTCTTTTTCTTCTGTTTTAAAGAACTTAGAAGGAACACATGGCTCTTTGAGTACAAAGTTGTCTTTTTAACAGGCTGCTAAAAATTCCTTTTTCACATTTCAAAGAGAACAATTAGAAGAAAACAGTGTATGTGGCCCTAATGACATATAAGTTTGGCTTTACAAACTTTTGACTTTCTTTTTAGTCCTACAGAAACAAAGGCCTTTTATGGTATCAGTTTTACTGTGAGCTTACAAGAAATTCATATTTTATAATAGTAAACCCATTGGCCAATAAAGACTAGTGAAAACTTATTTCTTAATATAAGAGATATAAGCACTAGGTTTCTTGTCACAGAGCATGGCAGTACACACACACACACACACACACACACACACACAGAAGTAATTTTGTTTAAAAATATTATGATATCCATAGCACTCAAATGGAATCAATTTTTGGATAACAAACACTGGCACATTTTGGATAATGAGGCTTCTCAAAGGCCACCTACCTGAATAGCCTAATTATTGACACTCAAGGCTTGACAAATAAGCAGAAAACTAATGGGAAGAGAGCTTTGATGCTTCCTTGTCAAATCCCTACCAATTTAAATGATAAATTCTGGGCAAAGCATTTTTTAGATCATCTTTAAGTGAAAAAAAAAAATCAAAATATCAAATCATAAAATATCAGAACAGCTTTGGTTCTCCCTTTTCCTGGCTAGAAAATACAAACCAGTGAATGCTCCCAACTCAAGAAAAGTGAAGCAAATTAATTTTTGGAAAAACATATGGCTTGGCAAATAAATGTCTTCAAATATTTTAAAATACAGGCAGCAAAAAGCTGAAAAGAGCCACATGTGGCATATAGTTTATGCTTGCAGTTCCAGAGCAGGATTAGTATAAAATCTGAGCTATTATTTTAAATGACCATTTGTGTCAAAGTCTAGAAATAACAGATTAGATCCCACGTGCATTCAGTGTGTTCAACTGGTCACAAACAACATCATCACATTTCTAAAAGCACTGAGGAATTATTATCTCATACTAAAGCATTCTCTTTGCATTTTAATGATTTGAATATAAAATTTCAAAGGTTTTATCCCATTTGAAATGTAATGCTTGAGACGCAATAACAACCAGCTATGGAGGGTTTCATATAATAAATTCTTCTCTAACTTTAAAATGGTACATTCAGATACATTATTTGCACTTCATATGACTTTTCTTACTTTTAAAATATTTTATTTCCTTTCCAGAGTTGATTATTTTCATTTGCAGTTTTTTTCAGATACAATTAATTGATGTTAAAATAAAAGATTTATAATTCACCAAAATTGGCGTGTAAACTGGCATGTTATTGATCTTATGTCCATTCAAAAATTTCTTCTCTGTTATTCTGCTGATGCCTTGCTGCTCAGAGTCATCATTCATTTCTTTCTTTTACACATAATCACAGAAAAATTCAGTATTTGAAGAAATTAAATACCTCTGTTTACAATTTCTGAAGAATTATTGGGTGATGGTCTATGGGATTTTATGGGTGTTATACTAAACAAGTGTATGAGAAAAGTATAGAACCTGCAGTTCATTCTTCATGTTCATATAATTCAGGTTAAGATTTCCACCTGAAGAGCTTCAGTGTGGCTTTCTTTCATTCACCATTTAACATTGCCTCTAATTTATAATGTATTCTTTTACCACGGAAAGAAAGAAATACAAATCAACTTAGAGCATAAGATGCAGATCAAGACTCAAGAACCAGTTCATATTAAAAGCTCTTTCATGTCACTTGATATTATCCTTACAGCTTTCCTCTGTGCACCTACAGTTGAAAACATTACATCAGTAGTGTTTCAAAAACATGCTTTGATCAAATATTTGCCATAAATCTCCCCAAACACCTGTCTTTACCGTTCAGTGTTATTTTAGTGTGCCTTTCTTCCCTCCCCCTTCTTATAACAAAAAACATACTGCAGAAATAGAATAACAAGCTGTAGACTTATCCTGCAGTTCAGATCAGAAGACAGAAAGACTGTAGAGTCAGGCAAATAATAAAAACACCACTTCCTTTGGCAGTTGTACTAGAAGACCCTGATATTCTTAAGGAGGAAATGAGGAACACGAGTGAAGAGCCTTCTACTACATCTCGGGGATTGTTTTCAGAATCAGTTTAGTCTGTTGTTTTTAAGGAACTGCTTTCTTCACAGTGTACTCCTGCAAGTACTGATTGTGCTCTATGTGTTTGTAATATAATTTCATCCATATTTTTTTCAACCCTCTGCAATTTTGGCAGTTCACAATGCCTTTTAATATATATGCTATAGTTTCAAGCATATTTTCCTGAAAAAAAAATTGCTACATTCTAGTGTCTTTTTTCAATCAAAAAGTTCTTGCTTTGTGGTTCTTGCTTTGTGAAGATTTCTTCCATGGTTTTGGAAATGAATTCTAAGGTTTGTGATATATTTAGAGTACATATCCAAAAAAAAAAAAAAAAGGACTTAAAAATTAGGAGCAAGTGGCAGAGCTTATGTTGAAGTGGTAAGCATAGGCTGGTCAGCAATGATTTTACCACAGCTGTTTCATTAGTAATGCTGACTTTTCAGAACCAAAAATCCCTCTCAGGCATATCCTGACTTCAAATGCAGCAGAGGCTTTATCTCACGTTTGTTGCCTCCTTTTTTGGACTAACAAGAAAAGAAAAATTCCTAAGAATAAACACTAAAAAAAAAAAAAAAATATCAAAAGAGAAACAACTGTGTTCCAGTCTCTGTAGTTCACAGGTTATAAAACCAGCTGAAGTCTGTAAACCCCATGAGAGATGGGAAGACTCTCCTACTGGGCAAATGGCTGATTTTTCTAAAGGGGAAATAGTGTCTCTTTTGGTTTCCAGCTTATTTCGCTTGCTATAGAGTACCTTGTATTCATCCCAACCCAAAGCAAATTCCAGAAATTTCAAGAATGTGTTTGTGCAATGGGAAAACTACTTTTATATCGGCATTGTAACTAATGAAAAAAAAAATTATTATTTATAGAGAAATGTTTGTTTCATTTCTTGCCTGTTTCAGCAGGTGAGGGGACGGTTTCAGTAGCTTGCCATGACTATAAGCATGTAGAAACTATAAGCATATAGAAACAAGTGCTTCCTAAACCAGGCAGTAATTGTTGTACTATTTCAACAAGTTTTTTGGGTTTTTTTGAGTTTTTGATTAGCAATGAAACTTTGGATCATGGAAGTTCTCAAATAATCAAAAAAATGGTTTATAGTGGCATGATTATTTTTGCTGCCTTATTTTTTTTCTCAAATTGCTAACTGTAGAATGACTTAATAAATATTTACCTTCACACTTCCCAGCTATCCAGGTGATGTGATATAATAAACAGGATTTCTGGAACATATTATGATCCCTAATAGAAGAAAGGGGCATCATGTTGATACAATCACTTGCAGTTACCAACTGTAAATAAAACACATTAAAAAGAGAAATTAGAGTCTCTTGAGAAACGTTCCTGGAAGGAATATTTTTCTAATAACACTGTTCTGAAACTAAATTAAAGAGATGGAATGCAGGTGTTAGACCCTGCAGCACTCACCATACTAGAAGCAGTACTGTATATAAGAAAATATACAGTAATTTCATAAGATGTGCAGTATATTTAGTTCTAATTCTCTAATATCCCCATGATGTGGTATGTCAGGATATGTGGCTATTGTTGAGATTAACTCATGAATATACAGTAGGAAACAATTTCTTCCCCTTCTTGTTCAACTGTATCCTGGAAAACGATTGAGCCAACAAGAAAGAAATATCGAGATTTGAAATGTCAGATCAAAGATAAAAAAGGTATTTGATTCAGTGTTAAAAATATTATTGTTCCTTGCCTCTAAAAAATTCCTGTAAGTCTCTAGGCCTTCCCAAACAGGCAAAAAACATATACAGCTCATCTTTTATCCTTTTGCAGATTATTTTTTAAAATAATGGAGGCTTGTTTCCCTCCTTTCTTGTCATAACTGCTTTGTGTAATGGCCCCGGTGTCACACGGTGATGTTTGCACCAAACAGGCACAGGAGAATCCCATCACCAGCCCAGCCCTTGGTACAGTGAGGCCATGGAAGTGACATGACACCAGGGAATCGTGTCATGATTATCTGATGTACCCGTAGCCTCATCCACTGCAGTGCCACTCAGTGTGCATAGAAGTTCCTTCAGCTGATGTTGAAAAGCCTTTGATAAACTTCTACTTTATTCCACTAAAACCATAAAATTCCACCCATTCTGTTTCAAGGTAGTTAAGGGACAGATGTACTTTCAGAAATACAGGACTGTATTTTTTTTTATTGTTGTTTTCAACTTATGTCTAGTCTTCTGCTTTCTGAAATACAGAAGATTTCCAAGAACTGTAGCTAGGTTTTGGATCTAAATTTTTTTGAACTTGCTTAGTGGTCGCTCTTTGGTATTACACAAAAAACCAAAATTACTAAATCAGGTGTGGTTATAATCATGCAAACTGCCACTGATTATTTTCCATCTTATTCATGTATCTTCTTTTGATTTTGATAGTTGGATATAATTGTCAAAAGTTTTCAAGTCCCTGCAAATTTTTTTTTGCTTCCTAATTTCATTTTTTTTTTTATTGACTCTTCATTTGAAAGTGCTCACTGGCTTATCACAGTATTCCCCAGACTGTAAACAGTACCATGAAGAATAATGCTATACTACTTTCAAAGTAAACAGGAAAAGGAAAATACATCTTCACTTATTTTCTATATCTAAAATGTAAGTATTAAAAATAAGGAGATTACAGAGTTATTTAAGGATGTGCAATTAACAATCAAACATCCTTAATCCTCTTTTACTATTCTGAACTTTAATACTAGAAATCCTTTTGAAATTGTCCATATGAATGGCATGATAATGGTATATTTGCATATGGTTTACATATGAATAAAAACAGGATTTACACACAGATGAAGCTCCGAACATTAAAGAGGGAAATTTTCAGGGTCTTAATGTTGTTTCACACTCAACGTTAAAAGTGCAAATGTATAAAGTCACACACCAGTATGAATAAGTGGACATGATAATATTGCTAAACCTTTAGCTGTAAAACATCATTACAAACATTTGCCAACTTTCAAATGGTAAACACATATGCTTAATCACTCTTTGAATTACTATAATGTATGTCTTGACTAACATTTGTTAATGGTTCAGAAAACTGCTTCTTTGCCTGTGCAAAAGATAAACAATATTCAGCACCACAAGACCTGATTTTTATACTCCTCACACTGCTGTAAATTGGTAATTCTAATAAATCAGAGAAATAATGCTGATCAAGACTCAGTGTTGGTAATGCCAACAAGTTTAACAAGGCTTTCTAAATGTAAAAGTGTTCTTCATTATTTCAGTACAAGCAGAGGTCAGAAAAGACAAATGAAGAGCAGAACTGGACTGTCTGTTTTGTGAGATGATAATTAATCATCTACGTTTTGGCTGAAAGATCAGAGACCTCAGTTTTACCACTGAGGATTTTCTGAGGTTTGGATGAGGAAATATCCTGTACAGCTATTACTTTTTAAAACTATTAACTGGATGATAAAGACTTTTATTGTATGCATATATGATGCAATGGAAATAACTGTAGTAAATAACAGCCTACAAAACAGATTTTTGATTCATCTTCATTTGACCTGTGCAATTCTACAAAACTCCAAACACTGAATGGTATCAAATTCAACATTATCTACACAACCACAAGCTGGATGACAATTGAGAAGAGTTCCTTTGCTTCTCCTTCCTTACTGAAAGTGCTTGACACAAACTGCTGATCTCCCTCCTCTCATTTCAAGCTATTGAAATTAACAAAAATAAGGTTGGAGTGAACTCACAAGTGTCATGTTTTCCATCCCTGTGCTTCAGAGGGGTCACAACTATATTTTGTTAAACCTGAAATCCTTATCTGGCATGTTTTTAGTTTGAGTGAGGTTGACTTTGCAGCTTTTCTGTTCCAGCTTTTAATTATCATTAGAAAGGTTTTCGTCAAGCCCTCTCTAAAACTCTTATTGATTTTCAAAGCCACTACTTCTCATATTATTCTCCACTGATGTAGAAATAATTTTGCTTTTACATCAGTCTTTATAGGTATTTGAAGATGACTGTGACAGAACACCCCTCTCCTTTCTCTTTGAAACTTCTTCTCTGCCTTCATTGGCCATGTTTCCTGTAACTTTAGTAATTCTTTATTTTCTTCTCTGGATGTTCATCAATTTGTTCACATATCTTTCTTGAAGCGGTGAGCTCCAAGATAAACAACTCTCTGGGCCTCAAGATTGAAAGATTACTTTGCACATACACAGAATGTATGTACACACATACATTCCTTTTCTTATATCTGACAAGATATGCCTTTTTTGAACATCATCAAACAGTTGACTCAAATTCATTTATCCTCTATCATATTACATTTGTCCATATTTACTTTTTCCCCATGGATTCCATAGCTTTTCATGGTAATTTCGGATTCTGTGTTCTCTAGTGTGTTGGCAGTTACCCCTGACTTTGGGTCATTTATGGAGTTAATAACCATATTCCACCACCTAAACAGCTACTGAAAATACAGAGCAGAATCAGTCCTAAGATGGAGTTCTAAAAACTCTAGTTAATACTTTCTTCTAGAATGAGCCATGGATAACTGCTTCCCACAGTAACATTTTCTTAGAAGCTTTTCCAAGATAGTTTTATCTACTTCTGTTCCTCAGTTATGAAGCTATCACTTCAAACAGTAAATAAGTTATAATAATTTTAAAAGTCCTTACTAGTGCAAAGATACATGACAGCTGCTGTTTCTCTCCTAAACAGTCTGGTCCTTATCCTGTCAGAAAGGACACTTGGAATTGTCTAAAGATTCTGTATGTTTCTTTAAAATCTCCTCACCTTTGAAATGCCTACACTTAATTCAGTTCCAAGAATTTTCGGTGGGGGGATAGAGGGATGGAATTTTTCAATAATTGAAAGGCATCCTAAAATGTTTAATTTTGTCTGCATTGCATCCCCTCTTTTTAACGATACACATTGTGCTCTGCCTTTTTCTATTTTTTCTCCTCTTTTTCACTCATCTACAGTGTTAAATTGCTACCAGTTCCAGATTGCTTCAATCAGTTCTTTAAGTAGCCTAGGATGAAGTTTTCTAGACTCAGCAATCTGAAACATTTAATTTCCTTAAACCTCTCACCTGATTTTCTTCTACTTCAGAGTGAGCATGACCTATTACTGCACAAATGCATAGATCTTTCTTTACAAGGACTGATACAAAAGGCATTAGACGTTTCAGAGCTGTCAGCATCAGCACTATCTTAATGCTCAGCTGCAGACCAACTCTGTGGTTCTTGTCTTGGTAATAAGAGAAATTTTTCTTGTCATGCTTGATATGTTGTATTTCAGTTTGATCTTTTGTATTTTGTTTCCAGTTGTTTTAGGTGGGTTTGGTTCTTTATCCTTTGTAACGTGACCTGATTTCTATTTGCTGACATTATCTTCTTGCATCTGAGCTTGATACAAAGATTTTGAGTTCCTTAAAATTATTTCTTAAGGCACATTCTTCCTTTTCTTTGCATTAAAATAATTTGTGGTGATGTTCTCACTATGGTTTTTTTGTTTTGTTTGGTTTGGGTTGGGTTTTTTTAAGGAGTACTTAGCTCTATATGATTTTCTTCCCCTTAGAAGAACTTCTTTTCCTTCCTTCTTTGAGTTTTATTAGGATGATATAGCTCAATGCTTTTCACAGATATAAACTAAGCAGAGCACAAAATCTGTATTCTTACCACACCAGAAAATCTTGCTTGATCATGACTAAACTCAGATTCAACCCACAGAGTCAGCATCTCCCACATTTCAAAAATAAGCTCATTTTCCATTATCACAGTGCCTTTCACTGATACAATGAGCCCTCTAAATTCTCCAGTATTTTGTCACAGGGAGATGTTCTATTGTGAAGCACAATTCCAATTTCCTTCTCTTCACAACATGGAAAGTATTTTGTTAGATTCAATTTAGAGTGCTTCAACATATGATAAATATTCTTTGTTCTGGGAAGCTTCATTCTTTTATTATCAGTAATCTTTGTGACTTAAGGGAAAACACTTTCCACTCAGATCCACTTTCTTTCTTTATGCCTAACTAGGAAAGGAAAAAATTGTGACTGATGTAATTTTAAGCTAAATAAACCTCAACTGAATTGAAAGGAACCCCGTTAGTTGTCACTGACAGCTGAACCAATTTTTATTCAGTCACAACTTTAGAATATTATTGCAGTTTGAATTTAAATGTGGTTTACTTCCCTTAATTGCATTATATGAATATTTACTGGAAAGAAAACAAGTTTTTCTATCATGCCAACATAACAACAAGTAAAATAAATATTTTATTTTTTTTTTTTTTTTTTTTTATATAAAGAGTGAAGGATATGGCTTGCAGATTCCTTTTGATATGCAAGTATTATGGTCGTCAAGAACAAATAGTGTTTTAAAAAGTGAATTTACTATTGCTGCATATTTAGAATGCTATTTTCAAATGCATTCCTTTTATCTCTGCCTTTGAGCTTTTCTTTAATTTATCTGTTATTATTATCAGTCCAGAGCCAGAAGAACACTTCAAGTACGTTGCATGAACTTCAGCATACATATTCTTAAATGCCATTTCTTAAATGGAAATAATTCCCTGAGCTGAAGTCACGGTGAATGCTGAGAATCCTGATATAACTCAGTTAAATTCTCTATGAATATTTTATGATATTTTTAGGGCCACTGAGAAAAATATTCTTCAAAGTAAGTAATAAAATAGTAATTGGCAGAAAGTCTGAAGGGTACAAAAATATCAAGTAAACAAAACTGCTGGGGAACAAAACATTTCCTGTAGTTTTAGTGTCCCTGCTTAAAGGTCATCAATAACTCAAGAAAATAAATGACATGCACACACATCCAACCCGTTCACTACCCTTTATATATTACGTGGCTGCTGATATCTGTGATGGCATTTATCTTCACTCCTGAGGAAAGACAGAATAACTCATGAGGATTATTGACACAAGGGAGTTATTTCTCTGTTCCTCTCCAGCACAGGTAAATGTCATCCCAAAATCAGCTACTGTTTGTATTCACAGAGCGATGGAAACCAATTTTGACTATCTGCACTTTGCATTTTAGAGAGCTGCCACTTAAATTCTTAATGTTGATGTAATTCATAGTGGTCCCTTTAACTGTGGTTTGGCAGGTGTTTAAATGCACTTCACACACTAAAACAAGAATAGTCACTTGCTGGGTAAGGAGTTACACTGATCCTTCGTGCCATCTAGCATCCTGTCTTTCTTTGAGCCCTGCACTGGGATCTGATTCTGTTGGTTTGAGAACCAACAAGCATCACCTCTGAAGAGTCTGAGACCACTTTGCTTTGTTTTGATCTTTCTTACCCAAACAGAAAGACAAGCAATGCAGTCCAACACCAATTTTCCCTACTGGACCAAACATGCAGTCAAAGTTATTTTGCCGACTTGACAAGAAATACTTTAATGATTTTTTTTATTTTTTTTTTTTTTGCAGAGCAAAAGCAGAAACAGTTTTGTCCTTGTGATTTAACCATCCAGACAATACTCTAAGAGGCCCAGATGAGCTGTAAAACAGTCTGTTTATTCAAGAGCCTGCAAAAGAGCCCATCCAACCCTCTAAGGCTGCAAAAAGAGATTCCCAGGCACTACCACAGACAGAAGGCCGCTCCTGGCCGCGTTGTCCATAAAACTAGGACAAGATGAATGATTTTTCTGTTGCCTTTTCCCATTATCTGGCTGTTTCTGTTGATCTGCCACAGACATACCATGTTATCAAATGGAACAGTTTCCTGCTGTTTGGCTACCAAGGAGGAATTTCTTACAACTCTTGACTGCTGACCAGACATAGCAGTGTTATCAAGTGATGACTCTGTTTTAGGTGTCTCACTCGAACATATTTTTTTTAATTATGGTCCTAAATTTACAATTGTTATCATATCCTCCTGCTTTACCACCATTTCACACAGCTCTAATGCAACACTGTGAGCTGGTTGTGCAGTTTAATGGCAAACATAGTGAGCTATCATCAGTCAGCATTTTATAGGAAAGATTTTATTGTAATATTGACAGACCAATCACATTGCTGTAAATAGTTCATCATCTTATCTGGGGGGAAATGTCAGAGCTGCCTCTCTGCATACATTTCTCATTTCTGACAGTTCAAAAGAAACCCCAACAAACTGCATTCTTTACCTCACTTCAGCTGATTTGCACTGTTCTGAAGATGAATAAAGCACAGACTTCTGACAGTGGTGAGATACGATTTTACTAAGGAGTAAAGAGTATGTGAAAGATCAAGTCATGGAGAAGCCTGAAGAAGGGAGAACCAGAGTGATGGTGCAATCCTGAGGTCTGCTATAAAAAGACACATAGTAGAGAAAGCATTTAGATTGTCTGAGGGGTAAGTCCAATAATGCCAATTTAAAGATAAATCTCTCGCTTTTCAATCCCATGCCTTAACAAGGCTTCAAGGTCAACCACCACATTACCTGATGTTGAGGATGAGTAACGTGTTTTTGAAAGCATTATTGCAAAGGGGTTAAAACATACAATCTTTTGTGAGCACTGCAATTTCACTGACACAAGTGAAGTTACATGAGGGATGAGTTATAGAGATAATTTGCAATTCAATGTACCGTGTAATTCACAATTTTTTGAGATGGATTTACTGAGTTCATGTAATTCTGCTAAGGATTCCACAGTATCTGAAATGTCTCATTATTCTCTTCAGTTCTAAAAATAAGCCCAAACAGTGTACAGCTGTATCCAATTAGGTATTGGGGCATTCTTCTTCCATAAGTAGAGATCAATCCCCAGTGCCAATTGCACAATAATTAGTGCAATTATTAAAAAGAATGAAGACATGCTTATCTCCTGGAGGTTCTCTTTTACATTTACAGAATAACTTAGACAAATCTTTAAGCCCTTCAAAAGCGTAGGGAATCTTTTAACTCTTTTCCCTAGAAATTATGAGTTCTAGTTTATGACCAAATTTCCTAACTTGTGTAAGTGGAAAGGCATGACACAATATCCTTAAATTTAATTTCTTTTAAATACCCTTACAGTCCTTTACAACCTTTGCAAAAACCTCAACTGGGAGTCAATTCTTCATCCTTTCAGGTTGACATAACCCACACCACTTAATTTATCCTAAAGTGAAAGGTAATCCAGAGAAGTGAAGAGAAATACAGTGGGTATCTGCTATGGGGATTTCCTCTGCATTTCCCACAGGAACAAAACTTGCTCCTCTTACAAGTGAAGATCTGCAAAGCATAACTCATCTATATATTTCTTGAGATTTACTAAATATAAATGAGCAATAACTGTATGTACAGTAAATTAATGGTATCTGACTGAAGGCAATAGAGGTACAAGGAGGGACTCCACTTAAAATCCAGACTGTGATGAGTTTTCTCTTGGACCTGAGAATGAAGTGGTTTGAGTTTGCTTCCTAAAAACATAGCAGGTTGACATAAACTCAGACTCAATATTTTATTTCACATTTTTTTATTCTGATCTAGAAGCAGCAATACATTGGAATTAAACTAACTTCTGTGTGTGCCATTTAATTTCCAGTACGATTCTGGAAAGTCCTTTGGAACATTCCTTCTTCTTTTCAATGGATTCATGATCTGATTATTTTAGGGACTATGAAAACGATAGTGCAAATATTTATGTATATTACCTCCACATACAGGTATTAAAAATGTACAACTCAGTTTTTATGTAAAGCAAATTAATATTGGAGAAGTGCAATCTATGTGGCAGTTTTTCACAACCAAAACTACTCATAAATGTTATTGGCAAGAATATGGAGAATATTTATTATAATTTCAACTACAAATCTATCCATGACATGTAAGACAAATTTCCTAAAACTGATGCAAAAATATTTTAAATTAATCATTTGCAAACAAAACACATGAAAATATTAAAAATTTTCAAACTCTATAAATTATGACAAACCAGAAAAAAAAGATTGAGTTATGGTTACCATATAAAAATTTATCTAGAAACAGACAAGGTGGTAATTTTGAAAGTCTCTACTAGTAAAAATTTGCTTCCTTGGACTGTACTAGCCTAGTCCGATGTCCAGTTAGCTCAGCAGATGTTCTACAGTAACTGTGAGACAAACACTTAACAGCTCTTTAATTATAAATCTATTTCTTGAAATTTCTATTCTTTTGTATTTCTGCTTTTTATAAAACAGTGCAGTAAGTTAACTTGTAGTAAAGTATCCCAGTGAAGATGTTTCTAACTAATAAACCAGAATAACAAATTAACATTTTGTTCATTAACATTTTACTTTTTCACTGGCTAACAAAAATACACTTGGAGGAAGTTTCTCTATTGCTTCAAAATAGTTTGATGAAAATGATGTTACTCCTATTCTGCAAGAGATTCTAGGGGTCAATTCCCTTCCTGCCAGAGATGTGGTTCTTCAAAGAGGTGTTCCCTTTCATTTTCAGATTAAGTATCTTCCAAACCCACAACTCAGTAATATTCTACCAACCTGACAGAAGCTTGGTTTAACAATTATCCATGCTGCACATCACAATCGAGTCAAAACTGTTGTCAACTCTTGTGCTTCTATTGATGGCTGAAAGAAATCAATAATTATTTACAATGTAAAATATGCCTGCTAGCCCAAGGCTACAGAATTCACATTACCAGCCCTTGCTTCCCTTGAATTTAAAAAAAAAAAATAAATACTTTCTACTTTAATTTACATGGAAATAATTTGACCCTTCGTAAGCACCCTGTGTTAACAAATAAGTAAAGGATACAGGAACTGTTTCCAAGTCCTATAAAAGAGGTGTTGGTATCCCTTAATGGACTTTTAGAAGACCTTTTAAATATTGTAGGCAAATGAGATCCTTCAGTGCAGTTTATCCTTAGACTTTTATTCTATAATAGGGAGGGAAGCAGAAAGAGTCAATCAGAGACAGATTGTTCCAGACAGAAAATAAAGAACCTCAGGTATGGAGGTGGTTCAAATGGTCTTACAGTAGGCATAAAAAATAACCAAATAACAGTGTATAAATAGAAACCAAGGTTGGAGAATGTGTTTACAATATCCTTTTGCCACTGAGAAGCACTTGGAAATACCTAGCTGTGAGAGGAATAAGAAAAATATGGTTTCAGGTCATTCTAATTGCTGTGTACCATCAAGCACTAAAAGTCTGTCGGTTTTGGGTACCTCACTTGTGTAAGGAAATGTGGGGGAGGGTTATTATTTTAGATTGTGTCAAAGTGCTCTACTTCTTTTCTTGCCTCAGGTCATGTGTTTGCAATATGAAAAGAAATTAGATTTGCATATTCATTGTTTTCTAACATAGTTTTGAGTGACCAAAAGGTAACAGACATTTCCATCAAAAAATACATTTTTAAAGCAATGACTAGTCAATGGACCAACTTTAACATCCTTAGTAATGTTTCCATGATTATCTCAGAGAGTTGATATTGTGCCTAGAATGATAAAAAAGAAAAGTATAAATTTATTATTTTCAAGGATTTATCGTTTACCATGATGGGGTGCAGATGATTATATAGAATTCCAAGTGACACAGACTGCATAAGGCTGATAGAACAGAATTCAAGAAAAAAAACACTTTAAGGTGGATTTTGAGTGAAGAGATGTGCAAGAATACAAGAGGGGAAAATGCAAAATTTCTGCTTCTGGACATAAACACTATAAAACTGGATGGGAACAGGTATACAACTAACGTAAAATTAGACATAAGATTAGCACAAGTGAAATATATATGAATGAAATAAATTATGTTACAATAACTATAATTAAATGTAAAAGTGGAATTTAACTAAAATATCTACAATATAGAAAGAAGGTAAAAGGTCTTTTTGCAAAAGCATTAAAGAAACCCTTGTTTAATAGTGCATGAAGCCAGCTAGCACTTGAAAGCATCACACTGGCAATTTCAGTAGTAGTGTCAGGTCACTTATTTCTACTGAGCATCTTTGTTTTGTTGTTTTTTCAGTCACGTCTCTTCCTTTCCATTGCCTGAGCAGTTGACAGTAGTGGGGTTTCCTTAGTCTTGAACTGAATGCCAAACTATCACATGGAAAGTGATGAAAAAACGCTGAATTTTTAAAAAGGCATCATCAATAGGTTGGGCTTTCTGCTTTTGCTTTGAGATACTTAAGACAGTGCAATAATATTAAAAATAAAGAGAAAACCTTTCACCGAGGACAGCAACAAACACTGACTGAACAAAACAACTCCTGCACATATCTCAGACCCCTGAGGACGCTCTGCAGCTGTGCTCATTATACACAGAAAACAATCAATCACGCCGGCAAGAAAAAGGAAAACTCAGTCCTTTCCTTCCAACCTCCCAAGTCTCCAGCACCAACCACACAATGTGCAGATTTTCCAGGTGCTGAGACATGGAGGGGATGCACCAGCTCACTTCGTGGGATGGGGCTATTTGGGATCTTTGAAGCAGAAGCCTCTGGAAAATATCCCCTGGCTGAACAGCCGTGGCCTCTCTTACACCGTGACTTTCTCTTACTCAGCCATACACCCTCTCAAGAACTAGCTGAGTTTACCAAGGAGCAGAAAAGATGAGTGCAATGAATAGCCCAGATCATGGAATGGGTGAATGTGTAGCTAATTAAACGTCTCTGTAACATCAGTCCAAAAGAAGTCAGGGATCCTATAGGGTCACTTAATGTACAGATCTGAAGCTTATAACATTTTCATAAGCTTTGGGTCAAAGCATTTCCCAAGTAGGAAAAGTCCTTGGCTAGTAAATAATGTATTTCAGCAAACCAGAACTTCTCTTCAAGACATTAAACAACAGATGTTTCACTATGCTGTGTTAAGAAATCAGAAAAAAATGCTGTAGAAAAATATGAAGACCACTGCTATTTAATATCTTAAAAAAACAATACAAAATCAGTTGAAGTGACCTTATGCTGGGAATAAAAAAAATTAATTCTTTATTTGTACATATCTGAAAGATAAAATGCCACTAAAAGTAGAAATGAAGGTGTGCAAGTCTAATTCTTAAATACCAATATAAATAGGTGGCAAGAGTATCTCAACCCTTCTTTCCAGCAGTGGGATAATCAGATGTATAAATGACAAATTGCAGAGCATGAACAAGAACATATGTTTGATCTTAAGGGCATAACTTGTCCTTGATCTAGAAGTGGAAAATTTTATTTACTCCTGTTTCAAAATGATAATGGAAGCAATATTGTGCAGAAGCACTGCTACAGATGTCAAAAGTTCCACAAATAAAGCAAGTAAATATTCTTCAACAAAACAGAATAATTGTTTCCACAAAGTCTTACTATCTTACGATAAGTGCACTGAACATTTTCAAAACTATCAATATATAATTTTCAGAGCCAAAACATGTTCAGTCTTAAAAGTGAAACCTAAAGTCTACTCTACAGATAAACTGAAGAGTGCATATTCTTGACAGCTCTGAAGTTTTCACTCTATTTTGGCTTTGGACAAAATATGTTGCTTGAAGGTCAAAAAAAAATAGACCTTTTCCTCCCTTTACACTGACTTATAAATATTAGCTCAGTCCTAGTTCAGTGACAAGACTTGACCAGCAGAATATCCTTAACAGCATTGTGATTTGCTCTCATAGATGTAACTTAAAGACAGTAGTTTCAGACAAATTATTCTTGTGCAAAATGTCAAACACCACCACCTTATTTGTGTTGTGCAGTTGTCCCTTAGAATAAGCTCTTCTAAACAAAATTTAAAGGAGTATGCATACAATGAACATATATCTTTTTTCACATGAGGTGTCCTAAAATTATTCCAGAACAAATTCCTATTTACTTTGCCAAAAAATCTGCTCAGTGAAAATCATCTCATAAAGCACTTTCATAAAGCAAATACTTCCCATTATTGTGAATTTGTTATTCAGTTCACATGGTGTTATCATTTCTGCCATTTTCTTAGTTAGAACCTTTCTTTTTTTTTTTTCACTATTTTAAAGAGAAATGAAAAAAGGCGCATTAATTTTTATTTAATTTTTTTAAATTAATAATCTCAGGCACAGGCCCTTTGATGCCTTGCATATTCTGCCAAGCTCATAGGAAAAAATCTCACTGAATTCATTCTGAGGGGATAATTAATTCCTCTAACCTATTTCCATTTACAGAAGCCATGTTTAAGAAGGTTTGAAAAGGCAAAGTCAATCCTGTGTTACAAGTGTGCCATGTTAGACTCAGCATTATTAAGAGGAATCACATCTGAACTAAATATTGAGCTTTGAGTATAAAAGCTGCAACATCAGGACTTGAAGAATGAACTGGTTAGTCTTCTGTGTAGCCTACACACAAGAGGAAGAAGTAATCGAGATTGCTTTGGTGCCATATCACATCTAGTCTGTGACCCATTTATTTAGATAGAAGTTAAATTTGCTTCATGTACCCAGGCATATCACTCTTCAAAAGTCTATCAAGATTTTGTCTTCTGTTAGCAAACTGTATCCCCATACCAATCTATACATTCTTTAACACAACAGAAAACATTTCAAGGGAAAAACAAGGCACTGAAATAGCCAGTTTTAAATATCTTCTGTTAATGAAGGTTGGAAGAAAACATCCAAAATGTTACAGGATATAAAAGGTGTATCTCATAATTTCCTTTCTACATTTACAAGAGAGTCCCTAATGCCAAGCATTTTCTGATAACGCCATGAGAGCTTGGCTGGCCCTTTCTCTCCACATTATGAACTTTTTGCAGTTTTTCTTCATTCTAAGAATCCCTCAACTTTCTTTCCATTGGGTACAGCCATTTACCCCTTCCCTTCCGAGTCTGTGTTTGCTCAGCAATGTTCTACAATGACAGCCTTTTTGCTGGAAAGGTGACTTGTCCCATACCACAGGAATCTCCTGAGCAATGGGGATTCATCTTGTCCCAGTGCCACCTGCTCAGCAGACTCACATCTTGCTCATCTGAGAAGAGTACAAGGGTGTCTTTGAAAGCTTTTGCACTCCAGCCTTGCCAAACCTTACCATGCCTGAAGATGGGCCCTACAATTACTGTCTTTCCTATGTTCCACAGCCAAGGGGAACTCAGAAACCTAGCAAAAGCCTTGCCTGTAAAAGTAGGAAGTAACAATTTCTTCAAATGTGAACTATGCTTTGTATAAACCACACAACGAGCATAAACTCATCCATCTAACAGCTTACAATTGCCGAATTCCCACGGTGTTCTCCGCTGCACTCATTTCATCCCTGTGCCATTAGCAAAGCAACCTCAGAATGAGACTCACAGGAGAAGCATCCCACTGCATTTGCCTAATAGCAAAGTTTAAAATGAACCTGTGATCAAGAAGGTTTCATCTCTGCCGTAAACTCTGCACAAACTTTTCACAGGAAAAGGTTTTCAGCACATATTTATTGATTTCTGCAGCAAGGCCTTTCTTCTTGTTACTAGATGTCAATTTCATAAAGCAAGAATATATCGATTGCCCAGACTTACAACATTTTCAGATGATCTACAATGCCGTAGGACCTACGAAGCATTACCAGTATGTTGGAACAATTCCAGCAAAGAGAATGTATAAATATAGATAGACATGTACAAATTGTTTTATGTACTTGCATAAAAAACTGAACACAGACCGAAAATTTTAAATATCCTACTTGAAATGAGAGTATGTTGCTTAAAAGTAAACTAAAAAAAAATCAAAACAAAACAAACAAAAAACAGACCAAAAAAAAAAAAAAAACACAAAAAACCCCACCCACCAATCCCTTTTAGTTTATGACTCCACTTTCATCTTTGCAAATATGCATAAATCCTAAAGGAACAGTGTCTTTCTTTAATGCTTTCATTCAAATTCAATGATGTTCCTAATTTTATTTATGACATCCTTGTATTTTACATAACACAGAAAGAAAAATTAAAAATTTTGCAATATGACATTTGCAAAACAGCATTTATTATCAATTACGTTACATACTAATTTTCTAGTGCAATACATAGAATATAGAGAAACAGAACACAGGTGAGAAAGAGCCAGATTAAGGATGTGTTTTGTTCCCACCTCATAAAGGCAAAATTTTTAATACAGCAGATGATAGCAGTTTTTTGTTGAAATGTTTTAAAGCTTTTGACAGGTTTAAAATTCATGAGGCAGAACAAAATCTCAGTGTGAGATGGAGAACTGTGACAAACTATTTTTGTTTTTCATCAGTCTTCTACTGCTAACAGTAATGAAGCACAAGCCTTATGTGAACACAGGAACACATACCCTGGAAGCCTCAGTAGGGAAACTAATCATTCCTGTATCAATCCATTACAACATTTTAAAGTAATCAAAGTAAAAAGCCTTCAAAAAGGCTTTTTGCTCTGATTCATCATAGAAAAAAAATTCATAGTTTTTCGCCTTTCACAGTCAGTTTCACTCTGTCCTACCTTTCATACAAAGAAGAAATACACCAAGACGTGGAAGTGAACCAACATCTTCTTCCTTAAATAAAGCAAACCTGGCTGATACTGAAAGGCTGAGAGAAGTGAGATGGTTCAGTCTGGAGAAGAGAAGGCTTCAGGGTGACCTAATCACAGGCTTCCAGTACTTGAAGGGAGCCTACAGGAAAGATGGAGAGAGACTATTTACAAGGGCATGGAGTGACAGGACAAGGGGGAATGGCTTCAAACTGAAAGAGAGTATGTTTAGATTGGATACCAGAAAGAAATTTCTTACTGTGAGAATGGTGAGGAATTGGAATGGGTTTCCCAGATAAGCTATGGATGCCCTATCCCTGAAGTGTTCAAGGCCAGATTAGATGGGGCTTTGAGCAACCTGGCTTAGTGGAAGGTGTCCCTGCCCATGACAGGGGGTTGGAACAAGAGCTTTAAGATCCCTTCCAACCCAGGCCATAATATTATTCTATGGGAATGGTCCTGTGCAGGGCCAGGACGCAATGATCCTTGTGGGTTCCTTCCAAGTCTGCATATTCTGTGATTTTGTGATTCTATGATACCCGACATACTTTTCTTTCTTCTTCAAAGTCTTCTTTATATCACCCCTGTCTCTTCACTGCTCCCCTGTACTGCTTAGAGCAGATCTCAGTGTCACCCTGAACACTTAGCCCATGCCCAGGTTTAAGCACATGCAGAGTCTCCCTGCAGTCAGAAAGCATTCAGAGTTCTGTTACGTGGCCCACAATATTTTAAAAATGAAAAAACTCCACACTTCTTTCCTCCAATAATGATCAGAGGAGTAAAACCCTCCAAGTACAGCAGAACTCTGTCTCCAACTGAGAGCTGGGCATCGTTCTTTGTGCAGCCACAACATCCCTAAAATTCAACTTTTGCACTTATTATTCTAACTTTTGGGTTATCATTTTACATACACCTACACAGCATACAAACATAAACATCAGATACAATTTTATTGTAAATTTACATCTAATACAGTATGACTGCCTCAATGATATAAGTAAAGGTTAAAAAGAAAAAAATGTGGGTTTTGCCAATGTTACTGTTCTTTTTCTGAAATAAAGCAATAATGGAAATCTCTAGTCAGGAAAACTGCACTTCAAACCAGTACTCTGTATCTGATTCACAGAAGCAGATATAAGTTAATTTTATTTTTTTTTTCTATATACACTTAAAAAACTAGCTTAGGGGTAATCTCTGCTTCCAGAAGTAATAGTTTTACCAATTAGCAAAAAAGTAACTAAATTATCAAAACCAACACCACAAGTGACTCACTGTTGAAGAGATTGACTCTTAGATAGGAAACAACAGCTACCAGGTAACATCTGGCACAACAGAATTCCTGTGGAAGCACAGCCTCTTAATTCTTCTCAAATGACAGTAAATAGTATTCAGCAGCTCAAAGAAACAAAAGTATTTCATAATAAAACTTAAAAAGGGGTTGTTTTAATTGATACACTGATTAGTTTAAACATTAAAATTCAGAATCCACATACCAACCTCCCTTTAACAACAACAAGAAATAAAAATCAGGTAAAACTAAAACTAAAACAAAGATTTAATATGTACATATGCTTTGAAAGACCTCATTCTTATCCCTTTTTTTTTTTTTTTAGGTTTTCTATCACAACATAAAGCAACTTTTAAAAACAAGTCACTTGGTCAAATAATCTATTTGGACTTTATTCAATGTGATTTTCTAGTTTTAAGAAAACCTTTTTCAAAATAACACACTTTCTGAGCAGTACCAATCTAAATGAAGAAATGTCTTCCAGTTGCAAAAATGGAGGGGAAGGAATCATGTAGAATGAAAGGTTTCTCAATCATAAATCATCCTGAAATAAAATGGAAAATTCTTTTCCTCTGCTTTAATTTATTATATTTGCTCATTAGCAAAACATACACAGGAATACCTCTCTTAGCTCCTATTCCAAGTTGAGGTCCCTATTTTTTGCATTATTCCAGAAAGCAAAGATGGTGTAAATGGTGTTGATAGAGGAAAACATCACCATCTGGTGAAACCTGCAACTATGTATGTGTGTACTGAATTAAGCTCACCAAACAGGTAATTTTTGTTAAGGAGACTGGTATTATATCAAGTTAGAAATTCTCAGACCTACAGTGCAGTGTAAAAAAGCATAAAATAAAATCCTACTGACACCTTCCCCTTTCAGTCTTTAAAATGTATCCTTTCCTGAAGAAGAAAATTCATCTTTTATATGTTTCCATATCAAGTCATTGGAGTCCAGCTAACACAGTTTTGCATCACAATCTCTATATATTTAGTCTACTATAATGAAGTAATCCTTAGAAATTTTGGTTATTTGTCACTATGTTGAGCTACTGTACCTCTAGCAGAAAAAAAGAGCCTCAACCAACCAACTGACCCACATCTCTCACAAAAAATATCTCATGAAATATAGTCAAGTACCATCTTATACTGTAGGTGAATCACCACTTGTGGGATTAAGTGTGTCTGTTTTCTAGGTAATTTGAATTTATGAAAATGTCAATTAACTGATCTAACAGGATCGCTAATGACTGCTTACCTATATACATGTATATATATATCTATATCTATATCCAACTGAAGCTTCAAGATCAGTTGTGAAATTCCAAAGTTATCATTCTGCCCTTTGTTAATTTATCTGATGAAGAAAAATGCCCTTGCAGAAAAAATAGTCCAAAATCCAATGTACCATTTAATCTGAAACTCTGTACGATGAAAAATGGAATTTGGGATGATGCTGTACCTGTAATAAAACTGATTTCAGTTGCTAAGTTTTCATAATCTCTCTTTGCCAGTGTATGCAGTGGTTTATTTAAACCTAAGACTCTATCCAGTATATTTAAGAAGTCATGGCAGGCAGGTGAACACTGTCATTTGATTTATAATAACTAAGAATGATTCCATTCCTCTGGACTTCCTGAAACATGAAGGTATATAAAAAATTATGTACTTGAGGTCTTCCAAAATTACTGCTGACACACTAAGCTAATATAAAGGGATTTTGAAAGACATGCAATGATGATATTGCTCCTCGTGTGCCTCTCAGCAAATGAGAGTGCAATATTAGAAAGGTATTATTCCATCCATGCAAAGTTCTTACTTGTTTTAATGAATCAAAGTTCTTAGGGAGTACTGCAAGCAGCTTATTAAGTTAAACTCTCGAGCAAATGCTTCAAGGCAAAAAATATGTGATTGGTTACAGAATAAACAGGTTTTAAATGGTAGTGTTTGTTTCTGTTATAAGCTATGGAGTAGTAGGAGGATACTGCTGATTCAAGCATCAATACAGGAGCAAAAATCTTTTCCAGGAGCAATAATAATGCAAAATATTCCTTCTTTCATATAATTACACATTCAAAATAGAAGCTCTCTCAACATATTTTAATGAAGTTATTAAGAATAACTTTAGGGCACTAGGTGTTCTGAAGAACTCCAGCACTCCTTGAATAACAATATTCTTACTCATCTACGATCACAGTGTCATAGGTCCCTGATGCTTCCACCATATAGGCTGCAAAATATATTATCTTCTTAGTGGAGAGAGTGGGGTGGGACTAAAACTTCCACAACACTTTACATAGAAAACAAGACAGACAAAAACTGGATGACCAAGAAGCACCTAAATTATCATCTCATTGAAACAAGACATCCTTCTACTCAGAATCAGTTCCTACAGTGTCAGTGCTGTTGACACTGTCCAAACTTTTAAAAGTAATTCAGTGTCATTTTTCTTATAGCAATACTATTTTCAAAGTCAACTTTTTAGAATCAGCAGTCTGAATCAGCTTTCTTATCTATTCGAATTTTGTTTCTGTTCTTGGCAAGTGTCTGAAAACTCAAACTGACATTTGAGCTTTGAGGATGGGTCATCACTGGTCTACAGCTGGTGTTTGAATGTCAGAAGGTCGCAGAAGCAGAATAACCATGGAAGGGCAAATTACTAATCAACATAAGGTCAAGAGATCCAAATTCCAAAACCCATTTTCCATTCCTTTCTTAAGATCTAATATGAAGGGTAATGATGGACCTACTGAACTATGTTTAAATGGAATTTATGATATGGTAGGAAAATGCAGATACTGAAGCAGCCTGAAGAAGGGCATGTTTGTATCACCTATCCCTAAATCTCCTCACAAAACCCCATGTAAAATTGGTGGAGAGGATCAGCAAAAGAATTACAATAGGTAGGATGGTCAGTTAGTTGTAACAAGGGTATTTGAGTTCCAGTATGGTCTTGTAAGGACAAAGACAATTTTAATCATAGATTTGTTGCAAGAGGCTTTAAATTAAACCACCAGATATTCACCTAACATCAAAACTAGGTATTAGGCTTAGCAGCATCTGAGAAGACCATACTGTTCAGGAATTTGCTGCAATACATAAAGGCTACCTAGAATGTGAAAATCAAGCTGCATGTTTAATGGTGACTGCCTTGTAAATCAGATTAAAATCATATCATTAAAGACAATCTTTCTTGCTAAAAAAAGAAGAAAAGCACATCTGGAATCTATACAGTCAGACTGGAAAAAAACACAGTATCTTCATGTGCATTTATATGGTCTGTATGTAGACCATCCATACTTTACATAAACTACATTGTCACTCTCCACTGACATTCCTAAAGGAGAGATCATAATACAGGTAATTTCATGAACTCATAATTTCTGGGGTGTATTCTAAAATTATAAAGCCACCATAACATCCAGAAAACACACTTACAAATGTTACTTGATAGTTAAACCCACAGTAGCAGCTTACAGCAGCACTAAACTGAAACTGTGCAGTGTGATTTGTCTGACGTGATTGTTAAACAGGCCATGAGGCACAGAAGGGAACAAGGGCAGCACAGTGCTAGGCAACATTTTTTCCTACTTTTCTGTCAGAAAAGGTGTTTCCTACATGTATAAAAGGGAGCAGCAGTTTAGGAATATCAGTGATACTTTTGTGTGAAATAATCAAAATTAATAATTCCAAATTTTTGCTTGAAAAATATTCCAATTCAACTGCATTTACAAAGATTGGTCATATTCTTTACTATAATTATCCCATTATAAAGGTTTCATCTACAATATATAACTTTCCGAACTGACTGATTATATTTTTCCTTCATAGAACAGAAATGAAAGACGTTTTATAAAGGAGCACTTTAAAATACGGCTTTATCTTACAGGATATCCCATATGCTAGAAACCATCCTCTCTGTCCTGGAAAGCAGATGAACATATTTCATGCATGAGACAGACAGTGATGTCAAAGCAACTAGGAAGAAAAGTTCCCCTGTGTGGATATTTGTCTCTTTTTTCTTCAAAGATGTGAAAGCCCAACTCAAAAAAAATGCCTCGTGCATCCATCCAACCCCACTGCTGATTCTTGTTCAGGCTTTCTTGCCTGTTGGACCAGAACCTCACAAAGAGGTGGAAAGAGAGGAACTTTCTTTTTAGGTCCATCTTTATTATAAACTGATGGAAATAATGGTTTACACTGGAATAGGCTTAAAGAATTTTATTTTTTTTTTTCGTTTCAGTTAAACTTGGAGAATAATTATCTCATAGCTCATTGGTCTCTTTCTGTTTAAAATGGAATTCATCTTTCATAAACACACTAAGAAAAATGTATTGTCTAACCTAACAGTGAGCATTCACAGAAAAGAAAAATCTAAATAATGATGATGAATATCACAAATCCACAAGCTCTCTTTTTAAGTGTTGGGAATTGCCAGGTTCAGATGTTGCTACTCAAAAGTAAGTATTTTGCTGAACCGGTGTAACTGTGCAGTAGTACTACAGCTGCATGTATTATGCAAATTAGATTTTGAAACACTTTTGTTTCTTCTGCACTGAAAATTGGTATTTTATAGGCATTATGCAAATGAGATGTAGTAGAAATAGTCTCTTTTTTTCCTCCAGATAAATTTATAAAACTTCAAAAAACTCACTAAAGTATGTACATTTCTTCAAATTGCAGGGAAAAAAAAAAATACTTAAGACACTATTTTTCTACATTCCGTGTTAGAAAAGAAATACTGCCATGGTTAATAAACATTCCTCACAATCATTTGTGTCAAGGCCAAAGGCTGAATCCAGAGTTACAGAGAGCAGTTGTGCTTATAAAGCAATTTCTTCTTCAACGAACAGGAATAAAATTCTCTGAAGTGGATGCATGCCTTTATAATCCAAATGTAGGCTTATGGATTTGCAGTGTTTTGACTGAAGTCACAACCATTTTAACATCTCTGTAATTGCTATCCACACTAACAAGATTAAAGCAAATGGGAAATGTTCATTTCTAAGTGTAAATTGAAGATCTGTTGATATACTGAATTATTGATATATATGACTCTGTGTACATAAATATGTTATTAACCACTGAAATCATTGCTTTCCCAAGTTCAGAGAATGTGTTAAAAAACTACCCTTTGGATTTTTCTATGTCCTTCCAATAACTATTGAGACAGCATGAATAAGTAGCACAAATTACTCTTTGCTTGGCATAAAACAAATTAAATAAAACCACATCTTAGGGAGCATGACCTGTAGACACCTCTCATATTCAAAGAGAAACTTTTAAACTACCATGTTCATAGGAAGATAAGCATGATAAGATAAGCTAACTAGTCAACAGATGAATGGTGAAGAACAGAGAAAACTTTAGAGAGAGGTGCGTATGGGGAAATTAAATAAATCAAAATTTCACTGTCTTGTCTGATTTACTCCATATTTTGTCTGCCTGTGTCTGTAGTGACTTGTCAAACAGATCTGTTAGACTTCTGCAGTTTTATAGAGCAGCTTTATAGCACATCCAGTAATTAGAGAATTACCAATGCATAACATGTATTTTGCTCTTTTTCACAGCCTTTTCTCAGAAAGAAAAAAAAAAAAAAAGTATTCACAAAATAACAAGACATTTTTAGCTAGAATGACTCAACCCCCTGAAACAGATATTTCTATTTGCAAATGGTGGATTTGTAACTACAAACAATTTAGAAAGTGAAGTAATCAATTTCCACAAGTTTTCCCATCAAAACAAAATGCACTTGCCTAGAACATTCTTCATCAAACATGGACTATTGGGTTTAACACAGCAATGGCTGTATGAAAGCCAAAGACTTGTTTTATAGATTCAGACTAAAGTGATCTGGTTATGTTTTCCAAGAGTGCCTTACAGAACAAGTTGCTGGAAACTCTTCCTTAATTGAATTACGTTGTCGCATGTCTTCAGAGAAAGCACATCATCATCCCCTTGTACTAACTTTGAAAGAGAATAGGCGTGTAGAGATGTGCTATGTAATTTCATTGTGGTTTAACCCAAGTTGGGAACTCAGCACCACACAGCTGCTCACTCAGTCTTCTACCTGGGTGGGATGGGAAGGAGAATTGGAAAAGCAAAGGTAACACCTGTGGGTTGAGATAAGAACAGTTTAATAATGGAAATAAAACATAATAATGTTAAGAATATTGTAATGAAAAGGTAAACAACACCAATAAGAAAACCCAAGGAAGACAAGTGATGGACAACACATTTGCTCACCAACGACCAGCCCATCCCCCAGCAGTGTTTTCCCCCTCCCAGCCAACTTCCCCCAGTTTATATACTGGGCATGTTGTTTTATGGTGTGGAACATCCCTTTGGCCAGTTCTGGTCCTAGCTGTGCTCCCCCCAGCTCCTTCTGCATGAGCCCATTGGCAGATCATTGGAAACTGAGAAGTTCTTCACTTAGTGTAAGCACTACTCAGCAACAACCAAGACATCAGTGTGCTACCAACATTATTCTCTTACTGAATCCAAAACCCAGCACTATACCAGCTACTAGGAAGAGCATTAACCCTATCCCAGCCAAAACCAGGAAAAACTATTAACTGGTTTTAGCATCTCTTTTACATTGTTTTTAAGTACCATTGAGAAATATCTACAGGCATCTCTGTCTATAACACTGGAGTTAAAGTAGGAATTTCTGATTAAATATTTGAGTTGTTAAGCAACTACTAGAGGAGCAGGTTCTTCCTTTCTATCTTTAGCATATTGTGACTCCTGCAAAGGAAGAGAGGCCTTGCAGAGAAACCTCAACAATTTTAGAGGGCCGGACAATCACCAACTGCATGAAGTTGAACAAGGGCAAGAGCCAGATCCTGCCTCTGGGATCAGGCAGCCCTGGATGTACAGACAGACTGAGGAATGAGAGGCTGGAGAGCCTGGTCCTGTGGAAAGGGACCTCGGGGTCCTGGCCAGTGGCAAGTTGAATATGTGTCAGCAGTGCCCTGACAGCCAGGAGAGCCATCCATGTCCCGGGGGCATCAGGCAAAACATTGCCAGCCAGGTGTGGGAGGGGATTGTCCTGCTCTGCTCTGCACTGGGGCAGACTCACCTTGAATATTATGGCAGTTTTGGCACTGCAGTATAAGAAAGATATTCAGCTATTAGAGAGTGTCCAAAAGAGGGCAACAAAGATGGTGAAGGGCCTTGAAGGGAAGCTTTATGAGGAGCGGCTGAGGGCATTTGGTCTGGTCAGCTGGAGGAAAGGAGACTGAGGGGAACCTCCAGTTACAAGTTCCTTGTGAGGGGAAGAGAAGGGGAAGGCACTGATGTCTTCACTCTATGACCAGTGAAAGAACTCAAGGAAATTATGTGAAGTTGTGTCAGGGGAGGTTTAGGTTGGATGGTAGGAAAAGGTTCTTCACCCAGAGGTTGGCTGGGTGCTGGAACAGGCTCTCCAGGAAAGTGGTCACAACACCAGACCTGACAGACTTTGAAGGGTTTGGACAACGCTCTCAGGAATGTGGGGTGATTTTGGGGGCTGTCTTCTGCAGGGCCAGGAGCTGGACTTCAACGATTCTTGAGTATCCCTTCCAACTCAGAATGTTCTGTGATTCTGTGAATCAAAGAAGTTCATGCTGCTGATGGTATAACCCTGCTGAGTGAACAACCCCTTTCACAGTGCTGCCAACAACAGTGAGAAGACATGGACTTTTATAAGTAATGGATTATTTAATAAGCAATCCACTGAGGGAAAAAAAGGACCATTAAGACAGATCATAAAATATCATTCCTTCCCTTAGAAATTCTCTTTTGAAATTTGGTATGACACTAAACTGAAGAAAAATTCAGAATTTCTGAACAGGAATTAAAAAGACCACTTAGGAATATAAATATAATTTTATTGAAATACATCACATTCTGTAATATCAAAAGATATATGAAATACTGTTTCCATTCAAAAATAAAGCAATAAAGTTGGAATTAACAGTGTAGATCTAAGTGCTTTGAATTTTTGCTGGTAAAAATTTGTCAGAATCAGCACATTATCAGTATTTAGATTAGGGAAAGGCACAATTCCATAGGGAAACCATTTTCTTGTAGGCTTTCACAGCCTTTCCTATAAACCATACCTTCTGTGGCAGTGTTAAAGAAATGATTACACTTGGGAAATCAAATTCCACTGGCTCAGAATCCATTCTAAGAACAATTAAAATAAAGTAAAAAGCCTAGTAAAATAATCTGTTTCAGTGTCAGCTATTACCACTGGAGGTAAAGGGTCAAGATTCTCCTTGGCATTGCTTATCTTAAGCTCTTGTACTGTAAGAGAGAAGTTCAACTTAGTATAAAACATCTGGTTCTGCTACTCTGTTTGAAATCCAGCTTTGTTGAAACTCATCTGCTCTATATTAAGTTATCAAAGAGCTTATTGTTTTATCTGAGTTTTAACTTGTCTCAAAGGAAAATTTTATAAGGTTTTTTGACAGCTTTTAATGTAATTATTCAAAAGACAGTGCTGTTACAACCTCATATTTAAAACATGGAAATAATTTGACAGAAAAAAAGCATCAAGGACATTAATTTACAGTGTGACTTAGGAATTAAGAACCTGCCACTAAAGGTCCATCCAGCCTCGTGTTTTGTTTCCAACACCAGTTTGGTTTTGTGAAACACCACTAGTGGCTGGAGATGGGTTAGGACAGGAATGGCCTCAGATGACACCTTTCTTTAGTGCTCTTCCTGCCTCAAAGCTTTTTTAGTTCTAAGGCTGCCTTAATGGAATATAATTCCTGGTAAGTAACTTCATAGAAACTTCCCTTCTATAATTTTGCCCAGTGCGTACGTTAATCAGATAAATAAACCCTTTCTTTTTCAGAAAATATTTTCACAATGTTTGCTCATTTCCCACATTAAAACTTTTTTTTGTTTTCAAACTTCCTGCACGCGTAAACCTGTGCACATTAAGTTTAGCAGTCTTAACTGTTTAACCACAGCTACGCTATGGGCTGAGAGATTCTGGATCACTGTGCAAACCCAAGAGTTTATCTAACAAAGAACACTCCTAAAACTCCAGGTTCTTTTGACAAAACACATGCACTCAATTCTTGCAAACTCTGTGATTCCAAGAAGCTGCCTGTCCTCTGATAAAGGGGTCATTTAGCCATATAAGTCAAATGTGTCTGGGGCCTAACACAAAGTCAATTGAAATCAATGGCATTTGTTCTATTGACTTCAGCTTGGTTTGGCTTAAATCCTTATTCTCTGTTCCAGCTGCCAATTCATTTCCAAAAGTGAATTTAAGCATGTGCTTTAGTGATTTAGCTTTCCTGAAGAGGGATGTCTTTAAGTACAGGCTTAAATGATGTGTTGAATTGGGATTTTAAATGCTGAATGGGAGTCCAAGTTTAATTTTCAGTAAATTTCCTAATATGGTATAATAAATTCTGAAGAAGTGTATTTGGGCATGTAAATTTAGACAGGAGTTAAAACAATGAGTGAGGATAATTACTCTCCTTTGATACATTGAATAATTCAACATGTTTTTCTCTTTTTAGAAGTTAATTTTTTGAGAACAACAATATAAAGTTTAATGGTCAAGAACAACACACTGACAGTTACAATATTAAAAAAAAACCATTGTTTTTAAGCAATTAATGCAACAAGGCGAGTCATTATAATAAAATATATTTAATTGCAAAAGTGGGTGATAATCCATAGCTAATCAGTTTTCACTATACAAACCTGCTATCATTTTTAATTTTGGATGGAAATTGTTTTCATATATCTTTAAAGGACTCAAAGTCCCAAAATAAAAGTATTCATATGATTGTCCAGAAGATCCACTTTCATCCAAACACTCCTAGATGAAAATTCACAGATTTTAAGTTAATTTCTGGGGCATAAGAAGAAAGGCCTATAGCTGATAATACATAATTTAAAAATATACCTGAATACCTTTCAGCAAACCTCTAAATAAAATAAATAAATAAATAAATAATTTGGGCTCTGAATTATTACATATCTTTAATTACACTACATTTTTAACATTAAATAGAGGCAGAGGTTTTCATTTTTGGTTTAATCTAACATGTCTAAGCCTGAGCCAGTAAATTGATTGCTAAATGAATATTAATTCCATATTTCTGTGCTCTGACAATACCTCGATATTTCAGGCCTGAATCAAGACTGCATTGTGTTATAAAATAAAGAAATTGTACCTGTTCCAATTGACTAAATTTTGAACCTTCACTTCTCATTACTGTCTAAGAATGCAATCATTCAGGTTTTAGGAGAATTAAATAAGGATATATTCAACCCTGGAAAGCTACACATTCTGTTCTTCCTCAAGGATCCATTTTGACCTAGTCCCAGCTTACATCTGGGGAAAATGATAAGAATATATAATTTGCAGTTACATATATTGGTGGATACTGAGGACAACAATCCAAAACATCCTTTCAGTTACCTGGACATGACATAGATTTTGAAATTATTTTTATCTGCACCTCTGATAGACAGTTTATTCTTTTGAGTCATTTCCATTGTCTTTCCCCTGAACGGTGTGCAGAAGGTCAGAATTTGTCTTTATATTACCTGAAACGTACAATCCTGTAGAAATTATCAAGGAGGCCTTCAAAGGTACATATGATGAAGTCTAAAATTCAAGTTCTTGGAATATAGGAGTAAACATGGAGCAATTTAATATGTTTGGGTTTTTCACTATTAATCCATCCAGAGGGAGTTCAGAAGTTGAAGTTAAGTCAATAATAAAAAAGTAGAAAAAAGTCACAACAAAATTTCCAAACTAATTTTTACTATACCTATATTTCTATTACAATTACTATATTCTCCCATCATTTATTCTTCACATTACCTTTTGGAGTTACTGTGTTACTGAGAGATAATAGAGACATGACATGCATTGAAAATATAAAGACTGTTTGAGACGTTTTACTTCTTTTGTCAGAGAAACTAGTGATCCCTGAGTGTGGTGCACTGTTAATCATATTCCAGTGTCCCAGCTCACACCCTTTTTGATATTCCTGGAGAATAATGACTACAAAAGACTACACTCATTGGTACCAACAGACTGATGTGGATTCAATATAATGCTGAATGTGTGAGTCCCTTTTAATGAATGCAGACAAGGTATCCTGACCTGTCTTTACTTCTACTTTATCTCCCCATGCCTTTAGCTACAAGGCACACAATAATCATACATGAAAGTTATGTTACCTAACACCACCTGCCTTTTAGGGCTCCTCTAGGTTAATGAAATGTCTGTGTGTTTCATAGACTCTCTTTTCTGCTAATAGAAAGCATAGGAATTTCATAAACCTTCATATTGATGTAAAATGAGATTTGAAATATTTAAGAAACGTTTGTGGAAAAATAGATACCCTGTCAATCCAGCAATGGAAAAAGGATTCAGAAGCCCTCTCCGGAATCCTTCATCAGCACGTAAACTACAGAAAACACCAGGACGCTGATTGAGAGGGTAGCTGAATGGATCAAAATACAATTCTGACTGTCGTGATACAGTAATTAAATTATAGCACTCAAATGTTGCATAAAGGTCGAAATGATTTTGTAAGTTGGATCTTCAGGGATCAGTTATACCCTCATATAAAAGACATAGCTTTTCCCTCTCAACATCATGATTAAAGGTATGTAAAAATGGATGTTTCTACTTAGAAATGTGTTTAATCACTTCAACTGGCTCTGCAAATTTACTTCAGCCTATGGGGATCTGCTGAATATTGCCTAGAATAACCTTTCAGAGTACACACAGTCCAGGCTGGACTACCAGCCCCTGCTAAGTTCTCCATCTGTTCAGATCTTAACCAAAATAAAGTGGTTCTCTCTTTCAAAGAAATAACCCTTCTATTTCCCCTTCCACAACCAGATCTTGTCATCACATATATCCCTCACAATATCCTGTCTTTTTTAATGCTGCAGTTTCTCCTATGACTCACCCCTGAAATCACATGGACACTTAAACTTTCACATGCACCACCTTCCTACCATGCAACTGGTGCATGTCTTTGTTGCCAATGACGCCGTGCCTTTCTCCAAAAGGCAAAGGACCTATGAAGTCCCTTCCACACTGAACACATTTCTCTATAATCACCAATGGTATTTATTAAAGGTGAACTCCAGCACTATTCCTCCCTGCTCTTCCCCCTTCACTCCATGTTATTCCCACACTTGACTGCTTCAGCTTATGGGTTGCTAAACTGTGATTGAGCAAGTTCAAATGTGAGGCTCTACACAATCCCATTCAAATTTTTCTTGAATGCAGACTTCTGCCATGCTTATCAATCCTGTTGAGCTGTACAAAAACCTGATGTTCTCCTTCTGCCCTTAGAATGTTGGCTCTGAGGTCAGGAATCATTCCTTAGGAAATACCTTTCTGTCACAGAGAATACTGCTGAAAATAAACAGCTGCCAAAAAGTACAGCTCTTATAGAATTGCTCAAACAAACAAACAAAAAAACTTTGCATATTCACTTGTAAACAACCACAGGTAGCTTGGTTCATGGGTACCTAATGGGTTGATTAAGGATATTTTATTATCATGTAGAATCACTAATAGTTTCAGCAGAGAAACCAGTATCAGCTTTTCTTCTATGGCTATCAAAATTATTCAATTTGGGGTAGCCTAAGTGCCAATTAATTTACCCATCTCAAAGCCCCTCAGACCATCTGTGAAACCAACAAGATTATTGGTTGTATTTTATACAAACATACGAATGTTCTCAACTGGTCACAATAAGGTTACAGGGGGTTTTGTGTTATCAATAAAAATATATATATTCATATATATATAACAATAAAAAATTAAAGTGTTATTCTTATTGAGGGATGTATTTTGAATAGGCACTTCAGATTGTCCTTAACCAACACATCAAATTAAAAGGTAGATTAGAAAAGCAACTGCTGAACATTAATTTTAAATTTTCGTGAGATTCATAGACAATAAGAAATTACAGAGTTCAAAAGCAACTCATATATTTCTATTTTTGCAAACTGGCTCAGTTGGATGCCTAAGTATTTCAGTTTTGTACACCATCCATAGAACAGTGATGATATAGTCAAGGTGTTTTTTTCCATCAGAAACATTTCTTTGTAACAGAGCTTTCAAAATTACAAGGGCTACACTAAAAAAGAAGTACTGGGTGTAATAGATCACTTGGTCCTTCACTACCATTCACCAGATATAAATAAGCTCCTAAGGGGCCCTTAATTCTTTCCACCACATAACATTTTGCAGTGTGTGTGGTTTACTGTGGCAGCAGCTGCACACACAGACACAGACACACACCGACAGCAAGAACCATCAACAACGACCCCCTTACTAACAGAAGGCTTCTCTTTTATACTTTTTCTTATCTGTCCATGCATACACATCACACTCTATTAGCCAAGCACTTCTGTCCACGAGCCTTAGATCATCTTCTGATAGGTAATTCACATCTCTCCTCATGTTGGTAAGACTCAAAACATATCTTGTTTTTCTCAGTTGTTTTTCTTCTTTCTTCTACTTTCCCAGGTATCTGCAAGGC
>JAWWTY010000001.1:15192944-15213123 GCA_035222235.1 Margarornis squamiger
TGTGTCAGTGTATTTATTGTAATATCTTTCATTAAATTGTGAGTCTGACTTATAATCTCTCTTGTGGAGGATCCATTGCTCCTGCTGGTTTACCTTTAAACCAGCACGCTGTTAGACTGTAAAAAAGTCATAATAACAATACCACAACCTCAGAATAACAATACTCCTATGCAAAGGATTGTTCCAAAGGTTTTGCATGACTCAAGAACAATGGACTTGAAAAAACCCAAGCCTCAATATATTAAGGTAAGAGGCAGTAAAAGTTCCTTGAGGAACTCCTTTGTCTCTTTTCCCAAGAAAGGAAAAAATACAGAAGACTTGATAGTTACTGGTAAATATACTACTAAAAGGAAAGCTAGCACAGCACACAAGGGAAGTAAGAAGCAGTAAGAGAAGAGAGGAACTGCAAGAAATACGATGAATAATCTAAAGTATAATAAACAGGAAAATTAGGACAAACAATATAATTAAGCATGGGTTTAAAGAGATGGCACAAACAGTGAAAGAAATGAGCAAAGCAAACACAAAACCAGAAATAACTGTCAAGGGATATAAAGAAACAAGAAATTATTTTATAAATAAGTTAGAAGAAAGTAACAAAAGAAAATGAAGATCTGCTGCTTAAATATGAACCAAAAATAACACGCAACAGAAGATACACTAAAAGCTGATGGGTTTTTTTGTTTTTCCAACTGTTTTTAAATTTAAGT
Organism: Margarornis squamiger; assembly: GCA_035222235.1. Classification (NCBI taxonomy): domain Eukaryota; kingdom Metazoa; phylum Chordata; class Aves; order Passeriformes; family Furnariidae; genus Margarornis; species Margarornis squamiger. The sequence goes on from JAWWTY010000001.1 coordinate 15,193,655, forward strand.
GATATTTGGAACATTGCTTCAAAATTATTTGGGCTGTGTTTGAAGGATACTCAAGAGAAATCCAGTGTACCTCTGGGAACATTTTAAAGTATCTAAATACTGTGTAATCTATTCCCTTTTTCTCTGTAGACTATTCACAGACACCTCGAAGCACACATCAGAGTATAAGAGAGATTAAAGAACATATAATATTATACCTTATCTTTTATTGTAATGGAAAAGACAGACTTGTGCAAAGAAACCCTAATCAGTCTGTTTTCAGAAAATGAAACAACGATGACTGAAATTATTACACACTTTATTAACACCTAGAAAATAAGATGACATAGATTTGTCAAGGACAAAAATGCCAAACCAGTTGTTTTCCTCTTTACCTAGACATATGTCCAAGTTAACAAAACAGGTATTTACAAAGATTTTGATGCCTTCTACACACAAACACCTCATAAATTAAGGAAACTCTGTCTAAACAAACAAGGAGTAACTGGAGTCTCAAAGCAATGTGCATAAGCTTATACATCATTACATTGTCAGGGCACCGCAGGTGGTTTCCAACTGAGATCTCCTCCAGAGCCTATTCTACTCAGTTGCCCTTGGATAATAGAACAATTTTATGAGAAAATGGAAAAGGCATTCACAAAAATTATATCAAATACCAGTCCGGGCAAGGCTGTGAATATTTTAAAACAGAGGATGCAGGTTCAGAATGCTCATGACAAAAAGGAAAATAATCTTTACAAGAAGGAATGTGAAAATCCAAGTGGAGACCACATCACTGTATTTCAGAAGAAAAAAAATAAAATGTGCACATAGGAAATACTTGGCTACTCAGAAACATAGAAACTTGCCAGAAAAGTGTTTGGAGGGATTGTGGGTCACAACTGAAAACTATAAAAATACCAACTGATTCTTTTATATATTGCCAAGAATGTCCCGTGTAAGAGATATAAGGAAACTATTCCTCCCAATGAAGTTCTAATGGAGCCTCAGATGCTGTTCAAATGATTTAAATGCTAAAAGAAAGACACAGTGATCTCAAAGGAGAACACTCAGTGGAGTGTGGTTTGTTTCATTTGGAAAACAGGAAACCAAAAAATATGTAGATAAGAAACAGATTTCTAGTATGCAATTTTTTTTTTTTTCCTAAAGGCCTATGATCAGTTTTACACATAAAAACATCTTAGGAAGAAATATTTAAATCAGATATGAAGTAAACATCTTAACTTTAGTCTCAGAGAAACTTGAGCATTTGAAATACCCTTTGCCGGAGGTATCCAGCACAAATAAAAAGTATGTTTTTTGAAGAAATTCTCAACTGCTTTTAAATGCATTTTTCTTAATCTCACAGCTTTATACATTGACCAGGTCTTCTATCCATGCTCATGTTTGTCAGGATGCGAAACCTAAAAATTGGTTTTACCTCAAAGTGCTTAGGAGGCCCACTAATACAATTTATTGCTGATCTTGTTAAAGCCTACTGATGATTTACAGTGTGTTAAATCTGTTAATGCTCTTTTCCAAAGTCCATGAAATCAAGCTATTTTCAAGGCTGAAAAATCAAAACCATAGGGCTCATAACCTGAAATTTACAAATTTTTCACAGCCCTAAGTAATGACTGAAAAAAAAATCAACCACAAAATAGATTACATATTATTTAGCTGATTATGAAATTGATAACTGTTGGAAAGGTGCTCTACATTTTCAATAACATCTACAGTAATTGGTTTGCAACAGTTAAGTATTTCAAGAAATCCACAATTTAATCTGCCTGGATAACACTGTAACTGACAGGCCTGCTCAGGAAACCTTTTTGAAAAGACCATATATTGAAATCCCTTTGATTTTAGAACACTTTCTCACAATATACCAGGACATACTCAGAAATGTCAGTACTGGGGATTTTTCAAGTATTGAAGAATTTCTTACAACTTTGAAAAGATTTCTGGGGGTTTTATTCATAAGTATCGATTTTTAATTTTCTAATTATCACTAGTAACAGTAGGCTTTTTTCCCTCAGAAGACTAAACTGGTGAAGGGATCACTCTTCAGTTTTTCAGTCTGTCCAGCTTCATCCAATTCAGCTCCCTTGGCCTCAGAAGAACTGTTATCTCTTACAGTGGTGTGGAAACCTCAAGAGGATACCTATAGTAAGATTACTTGGGTTTGGGGTTTTTTTAATATATACTAAGGAAAAGGAAAAAAAAAAAAAGTTCTCCGTGTCTTAATTAAAGCATGATTTTTTCAAATATGGTTTTCAGATGAAAATTTTCACTTTATGATGTCTGTGCTTTAAATCAATCATGTTGTGTCATATAATTCTGATGCAACAAGACATAAGACAAAATTGCAATATGATTAATCCTGACAAGTTAAACAAGTAAAACTAAAGAAGAAAATTGTTCATATTTGTTAAGGCTTTATTCAATCATAATTTCTTCCTTCAATAAATGCAGCAGAATTAGAACACATTCATATTTTTATTTTTTTTTACCTGTATTAAGATTAGAAAACTATGGACTTTGGCTAAAATAGCCAGTTGAAAGCTATTTTGACATTACAACAAATTAATATTATTTGATTTGCTCATTTGTATGCATAATAAAGATATTCAAATAGAATATTTTAAGCTGCCAAAGTTGCTGGGTTGTCAAGCATAGAGAAGATTGTGTATATTCCTACTTAAATCTTTTTATTCTACACATAAATAATATTCTCAACCAAATCCAACTCTTCCAGTGTTTGTAGGTCCATGTATGGCAAAAAAAAAAAAAAAAAAAAGAAAAAGAAATTATCAACTGGTCCAAAAAGAAATTGCCAATGGAAAAAAGGGTAGAGCCATAAAACAGAAGAAAAAAAAAATCCATTTTCCTTTAGATATAGCCTTATCCTTCTCTTACCAACATTGTCTTTCTCCAACACACATTCTTTTTAATTCATTTCAATGGACATTAGACTTTCTAAGCCAAGAAGGAATTGCCCTTATATAAATTGTTGTTTTGGTCACTGCAGTGAGGTTGCCTATCAGATCATCTGATGAAGGTTCTAAAGAAATGGGCAACAGAACACTGAGGGAAGAAATACAAAATTCACTTGTTAACAAGGACTATCCTGTAACCTACCAAGTAGCAAGACTTTTACGGTTTCTTTCCAAGTTCTACTACAGTCTTAATCATAATGGTCTAAGTAACTGTGCAAATTTCATGCCTCAACCAGCAATAGATTTTGATAAGAATATGTCAAAAAGGAATAATAATTACAGTGTGGGGGAAAAAATATATTATTCTGTAATACTCTGCTATTACTTTATTGAATATTTAATGTTATGAAAGTAGTAATGTTGTGAAAGAATTAAATTCAAGAGCCTTAGGCAAGCACTACCAATCACTAGTATCTCATTTTATACTTCTTAATCTTATTATTTTTTTCTTGAATTTGGTGCTAGATTCCTTCCAAAGATGGAATCATCTATGCAATTGAATTCTGCTTTTTAGAAGACTCAGGAAGCTTTAATCATATTAAGTGACTATAACTCATATTTGTTATTATTGAACTTCACAATGAGGCCTGGCATGCCAGATTTTAGGCAACGGTGCTGTACCATGTAATGTTTCAGGTTCAATTTTGATATACCCTGTAAAAAAAAAAGGTGCTAAAATGTTGGGTAAAATTTTACTTGCAAGGAAATAAATAAATACAATTAATAAACTTTATTTTTTTCCCTTCCTGAATAGTTAGGTAACTTTAAATTGCATTTTCCTTAAACAAAATTGTATCTCTGCTGGGTCGAGTCTTCATGAATGACTGATATATGAAATACTACTCCACTTCCATGGGCCACAGTGGACAACCTGTGTCATCACAGCCTTCACAATGGGCAGCAGGTGCCTGGACACCTCCTCCACCTGCTTCTTCACTGACCTTGGTGTCTTCAGGGTTCTCCCTCTCACATATTCTCACTTCTTTCTCCCAGCTGTTATCGTACAGCATTTTTCTACGCTTTCTTAAATAGGTTATGAGAGCGGGGTCACCAGTATCATTGATTGACTCAGATTCAGCCAGTAGTGGGTCTGTCTTGGAGTTTTTTGGAACAAGATCACTTCAGCGCTGGGAGAGATCCTGGTGTTTTCTCACATAACTCACACTTGCTCCCCCACTACTGAAACTTTTCCATATAATCCCAAGACATTCCACCCTCACCTCTGTGAATTACTTGTATAAGAATTATTATTAAAATACACATTGATCACACAATCTATTACCTTTGCAAACTTCACTTAAATCAACAAGAAAACTGCCCACACAAAAATCAAAACAATGTAATCACAATACCAACTAAGGCAAACAATTTACACATACTCCCCCATTCATCCCTTCATGAGAATTACAACTGAAAATTTCCCACAAAATTCCTTTCTTTTAGCAGTGTTCACTCTATGTTTTGCCCAATGCCTCTCCCAACTGTCCTCATCTCGAATTCCTCATGCCCCATGTTTGGTGCCACAAAGAATTGTGATGGGTTGACCTTGGCTGACTGGCAGGTGCCCAGGAAGCCACACTCTGTATGCCCTATTTCAGCAACGCAGGGATCAAGATAAAGACAATTTAATAAAGAGCAGGGCCATGTGCAGAAGCCAAGAGGGAAAAAGGGATTCTCTTCTTCCCATCAGCAGGCAATGTCCAGCCACTGCCTGGGAAATAGGGCCTCATCTACACCCTCTGGTTAGGTAGCTGTCAATAGCAATATGAGCTCCCCAAAGCCTTCTCTCCTGACTCACTGTGGTTCAACAAAAGACAAAAGCCTGGATCACCTTCAGTCCTTTCTTCTTCTCTTACCAGTAGGTTCTTCATATGCAGGTTCTGCTCACTCTGAATGATCTCACTGGTTTTGCAGTGATGGCACTGAACATTTAGAATATAACAACTTCATTCTAGAGAAACCAAATCCAAGTCTTCCCAGTGTTTGTAGCTCTATGTATTGCCATCTATATCTTCTAAGGTTTGCAGATGGATTAAGTTCTTACCATTTTCCTTTAAGTATATCCTGATCCTTCTCTTACCAATATTATCTTTCTAGTGCTGTACATTGTGCATACTTATTTTAAGGAAACATCATGTTACTCATGCTCTTGATAAGACAGGAAAATGTTTATTTAGTTTGAACACAAATGGTCTCATACATCTGTGCAGTAAAGTGTAATCAATTTGCCTCAGGTAAGATAACAAGAAAATCCATGGAAGAGGATCCAAATATCTCCCCCAGGTTTAGCTTTGTTACAAAGGACCTTTGGCCAAAGCCAGTTTTTTGATTTGGTTGAAGACAAACTCCAGTGTTGTCATCACAGAGACTCAACGCAGATAAAATAAATAATATTAGCAAATATTTTTGTCAGAATTTTTCTGAAGAAATTAGCTTTATGAAAATCTACTTTTTGTTTAAACTCTGAAAGCAGGGAACAAATCTGTGATGATGCCAGATGGCAGTGAGCAAGGCAGTGACAGCAGGGGAAAGAGACAGACATCAAGGACAACAGACCGCCAGCTTTGACTGTGCCAGAGGAGGCAGAGATTTGCCACCCCAGAACAGCAGCCAATACAATGGGCAAAGCTTCTGCCACAAATGTACATCTCTCTCCCATCCAGTCTCACCTTGTCCTCTCCTTTCCCACAGTAAAAAGAGCTGCCAGCCCTCACCCCTTCCCAACAGTCCATGACACACAGAGAAAGACAACATGAGAAGAGGAGATATCTCTACCATGGATAAAAGAAATAGGAAATACCCAAATACATATATTCTTTAGTGTTATTCAGCACTGTCTCTGGGTTAAAAATAAAACATTCATTTTGCTATTTTTTGTTACTATTAAAATGATACACAGAAAGAGTGACCTCCTCCCTACTAAAAAGATTTCCCTTGCAAATCTCTTTTCTTTAGATTTCTGGTTGTAAGTTGATATTTTTATACTGCTTTTAAATTCCAGCATGTGCAGTGCTGAAAGACTACTTTAGCACTGACAGGTAAAACAAAAGATGATTGATGTACTGTCCTCCCAAACAGTAAAAGACAGCTTGCTTTCCTGAGGTGATACACATGTAAAATAATGGCAGCTGCATTTCCTTCAGCATGTTTGCTTCCAAGGAGAAGTAGATTCCTAAGAAATCAGCAACCTCCCCCTTGACTCAAGGAGGCAGCTTCTTTGCTGATATAATCCCTGCTACAGGTGTCAGAAATGTACATCCAAGAAGTTAATCGAATTCACTAAGAGGAAATTAAGGGGGGAAGGGGCCCTCAAACTCCTGCCACCATGCATTTGCTTCATCTATTTACTCACAGTAGTTTCCTAAAGAGAAAGGGCTGCAAGACATGCCAGACATAGTTTTTCCCTTCTCTAAGTAAGTGAGATGGAAACATAACCTATAATTTTAAATAATGGAGGATTTTAATGGCATAAAGGCATGGATGAGTTAATTTGTTTATAAAAACAAGCTTATTTCCCCTCCAGTTCTAAGATATCAATCTGCTGCTTTCTTCTTGGGAAAAGCTCACAGCCCTGGATTGCATGCATCATTATGAGTTACAATACCTCCTGTGTAAAAGTTTAGCTTTACAGCATGTGTATCTATAAATTAACATAAATTGCCATGTGGAAAGTCACTAAAGCAGTTGTTCTGCTTAGTTAAGATTGATAATTGGACTCTGAGCTATTCAGAAATTCATGAGATGAAGTATATTGAGCTAATCCCAAACACTAAAGAAAGACCAAAAATCAAAATTTTACTTTTTTGTGTTAACTACTTACCACATTTTGAATTAAACTGTGTCACCTTGTTTAAAAATACCTATTGCTGTGCTGAAAGAAGTCTTAAGTCTCATTAGCCTTTCTAAAAACCAGTTTTCAACCAAAAATGTAGATGCTGTTTCAGAAGTAATTTCCAGGCTTGAAAAATAGGCACTGTTAACTTTATCAACCACTCCCATTCACAGAAGGCTCAACTCTTCTATTCATATAGAAAAAAAAAAACCCAATACTAAGTGTCACTGGGAAAATCACATCTGCACAAAACTAATAATCTTGGAAAACTGATATCCTGGTTCATAGCAATACCCTGAGATGTTCCACAGACTATTCTGTTTTTCCCCTCATAGCTTTAACTTTTTTTTTTTTTTTTTTTTGTGGGAAAGATATTATTTTTATTAATTCATGTGATAATTTTGTGGTCTTATCTTGTGAGATCAAACAGATCACACACAGAGAAAAGAAGGTGGGAAATGTTTCAAGGGCCCATATTTTGTAGTTTCTTGATGCTGATGAAAGTAACTGAGTTAGCAAAGTGGTTATTCAGGAAAAATCTCCATGCTATTTACAAAAATCTATTTCTGGTCTATCACTATTCCATAAGACATTCCACACACAAAGTGACTTTTGAACTCTGCTCTTCTTTCTTGCTTGGGAAAAATGCAGGATCTTTTCTTTGCTCCTTCCCTTGTATGCCAGAAGCAGTGAGTATAAGAAGTGTGTGTTCACCTCTGAGAGCTCATGTCACAAAGGGAGCAGGAGAACAGAAAAATTAATTAAGGGGCCCTCAGTAAACTCAACTGCCAAAACTGGTATGAGAAACGGGCAAAGCTTCAATTCTTGGAGTCAAAGGTAAACAAGTGTTGCTATGAATGAGGGCGATTAATGCATTGATTTTTCAAGGATCAGAATAATCTGAAGCTGCAGTTTCAGACAGTAAAACCCAGTGTTCTGCAAGGGAAGAGACAGGGAAAGCATATTATCAGAAAAGAATGTATTGGCAACATTGCAGTTGCATAGGCTTCAGGAGGCAGTGCACCTATAAGTAGAGATGAATGCAAATGATTTTTTTTCTCATGCATTAATCTGATAACTTTTTAGTCTTTGTTATGCATCTGAGCTTCAGATTTTGAGACTGCCAACACTGAGTGTTCACAGTGCTTTCCTCACAGACCAGCTCTCTAACTGTGAGTTTCAGACAGCTTGTTGACATTCTGCTCACTCTCTCCAGGAGAGACAAAAAAAGCAGCAGCCAGAGGAAACAGGTGTGAGGAGAAAACTAAACAGTATTAACAAACCTGGTAGGATCTATTTCTACATGGTTTTATTAAAATTATTTTTGATCCAGTGTGCCTACAAAGGAACCTACAAAAAGATGGAGTAAGAGATAAAGCACTATCTTATTTTGACTCTCTTCTGCAGTCAGACAGGGGAGGAGAGGTGAAAATTACAGTCACCAACAAGGCTTTAAGGGAAGAAAGCAGAATGTGTGCTTTTCTGTTTGGTCAGGTTTTTTTATTTTATCACTACGTGTCAGTTTGAGTAACATTGTGACATGAAGTCTGGGGCATTAAGATCAAACACTTCATGATGTTCTGCAAGTTTTAGATTGCGCTGCTTTTACAACCAGAATAAAACATTTTACTGTGCTTCACACTAACTACGGTGGAAAACCAAGACAACATGAATGCTTAAGCAGAAGTCCCAGTCAGCCCAGCTTTTTTTTTTTTTTTTAACTCATCTAACATTTGATTTGAGTGTCAAAAAGAGACACTTAGCAAGGTCTTGCACACAAGCACAATTTTGTGTTTCCAACAATGTCAGAACCCTTTTCAGAGTGCACCCTTTTCTGGGTGAACTACTCGCTTCAAAGGATATTATTGGGACTTAGTTGTAGCTAAGTCTGCGTTCCTTCTCACAGCATATTTCCAAAGGGTGAATCTGCTTTGGAAACAGGGCTGACTACTGTGAGTAACAAACTGAGTAAAAGGGTTTCTATATCTTAGTCATTCAACATTCAAAAGAAAGGTTTGATTTAGAATGCTGAGCCTTTTAGACTTTTCACTTCAAAGTGTGACCCCGTCTGTTCTGTCAGTCTGACAGATGCAGAGTTGAAATAGATGGTGATACATTTGAAAAATGACAGGTTTAAAGATCCTCAAGGCTGTCAAGAAAATCTCCGTTTTCTGCATGGTGGCAAACTACAAAGAGTAGCAGTATTACAAAGCAGAAAGTTCCACTGTCAAAACAGGGGGAAAAACCAAAAGATTTGGGTTTAGAAAATGTTCATTACTTTCTCCCAAAGCCTCAGTGGCTTCCTCATTTTGAGAAAAGGGATAATAAGGGGGAATATGTACAGACAAAAAACCCATTATATAGCAAATGTGTACCAAAGCAATTCTACCCAGAGGAAAGAACTTCATCACATCATTCAGCTAAATATAGATGATAATTTATCAGTATTGACATATATGGTGAAGAGTGCAAGAAAAATCAAAGTTAGTGCTTTGGGACACAGAATGACATATTCCCTTTCAGCTGTGATTCTTTTTTTAACAAGTTTCAACCACTGAAAAAATCTTTGAAAATAACAGTGATTTAGAAAAAGTAGCTTAGCAGGAATGTATCATACCATTCTGCTTGATGTAAAACAGTGCATTTCCCCCTCTGAAACACATCTTTTTCTGGACATTCAGCAGTAAATATGTTGAGTCTCAGAAAGGATATTTTTAATAATTATGTATTATTTGCTGAAGAAGCAGTTTTAATACTACATCCTGTGAGTATCTTAAGTAGGGAAAAAAATCTCACAAATATTGAAGTACCACAGTGGTTTGTTCCAAGAGGACACCAAAAGAACTTCTCCCCTTCTATTTAATATATATATCTATTTTATATTTAATGTAGTCTTATAAGAGAGATCACAATTCTCCATAAATGTACAACAAGGGAAGAAAATACAAATCCCAACCAAAAAACCTGGGTGGACCCTGGAAGCAGGTAGTTTAAACTTCAGCAGAAGTTCAAGAGGAAAACAATCACTTTAATCTTATGCTATTACAGCACTCCAAGTGTGGAGAGTCTTCCAATGGACAAATATATTACTCCTTTTTCAGTGAAACTTGGAGTATAAAGTGGATTTAATGCCAATGATTCTTCTGAAAGGAAAAGACAATGGTGTGAGACAAGATAACCCTTACAACCTTAGATGTTTAGAAGCATCTAACTTTGCTCTTCCAAGAAATTTTCACCTGGGAGTGTAATCAAATTCATTTTGAACACAAATTCTGCTCTTCCAAAAAGGTGCTTAGTCTGCCTATAGAGAACAGTTTTTTCTCCATGTTTTTTCTAGAGTTGTGAAACTTCTCCTTAAAAAGATAAAGTACTGAGACAATTAGGGTGGAAGTAACAGAGGGAAGAGGCCCACAGAGAACTCAACAATTCTTCAGCTCCCAATAACAAAACTCATCTGGGGTGAGGTGCAAGATAGAATTCCCACTTGTGTTCCCTAGGGATGCTGGATACTTCTTTAAATCTCCATTCCTTTGTGTTTAAAAAAAAAAAAAAAAAAGGCGAAATAACAAAACAACTAATTCCTTCCCCTACTTTCTTATCTTGATGATCAGAGACTACTGTTCCTTCTCCATACATAATTTAATCACTACCAAAAAGTCTTTGGCACGATCTTCATTTACAGACAGAAATATATAAACTCTGCTTGCGCATGCTGCACTACAGAATTAAAATGTCTGGCAAGCAAATATAAACTGTGCAGACAACCTTGGGCAAGTTATAAATGAGGTTTCAGGGCTTTCCTAAATATATTTTGTGAACCCAGATTTCTGCCTTTCTTTTAAATGTTATTAGTAATAAAAGTATTGTGGTCTTCTTTGCAATTGTTAAAAAGTTGCAGACACTAATGCTAATAAAGATTTTCCCATATTGGTTTAGGACATAACTAAGACAACCTTGCCTCTTTAAAAAGGTGGAGATAGCTGCCCACAATCTATTGTTTTGTGCATTTGAATGTCTCATGTTTTACAAAAAGAGGATAATACGTTCCACCGTTAGCTGACTGGACAGATCTGTCACCTCTGGCATCTCACCAGCAGCCCCACATGCCAAGAGTGAAAAAATGACTGTCACATCTGCTCACGTAATCTCTGGTTTGATATAAACTAAACCAAATGTAAACCCAGGAGTGTCACTACCAAACTTCTGATACTTTTAGTAATAAGAGAAACAAAAAGAAAAAACAAAAAGTTTGCTCTGCAGGAGATAAATTAATTCTCTCCGCAAGATAAAATTCAGTTTACATGTATATAATCTGCAAATATAGATATATAATTGGGATATTGACACATGCAGATCTTACACTGCAATGGAAGGGATGTGTGAGCAAGCACAAAATGAGCATTTGCATATATTTAGTTCAGCATTATTGTGGGTTCAGAAACAAAGAGAGATGATGTATCTTAATAGGCATCCACACAACTGAGCTCTCCTCCTCCTCCTCTTGGCTGTGTTTCTTCAGAAAGAATTTAAGTGTTTTTAGGAAACACTGAACTGCATGATCTAAGCATAGACATTACTTGATAGACAAATTTGGCAAGTGCAAAGAAGCTTGTCTTGAGAATTTTAAGATGAAAATCAACTCAACTAAAAACTGAAGAGTAATTTTCCTCAATTTATGAAGTAGGAATCACATTATTTGCATAAATTTTTTATGGAAATTGAAAAAAATTTTCTTTCTTTTTAAGTAAAAGATGCTACTTGGCATCATGAAGATGAAAAAAATTCAGTTAACTTTCTCTAATCTACTGCACATACAGAATGAAAGAAGTAAAAAAAGTTAAAAAAATGGTAATGTAGCCTTGTGGAAAACCTTAGGCTTTTGATGCATGCTAGGAATACCTAGGATCAAGTTGGACCACGACTGAAATCCACAGGGCAGAATGTGTGACAGATTTCCTGTACTGCCAAGAGATGTACCTTCTTCATGAGACAGACTAAATGGGAGACAAACTTCTGTCTCTGAGCAGTAAACAGCCAGATTGTGAAGGCCTGGAAGACAGAGTCCTCACTCTTCCTGTACCATTGTGCTTTTATTCTTATGAATTATGTCAAACTTCCAGAGTGTGAAATGTTATCATGTTGGCAACTGGCATCTCAAGGCAATCCAGGCTCAGGATGTGCCTGGCCAGAGGTTATTATCCACATAATGGATATTTCTTCAAAGGCAGAAGAATTTGGAAGAATTCAGGCCATCTTAGGATGACTTTCAGTTCCTTCAGTTTCTATTCTATATTCAGGACAAACATCTAGGTCACAGATATCTAAACAGGTACTTCACATTCAGTCAAAGAAAAAACCTCCAAATTCCTCAAATTTATATTTGCCTAAAGCAGGCATTACTAACCTGAAAGAAAGCAGCAGATGAATCCTCACTGAATTACAAGAATGCATCCTAAGGGTGTGCAGTTTTAGAACCAAATACAGTAACTAAATACACAAGTTCCCAGTCTTGTTTATTCAAAATCCAAACGAAATGTTTGAGGTCTTATACAGTAGTAGCTCAAAAGCAGAGAGAGACAGTAAGCTAAACCAAAAAGTGGAATATAGTATTTTCACCATTACTATAGAAAGGGTATTCAGGAATTTCCAACCTTAAAACAACCGCAGAAAGAACATTTTTATTCAATTTCAATAGAGGAATGTTTTAACATGAGCCTTCCAACACACAGAGGAACAAATTTACATTCTACAGCTACCTGAAAGGAAGTTGTGGGGAAGAAGGTACTGGCCTCTCCTCCCAGGCAACCAGTGACAGGAAAAGGCAAAACAACCTCAAATTGCACCAAAGGAGGTTCAGGTTGGAAATCAGGAAAAAATTTCTTTACCAAATGAGTGGTTAAGCAGGGAAGTCACAATTCCTGGAAGTGTTCAAAAAGTGCATGGATGTGGCACTTTGTGATATGATTTAGTGGGCTTGGTGGTATTTGGTCAAAGGTCAGACCTGATGATCTTGTAGGTCTTTTCAAATCTTAAGGATCCTGTGATTCTATGTTAAATTTGCAATAGTGTCTCTCATTGTTCTTTCTTGTTTAATTTTTCTGTGTACACCCTTTTCCTCTTAATTATTAAAAAAGGCCTGAAAAAGTTTTCTTTGGTATGTCACTCAACACTTCATAGAGAAGACATCAGTGATATAAAACCTGTATATCAACATGCACATTGTTAAAACACTTGTTACTACAATAAAACAACACTTTCTCAACTGCTGGCAATATTCTGTTGCCTTTCAGTCAGATATTATTCACAATCTTAATCCAGAAATAAGAAACTCAAAGAAGAAAGTTGTAACTATGGATATTGCATTTTGTCTCCTTTCCTCCATGCTCAGATAAAAAAGGCCTTTATTTTCCACTTGTGTATCTAAACAAATTTTCTTTGTATTTCAATAAGCTAAGAGAGTAGCCATGAGTGTGCTCTAAACTTGACTTGATTTACAGATATTTTTTATAAAGATAGAAAAGCATATATGTTGTACCTACATATTCACAGGGAGAGCTGTAACAAAGTAGCAGAACTCCTTTTAAGTACCTGAATTCTGTATCTGTGCTTGGCAAAGTAGATATAAATTAAGTCAGCACAAACTGCTTTTATTTCATGTCATATTCTCAATTCAGCTATTCTTTCACGGTTTTGCTTTATTGTGTCTTTGGTACATAATACAGTCCATTCCGATTTCACACTAAGTAGTCAATATGCAACAAGCTCAACTAAATTATTAGCTCTCATAAAAGAAATTATGAATGACATCTGTCTTTATATACTCCATTATATGAGTAAAATGCAAATTAAGAACATTAAACATCATAAATTTCCATTGTACAGAAATCATGATATATTCTTCCAAAAAAAAGTAAATACATGGAGTTGTTTGCACCTTAACTGCTTCAATATTTGCATAAATATCTATTGTGTAATTTTAGCAACATTCTGGATGCACTTCAGGGTTTAACAGAGCAACCTGTTCTTCCTTCTGTGCAACTGCTAATATAATATGACCACTGTTATATTTGTTACTGCTATACTCTGATTTAAACTTCTTTAATAAGCTGTAAAAAGGGACAGTTCATTGAATGAGCCACAATATTAATTGAGCTTGATAAGACAGTGTAAGTCCAGAAGTCATGCTAACTGGCTTTCCTAAAACATCAGCTGTGCAACCCTGTCTAGATACCTTCTCATGTGATACACTGACAGAAACAGTTTCAGAGTCATAAAAATACAGCAAAATTGGCAAAGAGTTACAGCTGTAGAACACAACTTATTCCATTTTTATTGCCTTGCATGAGACATCCTCTTCCATGTGAGGAACATGATGAAATTGGAAGTAGGAATTAGAGCCTATAAAACCAGATAAAGGTGTGAAGAAATAAAGATAGAACAGCTGAGCCAGCAAAAATTTAATTACAGAGTAATATGGTTTAGAAAACCTCATATTGCAATCTGCTACCATATAATTTGCTCGACCTTACTGGCCCCTTCATACCCACTAAAGAACAGCCAACATTGTTTTACTGGGAAGGCAAAAGGCAGCATGAGTGAGACTGCAGCAATTATTTCCTGCTCAGAAAGATATTGACTGACCTGACAGTGTGGTTCACATTTTGGAGGTCCACATTCTATAATCACACTAATTCAGTTGAGGCAGGTCATAAACATCTCATAATGCTACAGACCTAAAAATATGAGGAGAGAACTTTGTGTGGCTTTGGTGGAGCACCTCCTTTTAAATCCACCTTTTCTGCACTGCAAAGCCTCTCAGCCACCTCCCCCCTTCACTCTGGATCCTCCCCCCCCCTTACTCTGATAAGCAGAGGATATGACTCAATCACTTTGAGGAAGTCCTAACAGCATGCTGACATGCTCAACCTCCAGATCAAGATTACCTTCATGTTGGGTAATTAGCATGAAAAGAAAAGCTGTCTATGGTTTTCAACATAATTAAAAAGATTTCAGAATTCAGTGAACCAAACCATAGTAGTAAAAATGGCCACTATTTTTCAAAAACACTCTCCAGTGACTGAATCATGTAATCAGCTGGTCTTACTCTAGTTTGAAAGTACAATATGATCCCATGAAAATTTTCATCAAATATACTAATGCTACAAAAAGACCCATCAACCAGCAGAGCCACCTTATAAATCAGACTACAGTCAAAACTGCTGAGATAAACCATCCTAACAGATAACTTCTCTACCACTTCTCTCTTTATCTTCCTGGACTAACTCATGAAATAGCAATAATTTTGATGAAACTACACTATAGAATCACATCAGACTTGTATTCTCTTTCTCATTAAGGCATTAAAATTATTAATCACTTCAAATATCTGATAAATTATGTGATTCAACTACCCACCTTACAAAGTATGACAATGAGTAAGAAGACTTATAGCAAAATTTAATTCTTTAAACATATTTTACTGTGAAATGCTACACAAATTTTCTGATTCTCCAGTATGGGAAGTTTGGAGTTTTGCTCTCATGGTGGGTTGGCCTTGGCTAGAAATAGCTGCCCACCAAACCACTTTATCACTCCACAGCAGGAAAGAGGAAGGTGAAAGTAAGACAGAAGAAGTCTGGTGAGTCAAGATGAAGGCAAAGCCAAAGGATGCACATGTGGAAGCAAAGAGAAACAAGAGACTTTACTGTCTATCTCCCTTCAGCAGGTGATGTCTAGTCACTTTCTGTGAAGGAGCTATTCAATATATGTAGCAGTTGTTCTGGAAGACAAACAAAACTGTGCTGGATATCAAGAGAAATGCAAAGGATGGCACATCAGGCTCTGCTACTATGTGTGTTATCATGTTGTGTCACAGATTTCAGTGCGCATATTCACATACATAATTTAACAAAATGTGGCTCACATATTATCAAAATATGGTAAGTAGATGTTGAAGAGTTAAAACTGATTTGAGGTGCTTCCATGCTAAGGCACATGTGAACCAATTATTTGAAAAAGATACGATTTTCAGACTTTTGAATGCAAACAATCAGGCTCAAAATATATTTGAACTTGAGCCTCAAAATCATTCTACTGGTTTGGAAAGAGGTAAAGAAAAGAAGACATAAATCTCCTATGCATTTAAAATACAACTTTTCAGAGAAGCAAATGCAGTGACACCAAAATTTTCCACGGACTTTGCCTCTGAGGAAAAAAAGAGCAAAAGAAAATATTCATATGCAAAAATCTATCCTCTCTTTTTTCCTATGTTAGAGGAGAATAAAACATGACAAATAGATAAAATATCAGTCCTAATAAAGCCACATACATTTAGTCAATTATTTATTTTATCTAGAGAGGTTTGGGTATGCAATTACTATGTTAAGCCAATTCCATACATCTAGCCATTCTCAAAATAATGAAAAGTCAACTTTTCTTCCTCCCCTGTAGTGCACACTTAGTTCTTTCCATTAAACAGTGTAGTACAAAATTAGAACAAACTTTCATTTTCAAAGCAAAGAACACGATCCTTGGGAAAAGCCATATGTATCCTGCCAATGTTTGAGCAATTAACATTAAATTATCTGCGTGCATCACAAATTAATATATTGACCTCCTAGTGATGTGAGAAATTCAAGTATAAAAGCAAAAGAGGGAGTCAATCTGCACTCGCTGTCCTCTGAACATTTGAAATAATTATTCTTAATAAAGTGGTTAAATCCTGTCACACTATTCATACACAGACAGAATTTTTCACTGACACTGTTAGGCCTAATGAAATAGCTCACTATTAGACACCCAGCATTCTACACAATCTGAAATCATTGGAGTAAGACAGTCTACAATCTAATGATAAAATTATTTAAAAGGAATAATTTCCAAATGTTCCTGTAATTTGAAGCAAAATTATTCAGGTACATGTGATCCAATAGCTATTCTTGTCACCATAAATGCCTGTGAAATGCCAATCTGAATGACCTGGTGGTTTGTGCGTCATTTCTCATGGCCACATCATCACTGGCTGAATCCCAATGCCTGAATACCTCTTGCACCTGATGTTTCCAAAGGCACCATGGACATATGCCCTGACCTGTGCCCTCACAATTACACAGAGAAGTACCATGTATCAAAGAGCAGAGTGAACAGACTGTCAGGATACAGCTCACCTGTT
The DNA here is from genome assembly GCA_035222235.1 of Margarornis squamiger. Classification (NCBI taxonomy): domain Eukaryota; kingdom Metazoa; phylum Chordata; class Aves; order Passeriformes; family Furnariidae; genus Margarornis; species Margarornis squamiger. Next base: position 15,210,636 of record JAWWTY010000001.1, read on the forward strand.
TTTGTGAACACGTAGGGTCACGGTTTACTCAGACGTGAGACAGAGAAGTCTTCACTGCTAAATCATCAACATCCTAATTCCTTTGTAACAGATTCCTGGATTTTGAATGAGTGTCATTCATCTTTAACACCTCAGTTTGGGAACACGATTAAACTCAAATAGACTAAAGGACTGATATAACAGACACTGCAAAGAGATATACACTGGTATTTATCCAGCACTTCATATATAATATAGATTTTTATATATATATATATACCCTACAGTTAAGAAATGCTTAGTTCTCTGACACCAGAAGTTGGGACTTCCAGGAACAGAAATTCTAGTAACACTATATTAATAAAATTAATATTAATACATCTGTCATCACTCTGTACATAGCAAGAGCAGACTATTGCCTGCAGAACCCATAGCACTGTCTCCCTGATATGAGGTACACGAAAATTTTACAAGGTTCCCTTTTGAGTTCACAGAACAGGAAAAGATTTCCCTGTTAATCAGACCAAATCTCATGCTCTGGAAGGCAACGAGGTCATGTAGCTCTATTCTGAAATGCATCAAGCTTAAAGTAAATTATGTTGTTTGCCCCAATGCTTTAATGGAAAGGCAGTTTCAGCACATAACTTTGAATTATTTAGAAACTACAAGACAATGAGCCACAAGAGACAGGGAAAACATGAGAGTCATCCTTGTGATAAAAGTCATGATAAAGAGAGCTAACATTACAAACTTGTGTTCCTCCTCTCAGACACACACCTGTACTACCAGCACTCCTCAAATAAATAGTGTTTACCAGACAACAGAAACAAAAATATTTTGAAGAACTGAATAGAAATAAATAGTCATGTGACTCAAGAAAGGAACTAACTGTCTAGCAACAAAAACACACAATCCACAGTGCTCAATACTTTCTGAATAAATAGATTATGTTTGGCACACATCAGTGGAATATGTGTCAGAAACAGAGGAATCATTCTGACTCAAGAAGAATTTCCTCAAGTTTCCTTGATTTTTTCCCTGTGTGAAGGCTTCAGGATTTGATACCATTTAAACAGCCTTGGTAAAACACCAAAATCTGTTTACATGTGCTTATAAGTATATGACACTTGAAGCAATTACTCATTGAAATACTGGTGAGGGGAAGAAGAATGCACAAACCAGTCTGAAGCTGATGTTCAACAGTCTCAAGAGTTCAGTGGAGTTACTGGTTTGAGGAACTGCCATGCCCCAGCACACATCCCTTCCTCCCACCACTTCTATCACAGCACGCTCTCCCACTGGAGGAGAGCAGTACAGTCACTGTGCAGCTCTGTTGCAAATGTCAGAACAAGTACTGATCCATCTAAGGGAGAAAGGAAAAAAAAAAAAAAAAACACCAAAAAAACCCCACATTATTTCCTTGTTCATTTTCAAAAGAATTTGTTCCCAAACTTGATTCATGCCACAGGCAGTTGTGACAGCACAACAGAGGAGCCAAAGGGTAGCACAAGAAAGAAATACAGGAATCCCTTAAACTGACATTGCAGCCAATGTAAGGTAAAGCTAGAGGCTCACTGGGTAGGAACTGTGATTATCATATAAATGAAATACAGTTTCCTAGTCGGTTGACCTCATAGCCACTTCCAGTATCATGTTCCTTTAAGACATTCCTGGTGTGCTACCTTCTGGGCCTGATCTTTAGATAATATAAATCCACTGAAATCAGATGTCTGTGTTGCTTCACATCATGTCATCAATACTTTTACCGGCCTCAAGTAAAGTGCCTCAGAACAGATGCACATCATCAGGAGCCCTAACATGCTGCAATGGGTCCATTATGTTTATTTCATCATACCTAAATATATTTCAGACAGCTTCATTTTCTCCAGAGTAGTTTTCTTCTGTGCTTGGAAGGTAAATTTAAATATATTAAAACCTTTGCCTTCAGCAAAGATGCTTTCAGAACAGGAATACTCATCATTCAAATAAATGATAATGTTTTTTTCCATCAACCTGTTCATTTATCCATGCCACTATTTTTATTGATGCATTTCTCCTTCTAAGCAAGGTTGAGTTGAAATCTACATTCTAATTAACATTTTTATATGACTATGCTCTGATTAAAACTAGATGGCAACAGAGAAATTTGCATTGATCACGGAAAACTAAGGTGTAATTGCTCTTTGGTGATTAGGAAAGGTTTTACATTTGGGTTTCTTTAACAATGGTTACCTCTACTGAATAAAAGGAGGTTTCATTCTGGAAAGGGTATTCCTTTTTAAATATTTAAATCTGATAAGAATTTATAAACCTAGCATGGCATTGTACTGCATTCATTGAACATACTATCTCTTTTTCTCTCTCTTTCTTTCCTTCTTTCCTTTCTCTCTTTCTTTCCTTCTTTCCTTTCTCTCTTTCTCTCTTTCTCTCTCTCTTTCTCTCTTTCTTTTCTTTCTTTCTTTCTTTCTTTCTTTCTTTCTTTCTTTCTTTCTTTCTTTCTTTCTTTCTT
>JAWWTY010000001.1:15213223-15278286 GCA_035222235.1 Margarornis squamiger
TTCTTTCTTCCTTTCTTTCTTCCTTTCTTTCTTCCTTTCTTTCTTCCTTTCTTTCTTCCTTTCTTTCTTCCTTTCTTTCTTTCTTTCTTTTTCTTTCTTTTTTCCTTTCTTTCCTTTCTTTCCTTTCTTTCTTCTACCACAAATATTTGTTGTTACTCATCAGGATCCAGAATTGTCCTGACCTTTGATATACGTGGGAGGGACCTCTACTACTCCAGCTGGGCAAAGCAGTTGCAAGAGTATTTGACCTCCTCCGCTCTGTGCACTCAGCTAAAAGTGTAACTCACCAGTAGCAATTATGGATACTCATTATAATGGCTCAGAGAAGTGCTAGTTACAAACACAATTCCTTATCATTCAAAGGAACTTAACTTCAGGAAGCAAAGGTCATCTTTACCTACAGCAAAGGAATGTCATCCATCCCAGGTTTTATCTTCAGAGCAGGCTTGCTGCAACACACAGTTTAATCAAGGTTTATGCTAACAGGAGCCAGTGTAAATCCTAGGAGTTCTGATTTTGTGAGTTATCCTGGGAATCCAGAACAAGCATGCAAGAAATATGCATCTGTATATATTGATACTATTGAACAGTGTTCCTTTAAAAAAGTTATTGATATACCTCTTAAGATTGCAGCACTGTTATCCTCTAGAATAGCTAGCATTTGCATATTAACATTCCCAGTACTACACAATATTACTTGATTTCTTTGTATTTTAAATGCCATTTCTGACAAGGTATTTATGAGGTATGACCATCAATCTATTTTATTATTTGCTGAAGTGAGTGTTCAAAACACAAGAATAACTTCAATTACATCCATATTAGCATATTAGTTCAGGTCATGAATGTACTTTTGCAAGGAATCACCTGATCATACCCTCTTCTGGCATTTCTGAACACACAAACTGTATCTCTTCCAGATGAATCTGTGCCAGAAACTCATCCAACATGCCAAATGAAGGACATTCAGTCCACAGAGTCACATTAAACTCCCTGAAATCAGTACAGAATTATTTCAGATTCTCAACACCGCTTGCTTCCTCTGCAGATCTGCTCCTATTTCACCACGGTAAAATGTGTTGAAGCAGTGGTGCAACTAGTCTAATTTCCTTTCACTTTTGCTGCCTCACTGAAAGAATAAAGTTGGCAGAGTAATAAAAGTGTACCCCTCTTGGAACGTTCCATTAGTTTAACATGTAACTTAAAGTGACAGAAATGGAAATATTTCCTCAATGGAAAAGCACACAACTTGCCAGAAATAGAAGAGAATATTAATTCACTGGATGTTTTGGATGAATTCTACGATAATTCAGATTGAAAAGAATTCCAGAAAGTCTATAGTCCAACCTCTGGATCAAAGCAGGGTCAGCTCTGAGCTCAGAGGGTTTCTGAGGGTTTATCTAGTTTAGTTCTGAAATCCTCCAAGGACAGAAAATGCAAACCTTCCTGGACAACCTACACCAACCTACTCCTGGACAGCTTGCCTGTCCTCACATATAAGAAGTTTTCTTGTACCCAGTCTGAAAATGCTTTGTTCCAGTTTCAGCCCAGTTTCTCTCCTCTCCCCACCATGTACTGTTGTGAAAAAAACAGCTTTGTCTTTTTAATAACCTTCTTATAGGTACAGCAAGAAGGCTATTGAGTCTTTCCCCAGCCTGAACAAACTCAGATGCCTCAGATTCTTCTCACAGGGAAAATACCAGCATGACCAGCTTGAGTGCCTTCTGCTAAGCTGGCTCTGCTCTGCCTGTTTCTGGTACTGGGTGGCCCATAACAGGACAGTGTGTTCTCCATGCCATCCAATGAGTGCAGAGTAAAGAGGGATAATTACTTCCCTCAGTCTATTGGCTGTGCTGCTGTTAGCAGAGCTCAGGATGCTCTTGGCCTTCAATGCTGCCAAGACACTGCACAGTTCTACTCAGCTTGTGATCGGTCCAGAGCCCCAGGGCCTTCCACAGAGATGTTCTTTCCCATCACATCAGTCCCCAGGCTCTAACACTGCCAGGGATTGTTCCTGTCCAGAAGCAGGACTCTGCATATTTTCTGTTGAATTTAATAGTCACAGTGAATATTGCAAGCAGAGGAATCACTTCTGCACATACTGAGGAAGGATGGATAAGGCACAAGCCCCTGGCATGAAACTCTCACATTTCTTTGTGTTTGCATTTCAGGATGTGAGTCTGGCTACGCTAACAAAACCAGTGATAAAGAGGACGTTACACATACTTCTTCCACACAGATCAGATGTAATTTAAAAAATATCATGGGGTGGTTATCCCAGCTAGACAGGAGTTTAAAAAGGAAATAAAAATGGCTTTTGTGTTTAACCATGTCAGGCCCTCTAAGGCACCTACACAAACAGGTGTTTGCACAGATCCTAAAATTCAACAACACAGCATTGTTATTGGTGTGATTTTTGTATGCTTCCAGAACATCCTAAATGGTTTTCATTCCCCATTTAAACAGATGGTAATGCCCTAGTAAAGATGAATAAGCCAGATTTAATAGATGCTATGGTGATTAGACAGGCAGATACATGATAAACATCTCCTGATGAAAAATGTAAATCATTGCTCAATGTGAGTTAGATTGCCGCTTATGTTGTAGGCCAGTTAATCTTGTACAATGCTTCTGTTTGAGTAGCTTCTACTTTCTCATACCTTGCCATATTTTTAATGCCTATTTACCATTTGAAAGTCATGAGATGGTGACTAAGCTGTGTTCAGTCACTGGGCATCTTTGAAGACCCAATATTTTAGAAATCATGAAAAGGTCCTAGCACTGGACCACTGAAACTGGACCCTTGGTCTTAATTCCTCAGTGGACAGGCAGCCATAATGCTGCCAGGATTGTGCAGGGACTGTACTGCTTTATGTGGAATAAATGCTAAATGCTTACTAGATGGATTTCCACAGCTGATGTTATACACATATTAGCATAACAACCACCATAGACTGATACTCCTGGACTTCTTCTGCCTCTGGCATAGCAAGGAGCATCTCCAATGGGCTGCAGCCACTAACAGGGATTCATTTCTAGCTCTTTGCCAAGTCTTCCTTTGCCAGCACGAAAACAAAGAATGACATAGAATCACATGGAATCATTTAGATTGGAAAAGACCTCCTAGGGAGCCAAGTCCAACCTTTGACCAATCATCTCCTTTTCAACTAGACCATGGAACTGAGGGCCACATCCAGTCATTTCTTGAACACCTTCAGGGATGGTGACTCCACCACTTCCTTGGGCAATGACTAAGCCTACGCCAAAATTTAGTGACCATTTCTGTGAAGAAATTCTCCCTAATGTCCAACATGAACCTCCCCTGGCACGGCTTGATGCTGTGTCCTCTTGTCCTCTCACTTGTTACATGGGAAAAGAAGCTGATCCCCACCTGGCTACAACCTCCTGTCAGGGAGTTGTAGGGAGTGATAAGGTCTCCGCTGAGTCTTCTTTTCTCCAGGCTGGACAACCCTCAGCTGCTTCTCATCAGACCTACCCTCTAGACCCTTCACCAGCTGTGTTGCCCTTCTCTGGACTCAATCCAGTCCCTCAATGTCCTTCTTGCAGAGGGGCCCAGAACTGGTCACAGCACTCCAAGTGTGGCCTCACCAGTGCCCAGTACAGGGGACAATCTCTGCCCTGGTTCTGCTGCCACTACTATATATCGGCAGACTGCGACACCTTTCCAGCCACTCTGCCCCCAGACTGTGTTGCTGCAGGGAGAACATGGGAAACACTTTTGAATCCTGCCAATGAACATGAACTTTTTAACAATTGTTCTGTTTGTGTAAAGATAAGTGATTCTACATGTAACTTAACTTACAAAATACAGTAATTTTGTGGGTTACTATCCACAGTAATGAAGTGATACATTTATGACTAAAAATTTCATGCGAAATGAACTACTAGTCTCTAGTCAACCTTTGAATTTTTGTACATCAATTTTTGAAAAAGCCTACAATCTATATAGAATAAGTTAATATCATCAACACCTTTTAGGCCATGGATAGCTCTATTTGAAGCTGCTGCATGAAATGAAGCAAACAAGAAAGGCTTTGAGAGGCATCCTTTTTTGCTGCCAGACACCATAATTAAAAAAACTGAATTTCACTGATCTTTGCTCTCTCATACATCCCATGCTGTACCTGTCTCAAAACTTTAAATAAGCTGCATAGCAAATCATTTCACATGATTACAAAATCCAGAAGAGTTAGTATGAGGACACCTACACTGAGAGAAATGAATCAGTCAATATTGTTCATGTCTAGATTTTCTAAGCAGCAAAATGCACTTGTTTGCAGAGACTTGTGATTAAAAGCTTTAAGAATTTTATGAATTATGTATAACTAGAAACATGTGAATGACAGCACACAAAGAAATGACATGAATAAAGAATAAAGAGCAGGTGTCCATGGTGCTGAATTCATCAAGCCATCAGACATCATGGCTCATCTCTACATACAACTTCAAGGTGCTCAGACCAGGAAAACAACAGGCAGACTACAACCAGAGAAGTCAAAAAATGTATGTGAGTAGAGCAGCAGAATTCCCTAATGGAGGGAGAAAATGAAAAGGTAAGAAGATAAAAATCTCTACCAACTACTTGAAGGCATATCCAAAAAGCAGACACACGATTGCTAAATGAAAACAGCCTCACAGGCAGGAGATCCTTCACAGTCCATAAGCCTTGTCCTCTGTGGTATCACAGGTTATCCTGCCCAGACTCCCTACACAGATACTATGTTATTTCTAAGCACGAAGAAAGGAGCACAGGTACCAGTGAATAACTCCAGTTCCATTTAAAATAAAAAAATAAAACACTTTCCTTCCTGTGCAGCCTGAAATGAGATTTGTTACACTAACTGCAATGTGGTTTTGCCTCTTAAGCAGACACAGGTGTTGGAAATGTGTTGCATAAGGTGCAGCAGCAAGTATTTGAAGTCAGAAAAGAACACGGATCTTTTCCATAGAACTTTTTTTTCTTTTTTAAGGCATGTTATGATTTATTTCTCTTTTTTCCTAACATTTATGATTATTTTGTACTCAAATAGTTGAAAATTCAGAAAGTGACAAAATACTTTTCTTTGATTCTGTAAGCTACCATAATCTAAAGCTTGTATTTCTATCAGAAAAGTATTTCCAAGACAGTCATATTTCTAATGAACTTCATGTTACAGTGCAACTTCCAGTCCTCTTCTACAAGGAGCAGTAGTCTTCACAGGGCAAACCATAAAACACACTTGAGTTAAATTGCACATAAAGTAACTATAAACAAGCAAATAAAAGTGCTTGCATTTGTATTTCTGAAATTAATGATATCATAGGGCATTTTCCTGGACAGTCTTTTTTTTTTTTTCTTTTGACAATTCATCAATTTCTGTATGAAAGGGCCATTAAAAGTTTTAAAGCATCTTCTTTTAAAGCAGGTAAGTATGAAAACAAACTCTCCCCATTATTAATCTCTCTTGCTTTGCTAAATTGAACATAACTTGAAAGAGATATATTTGACAGAAGAATATAGATTAAAGATGTATGAAATAATGTATGTGAACTGAGAAGAAAAACTGTTGTGGTTTAACCCTAGTCAGCCATTAAGTACCACAGAGCTCCTCACTCACTCTCCTCTGTTCTTTTGTTGGATGGGGCAGAAAACAATAATAACTGAAGCAAAGTAAAATATTATCGTAATTATGATACTACTACTAATAGTAATAAAAAGGAGAGGGAGAGAGAAAGAAAGACAAGTGATGCACAACACAGTTTCTCACTATCAGTCTGTCCCCCAGCAGTGATTGGCCTCTCCTCACCAACTTCCCTAGTTTATATGAAATAAGGAATATCTCTTTGAACAGTTCAGGTCAGGTGTCCTGGACATGCTTCTTCCCAGCTTCTTGTGAAGCCCCTCATTGGCAGAGCAGTGAAAAGCCCTTCTCATTGGGTAAGTACTGCTTAAGAGAAAAAACAACCATGTGTTATCAATATCATTCTCACACTGAGTCCTAAACACCATATTGTACCAGTCACTAAGACGAAAACTAATTCTATCCCAACCAAAATCAGGCCACTCAGGGTTTTTTTGGAAAATCCAGATCATTGTTGTATGCTTTTAAGGTTCATCTGAAACATCATCAAAAGGCAGTCTACTGTCTTCAATCCCCAAAAATATTCATGGCAATCAAAAATAAGTGCAGGTATGCAACTTCAGTTTAAACCCACCACTGGTGGTTTTACCTGAAAATATGACAATGTGTTATCTCCCTGCATAAAACAAGAGAAAAAAGCCCACCCAAAACCAATCAACCTTGCCAGTGTTTGATATGTTCAGAAACAATTTGAAAGATTAATCCAGCCCATTAAAAAAGGCCAAGCACTGTTCATTATTTCAGTTCAGGCTAAAATAACAAATTCATAAAATAAAGAAATCTATCCACTTTTCATTCAGACTTCTGAGGGCCCAAGAGCAATGAGGTGATTGGCACTTCAGTGCAAAGGTTTCGTGCTGATTGTCATGCAGAGAAGCTACTGGAATACTTTTGTCAGAGACAGCAATAAGCTGCCAAACAAAGATTAACAATCATGGCAAAATATTACATTTCCCAGAAGCCATGGACATTGTGACTTCTTTGACAAATGGGACCTAATTCAGTTTTAAATGACACTGAAGCATTGAAGGCTTCTAAGCTTTGATTGCATCTGAATGTAGAAACAGAGCAGAGACTTCTTTTATCTTATTGTAATGAACTTCAATTAATAATTCATAATTTTTAATATTTTAATAGATTTCATGCTTTAGAGCCTACCTAAGCAAACTGGAAAACCATAGGGTATAGAGGCATCCTCACTACCACAAAACAGTAGGAAAAGAGATTTCATGGTTTCCTGAGCAATGAAGACTTGTCTCAGTAAAAATTTATGTACCCTTTACCCTCACACATTGGGGAATTCATATCAAGAAGTTATTCATTACATACTCAGAGACTCTGCATCAGTTTAGTTTTGTATTCTTCTCTCTGGAGTTTCTAAATGCTTAAAACTATGTGAAAATGCAAAAATTTCTCAGTGAACAAAAAGGAATAAAAAGGCTTTGGTCTGAAAAGTCTTTAGGTAGTAACAAGAAAGTGAGTCACAGTAGGAAAATTAAATTAATTAAATAAAATAGATAGCTCTAATTTATTTAGAAGAAAATATTTAGGTTAGAAATGTACAGATTCATTGAAATTAGTGTAGTTCCTTGCATGGACTTGCAAGGTAGACTGCCAAAGATAGGCTTTCCAGTGCTGAGATAAAAGCGGTGTGTCTCTGCCTGTGTCCAAAATCTGTAGCGTAGTAAATGATGTGGTAAGTTTATGGGCAGGATCTCCTGTCTGGATGATGGCAGAGGTCCAAAGTTTACAGCCAGATCTACACTTTCAGCTGATAGGTTTTTGCTCCAGTGAAGACTCCAGCAGATATTCCAGTTCACCACTCCTGTTACAAGAGCAGACACATGCTCAGACGATTCAACAAGATCATCCTACCTACACAGGTTCACCAGGAAAATGTTTTATAAAATGACACTGATTATAGAGATTCTCCGTGGATGCAGAGAAGGTCACAGAACATATCTGGATGGATGTTCAACACCCTAATGACAGAGCTACAGGGTGTTCTGGATTTTCAAAGTCTTTTAGTTCTATTCCAATTCACAAGTTTGCAGCTGTTCTCTAAGAATTTTTCTGTGATCTCTCATTTTCTTTTTTCACTCAGCTTTCATCCATACAAAATAGGATCTCTGGGAGACATGCATCAAAAAGACCCGTTTGGTATTTCTGTTCCTAATTGTGGAACACAGCCATCTTGCTGCTCTTCACAGCCATCTTGCTTGTTCCACTTGAAAGAAGTTGAAAGAAAGAAGGTACAAAATGAAGAAGTGAAAAAACACTGGTTATCAAGTAACAAAAGAAAAAATTGCATCAGACAAAGTTTAACTCATTGAACTTTTATTAAGGTACTAGATTCTAACAACGCAAGAATTTTCTGGTTTTCCTTATTTAGTGCATTGCATTCCTCCACACATAAAATATGTCTTGATTCTATTGATTTTTAGTCTTTTTAAGTGGGTTTTAATATTTATTTTTATGTGGTATTATAGAAAACATGTAAATCACCCACACTTTACTAGGACAACAGTGTGTTTATGTAATTGTCAAGAACATACCCCAGCACACACACTAGTCCCAGGAATGGAAAATCAATGTGGTTTTCTATTTACAAAAATATACAAGATAACTGCATCTTGGCAGAACTAAAACCTGTTGTTCTTCAATGTTGGCAGCTGAGGCATTTGGAAAATACATCTGTCCCCTCTTAGCCATCAAATAGCACTTTTTCTTATGAACATTTCAAAAAGTTTAGGAAAATTCATTAATTTACTCAAATTAAATAATAAGGTAGATCAAGCTGGAAGGTTGATCAGTGGCATGAGGGCATGTATTAAGCATGTATTATAGCAGTTTGCCTCCTATAAATCTGGAGACACATAGGATCAAACTTAAGAACTTGAAGAAATGAGTCTACTGATAAGGGAATATTTTAGGCTTGATTTGAAGTTTTCTAAGCCTCTGGAGTTATATTTTTAAGTTCTGATAGATTAATGGTAGCAAGAAAAATATTTTTGGAAGATACATTTATGGAGAAGTTTTAGGACATAATTGTTATTAGGTAATAAATGACTGTTCAACTTAGAAGATCTCTTGCATTCCCCTTTCCTAGATCCTTGACTATGCTTTACAGATCAGAAGGACATATCAGGGCTCTGTTCCAGCTCACCCCTTAAGCAAATCTGTACCTGACTGTGGCCTCCAGGCTGGGAGAGGAGATCTAAATGCTTAAGCTTCCAGAAAAGCCTCCAAACATAAAAGTTTTATGAATATTCAGCTAACTAAACATGCAGGAAAGCTGTCATTAAACAAGTACTTCAGTAACTGGTATCAACAAAGATTAGTTTTCCATTACATGTCTGTTCAATTTTAAAAGAAATTTAGCGAGACCTTAGTGTGAACTCACATGTTAAAAGACATCAAAGAATTCACACAAGAGAAGTTTTGAGTGCCATAAAAGCTTCACATGATATTTAACACCTATTTATAACCTCTCCTACTCCCAAATGCTATGTTTATAGTGCAGTGATTTGATCAGTAGCTAATAGTGGCTCATACATCACATCTTGTTGTCTGTTTCCATGACATTGTCTAAAGTTCTTGAAATTTCTGCCACTGTCCTTTCAGTTGAAAACAAAAAAGTTCAGTTCAAAGAGGAAAGGAAAAAGAGAAAGAACTCACAAACTCAGTACGATCATATTGAATACACATTATTTTTCAAGGAAGAATTTCTCAAGAGACAATCTTAGCCATTTTTACAATTAAAAGCAAAACAAACAAACAAAAACCACATAAAACACACAACCAGAAAATTATTTCCAAATACATAGCCCAGGATCGCTATGTGCAGTCATTGATAAGTATACCGCAGCTAAAGGCAGATTTTACAACTTATATGTCTTTAATCTAGGAGAAGTAGAGAATTGTCACTTAAAATGTTCACCTTAGAACATGCTCCTGTTTCAATCTTGTTTCATGACCTTCGCAAGCTGCAGCAGTGTATTTCCAGCACGGTCCCTGTTAGCAACTACAGTTGCTGTGCAAGAATGAGAACATTTATTGAGTTTGATAACACATATTTATACCCTCTAAGCTTTAACAATGGTTGTTCTAGCCTATATTGAGGACTTTGTATATTTGCTACATTATTCTACATTGCTAGGCAAAAATCTGTATTACTAAGCAAAAACACAGAAGACCTTATTGACTATCTTGAAACACCTGCTGTACAAGCCATAACTTGTTACTTCTGTAATATTTCCCAAGGCTTCTTTCCCATAAGAAAGACAATGCTGCTTGTTTCAGCAGCAGGACTGCTTGCTTCAGCTATAGGGTTTTTTGTAGGGGAATCTACGGTTTGAACCCAAACATCAAGTGGTCTCACTGACCAGGTAATTTTGGCATGGAAGTCATTGCCCAGCGACTCCCAAGGTTCTCATGAGGGTGTTCTCACTGATCCAAATATCTTGTGACTCTGGGTCAGACATCCAAAGACACTTTGGAAAAAGAGTAAAAGTAAATGCAGAAATTTTAATCTAACAATGAAACAACACTTAAAACAGCAGGAAATTATTTTACAATTTTATTATTGTTTCAAGAATAAGAACAAGCATTTCTCTCTGACTTCAAGCTGCTTCAGTCATTTCTCCTTTTTAACAAGGATTGCCTCCTTCATTAAATATAGCCCTACCTAATACAGAGCCTCCTTCGACCATCTCCCTTTTACCACAAGTACTCCATCGTTTCACATCAGTAAACTTCTTCTGGTATTGTAGACAATTAAAAAAGTTTTCATTCAGCAGAAATGCAGCTGAAATTTAGACTAAAGTACCCAGACTTCCTCTTGATGGGTGCCCAGTGATTTCCACATCATAAGGCAGGCTTTTTTTTTTTCTTGGTACCTTCAAAAATGCACTCTGCTGCCTTGTTAAAATTTGGGCATATATTCAACTTGTAGCACCAAACTGACACAGAAGTAGATTTTTTTGTCACCATTAGTTTTCAAGAATAATTTGCCTAAAATGTAAGAGGCAATTATCTTTCTGTTCAAAAGCAGAATGACATGAAGCACATGTTTAAATAGCTGTCATATACAACTTAATGCCAGTCTTGAAACTGAATGATTTATGCATTCTTCTACTACTCATTCTGCTTTAGCTTCATTGTGAATGAGCTCTGAAGCATTTTTAAATTTATTAGCATATAGTTTACATTAGTACCCTTTCTAAAAATCTTGGACTGAAATAAGAACATTACCCTTTTTTAACAATCTTTTAGACTATTAGAACTGTCTGTTACTTAGAGTTTATTAGGTTATAAATGCCTTTTTTATTTAAAATAATGTGATCAAAGTACATGAAAGTAACCAACTATTCTGAACATTTTAATAGTGTTGCAATTAGATTTCAAAAATACATACAAATTTGACCCAAAAAAATTTGTTATTTTAACATAGTTCTCTAAGAGCCTCTGCTGTACAAGTTTTAAATTTGAAGTGTTTACAGATTATTCCGAAGAAACACAGAAGAGAAAGGATAATGCAACTTTTCCTTCACAGAAAAATGAAAAGTACCATAACATGCAAATGTATCAAATGTGTAGATTTCATAATCTAAATGGTACATTTGACTTTCCCATCATGATACAAAGAGCAAAGGATATACTTCCAGTAGACTGAAGAGACCCTTACTTTTTCTTGGAGGCATCTTCCTTTCAAAAGGGAAGCAGCATAACACCAAGGAACTGGAAGTTATGATTTTCCTGCTGCTTTACCCTCTGAGACCCCACAGGAGATCCAAACTGGAGCAGTGAATGGCTGCACCCTATGGAAATTACCCAGACTGGAGCAGCTCATGAAGAACTGCAGCCCATGGGAATGGCTCACATTGGAGAAGTTCGTGAAGGACAGTCTGCCATGAAAGGGACCCCACACTGGAGCAGGGGTAGAGTGTGAGCAGTCCTCCCCTTGAGGAGAAAGATGCAGCAGAGGCAGTGTGTGATGAACTGATCACAGGCCCCCTTCTCCATCTCCCTGTGCTGCTTTGGGGAGGAGATAGATAAAAGTGGGAGTGAAGCTAAGCCTAAAAATGAAAGGAGGTGTGGGGAGAAGATGGATTAAGATTTGGCTTTATTTCTCATTATCCTACTCTGATTTGATTAGTAACAAATTAAGCTAATTTCCCCAAGATGAGTTGGCTAGACCCATGTTGGTAACTGATGAGCAATCCCTCCCTGCCCTTATCTCAAGCCACAAGCCTTTAGCTATATTTTCTCTTCCCTGTCCAGATGAGGAAGGGCAGTGACAGAGCAGCTTTGGTGGGCAACTGGCATCCAGCCAGGATCAACTCACCACAGGCCCATCCATTATCTGACAGTCCTAGAAATCTTCCAATTACTCTAAAATAGCAGAGACAGAACCTTGTCCTAAAGATTCATAGCCTAAGTACACAATCTAACAAAGAAGGTGTATTTTTTATCTCCTGTTGAATGAAAGGGTATATATTTAAGCATCCAGTGAAATTAAGACAAACACACAAACGAAAAAAAAATACCTGGCAGGAGGAAAATGCTTTAAATTCTACTTAATGCTTTACAGAAGGACTATGGCAAGAGTTCTTAGAAGTAGAAAGCACCAATTTACAAATCCATTCTTTTAACATACTGCCTTTCAAAAACCCTAGCTCCAGAATGTCATATGAATGTAAAATTCCATTAAGTGTAATGGAATTCTGCACAAATAGAGGGTTAATATAATGGTGTTGGCCTATTCCTTAACCGCAGTTTAGTGTTCACACAACTTGGCTATCAAAGGTTGCAAATATCATTTCCCTATCTGAAACTCTTCATGTACTGTACACCTCTGACAGAACTGGTCTACATATGTTTGGATACTAATTTAAGCTTATATTCTTAATATTTTACATCAAGGTGCACAGGGAAATTGTCAAGAAAACAACTTTATTTTTTGTTAAAATATTGATACACATGAAAACTGATGAACCTGAAAACCAATCCATATATGCATACTCTGGTTGTGAAAATTAAATGCATATGGACAAAAATACATAGTAAAGAAGGACCATATAAAAATATAGAGAAGAAAACAGTCTCTTTGAAAAAAAAAAATCGAAAAAAAGAAAAGGTTGTTTACCAGTCCAATTAGAGTAAAACTACTTATATATACCATTTCAGTGTCAGAAAATATTAACTCTGTCAGGGAAAAAAAATTGTAGCCTTTTTCCAAACTTAAGAATTCAAATCATACAAGAAAACACAGAAAATTCAGAGAAGAGAAGGAAAAATATGGACTCCCTTCTCTTGCTAAAACAACAGACACACAACTTATTTATAAATAATGTGAACCAAAATCAGTATCATACACTTTTTTTTTTTTTCAATGCAGTTATTTAGCAGGAATGAAGATCTATCACAATCAGAAGTCATGGGGGTTTATATTGATTCATTATTTTCTGATACTTCTCATGAAAGATTCAGGGTTAACTCAGTGTGCAGGCCACGTTTCAGTAGTTACATTCCACCTCTTTAAACCCCCAAGTGGCACTGGCTGCAGCCAAGCTCCTGTTATGGTCCATACTGGTGTGTCTGTACAGCCACAGGAAATGGCATGGCATAAATTTATATTTTAATCTTGCAATAGCCATTATGAGGCTTGGCATTGTTTGAGTAGGTCCCGTCACTGCAGTACTTTGAGATTTACACACACAAAAGTTTCCATAAGACAAAAACAAATTACAATTTAAGGACAGCTATCCACTTGAAAGACAGGCATGTCAGAATGCTGTGGTGGAGGAATATGAGGGAAAGGAAAATGAACTCAAGAAAAGGTGGAGGCGGATGTGTCATCTTGGACGAGAAGCAAAGGATGAGGGTGGAATCTTGAGCAATTCTTAAATCCACCAGTAGAGAGAGGGTTTATTTACTTCCTCTCCATAGGGGTTAGGAAAAAAAAAAAAATAAAAAAAAAAAAAAAAAAACATAAACAAAAAACACCACCACACACAGAAAACCAATTCTGTGTGGAGTAATAATTCTGCCTAGACAAAGATATGTTTTATATCACACGTGGCTGATGAGCCAGCAAGCTTCAGGACATTGCACATTCAGAATAAAGGGTTTTGGGGAGAAAAAAAAGCTTTTCAAGTTTTTTCAAGCTTTTCACTGTGTAACTTCTGAGTCATTCATCCAAATTAAGGGTGTTACAGCCATAAAGTATAAGTCCCCTATCTGTCATTTGTTGTTTTTCTGCTCTGCCTGCATTAAATACAGTTTTCATTTCTCTAAACACAAAGAGAAGTTGTTTTTATTTGTTAAGGGGCACAAGAGATTATGAGAGCAAAATTTCAAGTATTAGGTTTTGCATTGTTTCAGCATCAAGCATACTGTATTAATGACCTGTAGTGGTTTTTATTTCCTACTTTACTCTCTAAGCCAATAAAACAAGTGTAGCCTCTTTTTAGATGCATGTAGCTATAAAACAAGACCTCCTGAACATTAGATATCTCCATTATGCCATAGATCTGTACAGTAAATATTCTTCTTAAAGGAACTGTCAGCTGACAAAATCTCTAGCAGTGTTTAATAGCATATCCCACAGTTACTGATCATATCAAGGCCTATTGGAAACAGGAAGTTTGCAATAAATTCTTGTTTCTGATGTGTCCTCTACAGTTCTATCCCCAAAGGCCACTGCAATAGTCCTGAACTACTACCAGATTGAGAGTCAATGAGGGAATATCAATCCATCCTGAAATCCTCCAGTCTGCCAATACCACTTTTGGACACCCATATCTTCAAGAGACAATTCCTCTAGATATTTTATCAGAAGTCAAGGCAAGTTGAAGCTTCTTCTGGGAGATAAGAGAAAAAGAAAATCCTAACTGGTTTTGCAAGATTTTTTCCCTTCCTATTTTGTACATAAACACAGCCACCTCTCTATATATGCACATGCACACACCACCCCCCCCCCCATATATTTAAATTCATATCGTATTGATTCTAGAGAGAATTATTGCAGATGTGTACAAAAAGTCATTCAAAGTTTGTTGAGATGAACCTCCACCCATTCAATGTGTATTACAGTACTATTTTCTAGTGAGTAAAAGAAAGTAACAAAAAGTATGCACTGTGGATGTTTGAAGAATCCTTCAAAAGCATTTTGATCAACAGCAAGTCATTATCTAAGTTACAGACAGGGATAATCTGAAACATATTTCTACCAGCTACATTTTTTGGTAGGTTTCAATCATGAAACAGATTCTTGGTTGATATAAACTAAAAGGAAAAAGAAAAAGCCTCTCCCAAAAGTCTCCCCCAAAGCCCCATTCCCAGGATCTCTTTTAAACAGTACAGTACAATTATAATTAACATATATATATATAAGAAATGGTTCTTTAAATTTTGCATTTGAGAACTATTGTAAATTAAACCAGAACAACTGGGAACGTTACCATATTTTGTCCACATATGCAAAGACAAAATTCAAACTATTATCCAATTAAGAGTTCTTGCAAGATTTTAGGTGAAACACCTTCCCCTTTTAAATCCACTGCCAATTATAACCATTATGAGTAAAACAAATTCAATAGCTAAGTTCAACAGCTAACTTAGCTATGTAAACATATAGCCCATGTTGAGCAATACTGCCACGTTCTCAGAATAAAAAAAGCCATGGTTATGTCTCAAATTATCTTGTAAGGACCTTGGCCCTTCACAATTAATTATGTGAATTTAGATAATTTCATCTCTATCAATTAGAAAAAGTAAATAGCAGACTTTATTGTACCCTAATTCAATTTACTTTGCTGTTTGACTTCTACTCCATCTCCCTCAAAGTGTCTTTTCAAAGAGACTCTCTATACAATAAGAAGCCTTTCAGGTCAGCATGTGGGAGTGCAGCTTTCATTAGCAATAATTGAACTTGTTTGCATAACTCTGTATAAACCATTCTGAGGACGCATTCTCTATTGAAATTGCACCATTTTCAGAAGGAGCCCTCTTTATGAAGGAGAGGCTTCCCTAGCAAGCTGGAAGCCAGGTTGCTGCAGTTATTTCCACTCACTCCCTTTCTTTCTTACTTCCAGAATCTCTACTAGATTAATTAATTTGGGTTACTTCCAAATGTCTGAATTCCAGAAAACTCAATTTAATTAATGAAAGGACTAACAATGGTGATTCTTAGTGATCTCACCGTCATGACCACTTAGTTGACTAATAAAGTCATAACATGAGTAGGAAG
This sequence comes from Margarornis squamiger, assembly GCA_035222235.1. Taxonomy (NCBI): domain Eukaryota; kingdom Metazoa; phylum Chordata; class Aves; order Passeriformes; family Furnariidae; genus Margarornis; species Margarornis squamiger. The sequence goes on from JAWWTY010000001.1 coordinate 15,229,118, forward strand.
GCAGATGCATTTCAGAATGGCTGGAGAAAAATATCTCAAAACAGCAGAAACTAATTTTTCATCAATTAGTTCTACTCAGACAAGGGAGGGAACTCATATGTAGAATAATTCAATAGGTTTAATCCTGTCAAATAATATCTGAGGAAATCTCATTTGAGCCACCTAGAAATTTTATAAATCATCCAGAGCAATATAGGTTACACTGGCCACTAGCAATGTGGTAGCTGCACTTGGACATGCTTTTACGATGTAAGTAGTCCAAAATCTTTTAAACAACTTACTTCTTAAAGAGAATGTACTTTGGTGCCTCTGTAGGGGACTCTTGGGTTTTAAACGCCTGAAGGATGAGGACAAGAGGAGTATTGGCTTCAGCTTAAATATCATAAATAACCTACTGATCTAAGTAGATGATCAGAAATAGAAATAATCAGAATGAATGCTTGTGATATAAAAACTCTTGTTGCACAGGAGAATGTCCTCAGTGCCAAGCTAATCATCAACATGGTTACTGAACACCCTTCACCCAACTTGTTACTGATGCATGAGGATGGGAAAAAAAAACCTCTTCATCCGCATGACCAGAAAGACCATGATTCTTAACAATGGCTAGTAATGCATTCCCTATTAAGGAAGAAATGGACTCTGGTCCTAAAACTATTAAAAGCTTTTATCAAACAGTAATAGTAGAAAAGCAAGCTTTTGGACTGGGGTGACTTTAACCTGGAGAATGGGAGGCTGAAGGGAGCAAGGTTAGGGTCAGTCTCTTCTTGCAAGTAACAAGAAATAAGACAAAAGAAAATGGTCTCAAGTTGCACCAGATGAGGTTTAGATTGGATATTAGGAAGCATTTCTTCACCGAAAGGGTTGTCAAATGCTGGAATACGCTACCCATGTCAGTGGTGGAATCACTATCCCTGGAGGTATTTAAAAGACATGTAGATGTGGCACTTATGGACATGGTCTAGTGGTGGACTTGGCAGTGTTAACAGTTGGATTCAATGATCTTAAAGATCCTTTTCAACCTAAATGATTCTATAATTCAATCTTAGAGAAAGTTGGTACTGCTCTTTGTAATTGCTCTAATGTATTTTCTTAGTCAATTAGTGTGATCTCTGTGATGTGAGCTTGATTTAAAATATGAATACACAGGTTTTGGTTCTCCTGCATAGTTTTGAAAATGTCCAAGACACCAGCAAAACTGCTCTAACACTCTCAAACACTAGAGTCACTTTAGTATCAGAGACATATTACTTATCTCCTTTCTCAGTTAAGTCCCAGTTGAAATTTCATTACACTACATCCAAGTGACAATACAGACAGTTATTGCCTTTCTTTAAGTAGTCAGAAAAATTAATGGTAGCAGTAAAGAAGTTATGGCTCAAGTTAGCAATCCTAGTTCTAGGGAGAAAACTTATGCAAACCTAATCAGAAGCCCTTGTAGTCTCATTTAATTGCTACTGGTGTTTGCTACACAGTTAGGGTCCACCAGCTTGTCATTGGTCCAAATCCGTGGTAAAGCCACATTTTAGCTCAGCAGTAGGAGATAATGGCACTACCCATTGCCAAGGCAACAGCCAAAGAGAGACCTCACATGCCAATCCTTGTTCATTTCAACAAGGTCACGATTACACTCTTTACAGTTACTATTATTCTCTTCCCCAGGAGTATAAACCACATTTAACCCCAAGTATGAAGCAAACCCAGATTTTATTTTCCATACCTCTTCAACCACAAAGAAGTCACACTGATTTCATAGACAGTACACAGGTAAGAAGTTTTCTGAACTTGTATAATGTAGGTAATATTTATGCACAGGAAATGCAGATGTTACACTTTCTAAAAGAAGCTATCAATCAGAATTGCCTTAGTTAGATGCTTCTGACAGATTGACAACCTCTACCATTTCTTAGAGTTAATTATGTTTCATGACCTTTTGAGTTCTTAGAATGTCAAGAAACTTTTAACTCTCCTCAGTTTTCTCACCTATGCCTGCAAATGAGAAAGGATAGAATTAGTGATTGACAGCTGCTAAATGTAAGGACTATAAAAGTGCAAACTAAGCTGCTGAATGGGTAAAACATTCAGGTTCTTACAGTATGAGCATCTATGCAGGACTCTTCCCCAAGGTATCCTCTAAATCCTTTAGGAAACATAGTTGGGTTGAAGGTATTATTTTATGATAAAGTTCTCTGTCAAGAACATAATGACTTATAAAGTACCTTCTACTGTTTCTACTGGGTTTTGTTTGTTCTTTTATGAAATATAGCTTTCTTAAAAACATGCATCCTAGAAATAGTTAAAGGTTACTATCTCTGTTACAGGGACTGAAGAGATTTTTCACATCTTGCAGCTCTAATGAACATAAATAAACCTCAGACAGAAAGTAAAAAACCCACTGTTTAAGTCCTTCTTGTTTCTTTTCAATATTGTTCCTCAGCTTAAAATAAAAAATTGCCTTCTGGTGTTTGCCTGATGAAATGCACAGGCAAGAGTCATTATTCCATTTTATGTTTTACATTAAACAGCAAGCCAACCTCACCACTCCACATAAACACTCCATTTTCCTTGTGAGGGCTTCTTTGCAAATATTCTTATTATCACTATTATTTTTAAGTGTAACTAACCAAAATAAGACACAGTACTCAGGTAAAGTTTACACGGGTCATTGGTCGTCCTCTAATTCCTAATACAACCCATACAAGCCCAACTTTGATGTTCATAGTCACCATGAAATGCATCTGTGTACCCAAATACCTCCTCCTTGATTGTATTAAACAGTTAAGCTCCTAAAGAGAATACACTGGTTGGATCAGAGAAGGCAGCCTGTGCAATCTCAAAAAAGACTGTGCACTTTTGGTTCACATGGTCTAACACTGTTTACACCAGAAGACCCAACTGCCCCATCTCCCAATGGATATTTGAAGTTCACTGACAGGAGTGGAGATACATCACTGTAACTAAATGTACAAGTCAATTTTAAGCATTCTTGTGAAAAGCTTACATTACAGGAAATAAATAATTGAACATAATGTTCATGACGAAAGAACTTAAAAATTATTTCCAACAATTGATGCATCTCTTTTGGCCAACAATCTGCATGGAAAAGTCTCAAGAATAACTTATTTTCTACTAGTGAACATCATCTTGTGAATAAACTTTCAGTGACTGACCATGAACATGGGAGCCTCTCTCCTATGGGGAAAGGCTGAGTGAATTGGGATTGTTCAGCTTGGAGAAGAGAAGACTTTGAGGTGACCTAATTGTGGCCTTCCAGTACCTGAAGAGAATCTGCAAGATGGAGAGAGACAATATACAAGGGCCTGGAGTGACAGGACAAGGGAGAATGGCTTCGAGCTGAGAGTAGGTTTAGATTGGATACTAGGAAGAAATTCTTTACTGTGTGGGTGGTGAGGCACCGGCACAGGTTGCCCAAAGGAACTGTGGCTGCCTCGTTCCTAAAGTGTTCAAACCTGGTTGGATTGGGCAACCTGCTCTAGTGGAAGGTGCCCCTGCCCATGGCAGGGGGCTGAAACTAGGATGGTCTGTAAGATCACTTCCAATCCACACCATTCTATGATTCTATGATGTCAGAACCTCTAAGTCCCTTAATATATCTCTTCTCCATTGTTATGTGACTAGAGAAGGATTTTAAAAAATCAGCACAAATGTATACATACTCTATTCCAAGAAATCAGTATTTCATTTGACTTTATATTTTCATCATATGCAACAGGTGTTAGCAGTTCTACTGATACTGTTTCCCTATCTTGCACTACAGTCATTGCACATTTGCATCACTTAGCTCTTTCAGAGGAACAAAATAATATGGTGCCTGATATTTACAAATAGATAACAAAATGCCTATCCTAAGATCATAGAAGATTGTTATTAAGTAACCACAAGCACTAAAATTTCAGGAGTCTTCCCCAATTTTGTTTCAATAAATATCTTTATTTGAGAATGATGTGGTCTGCAAAATGGGCCACGTCAAGATGATCCCAGAAAGTACCTTAGAAAAGCCAATCTTCTCTCAGCAGCTTAAATCTCCTACACCAAGGATCACAGATTTTTGGTAAAATTTTCAAGAAACTACCACTTTAAAAGGTTTTAAATTCACTGGTTTTGAGTTTGGAAAGGGGGATTGATTAACAAATAGCATGCACAGAACACTGCAGGTGGATTGGTAAAAGTTGTAACAGGTTTGTGTAGCAGAAGAAAAGCTGTGTTTATTCTGAACTGCTCCAGCCTTTGCAATATTTTCTGCTATATTCATCCTGTAATTAGAAATGAAGCATTGGCAAAACTTATTAGAACATGACCTCAGATACAGACAGAAACGAAGACAAATTCTAGCTATCATCAGAATAATATAGGACAGTGAAAGCCCATTTTTAAACATGGTTAGATAAGTTGTTTTTTCTTTCCAACTTTCTTATTTACCCTAGAGGTTTAGGTCTGTACAGAGCAAGAGTTCAAGTATTAAAATAAATCACATGTTCTATTAGACAAAACAGCTCACATAAAGCTTTTACTCAAATTAAGCTGCCAGAACTGAGGTTTGGATGTGACCCAATTATTCATTTTACCTGTTTGATTGCTATTCAGAAGTTACTGGCTTTTTGTGCAGCCATAAGAAACAGCTACGTTGATTGTTGTTTTTGTCTCCCGGTTTCTTCTCCATATTTGCAATTAAATGTTGGGATTTGAAGTGCTTTTTAAGTTAGAATTCACTTTCACCTTGGACTTTAATCTGCATCTCGACTCAAATATTGAATGTGTCCATTAAAATGAAAAGAGATTTCCGACAGCTGAGTGGAATGCTCCCCCTTCCCCTCCCCATTCCACATGGTCCCAGAGATATTCCAAGAAACCAAACCATGCAGGCAGCAGGGCAGGAAGCAGAGAGGAAGTTTATTCCCAGGGTTAGGCTTATATAGGGTCACAGGGGAAGTGAGGTCACACCAACGAGAATCCAGGGTTTACAGTGAGTAGGGAAAGGGTTGACAACAGGCAAGGGAAAAGGGGGCTTCTCACAGAGCCCGTTCGGGTACTTTCTTGCATTCTAATGAGGGAGTTGCCAGTGTGTTCTGGGGAGAAGACAGTGACAGACAGGGCAAACTATACTTTAAATTGGAATAAAACCATGCCTTCAAAACATTACGGTCAGTTTTTCCATCTTCTGAGGCTTATCGCTACAGAGATTTTTTTTTTTTAAATTATATATTCCTTAGTTATCTTTAAAGAGAACTTGACCATTATATCTTCAAGGGCTCAGCTTTCACAATTACCTCTCTAACAATCAAAATCATTTGCTTCATTGATATTCTGAATGTCATTACGAAGGCTGATGATACCAGGCTCTAATTGCCATTTCTCTTCTTTGATAAATAACTGGTTTCTGTCAATTTATCATTCTGAGGAATCTTTTGGAAGGATGCTGACTAGCATTGCACAGGTATCCAGAGGTTTTTTGGGGTTTTTTAGTAATTTAAGAATAGTCTTAGAAACAATAAATCTAAATGTGTACTTAATTTATTCCTTTCAGTTTAATAGTAGTTTAATTCCCAAATGCTAACGAGATTGCTGACTGAGGGTGCTTCAGGAACCCACAGCACAGAAGAGACTCAGGGTCTCGGAGCTCACAAAACTATTACAGATCACGCTGCTGTGATGTCACCTCTAAGTGCAAAACGATGCTGCAAGTTAAGGATAGAAAAGAATGACTAAAGCTTCATTTTATCAAAACTGATCTTGTTAGAGCAGGAAATATAATGGTCTTTTGTGCTATTATTTAAAGACTAACACATTTTTACAGAAGTATGCATGAGGTAACAGGCATTCCCTGTGGTGCAAATAAAACCCTTCAACTCTGAACCAAGGTGTTTTAGCACCAGCAGGAGAGAGAGCATATGAGACAAATGTCTGTTTTCCAGTTTTTAAGATTCTCACATCATAAAGTGCTTGGAACTGTTCAATTATCTTTCCACAGTTTATTCTTTGTTGCTGCTGTTGCTGTTTACAGGGTTTGGTTGTATACACTTTCCCCTCCCCTGCCATGCAAAATGATAGGAAACCACATCTGTCAGCCTGTAGTTGCTGTTAAATTCCAGATGCAATGTTGACTAATTACTCTACTGAACTCATAAAAGGATATATTTTCAGTGTCATCTTCACTGTCATTTCTATAAAATTTAATTCATACAAAGAACTCTCTTCAATCCATAAATAAATAATATTACAAAAGAAAAGCACATATAAATACCTTCTCCATATAGAGAGATGGAGAGATAAAATTACTACCTCAAGATCACACACTAAGAATAAAATCTCGTTTCTTAAATCCTGGTGTTTTTTTTTTTAAATCCACATAAATTCTTTCAAAAATGTTCTTTTTCTTGACTTTCATGACATCATTCTTCTACCTACTGTCACATAAACACTGTGCTAGAAAGTGAGGAAAGAGAGCTTAGTAGATAGATTCATTTTCCGGTATGTCACTCAATGAGGGGGTTCCTGTGCTTATTCTTAATGGAGTCTAGAGATAATTCAACATCATCTCAAAACTGCTTAGTCTGTTCTGAAATGGATTATTCTTCCAACAATATTCATTTAGAAAACTGATATTTATCTATCAGCAGGAGTGGATTATCATTAAACATCAGCTGTGCCAAATGTATTTTTGTATTAACATTAATGGAGCTGAGAGAGGAGGCTGTCTATAGCACAGCAACCAGGCCAAATTATAGAGCTGTGATCTCTTTTAACACACAGTGAGGGTACTACAGGCATGTTCAAGTCTGTTCTGAGCACTTCTCACAAATTTATGGCCCCATTAATTCGTGGTGGACAGTTTCCTCGAGAATGAGCAAACTAAAACCTAAAACATGTCCTCTGCCCAGTACCAGAAATTATCCAGAAATACTAACAGCAAGTTTTGCAGGCAGCATCCAAATTTGCCTAGCAAAGAGTCACACCACAGCCAGGCTACCTAAAGCTTTGTTGTGTATGTGCCAGACAATTTATTTTTTACAGTCAGCAATTAGTGTGTGCAGGATCAAAGAATCCTAGAAAACTTGAGTTGGGAGGCCTGTAAGTCACCCAGTTTAACTTCCTGCTCAAAGCAGGGCAAGTTTCTGAGTTTGAGTATGCATCTCAGATCCTGGTCCAGGCAAGTATTGCCAAGGATGGGGATTATTTGTCTGATCTGCACAATCAGTGCTCAATCAGTGCAGGTTAGATGGTTTTGTTGAGACGAATTTTTCTCTTGTTTTCCAGCAATATTTCCTGAGCTGAAGTCTGTGATCACTGGCCTTTACTTTTATACTGTTCTCTCCTAAAAAATCTTGAGCCATGTCCCCATAGTCGCCATTAAGCAGCTGATACCACTTTTGCCTTCCTTTTCAACTAAGCTAATCCAGTTTCCTGAGCCTGTCCCTATGAAAAGTACACTCCAACCCTCCTGCTAATTTAGAAACCTTCCCCTAGACCACTTGTCTCCATGCCATGGGATCTGAGATGGAACATACTCATTCAGAGGAAGTCTCACAGATGTTGAGTGCTAATGTAAATCTGGATGCTGCTGGCTTTCATCACCTTGAGGGTTCTCTGCAATTTTCCATCTACGAGCACTTCAGGCGCCATTTTGTGTGGAGTTGTTTCCTACCTGAGGAATGCCAAAGCAAAACAATTTGAAGTCAGTAGGTATCAGTATAACAATCATGAAAATACCACCCCAGGACTACACTGGGTAGCAAGTTCCTTGTTTGTTCAATCACGTCCTACATTAGCTCTACTGACCTGTTCTGTGCTTCAATCTTTCATCAGCTTCAGACAAATAAGTAGCTACTGACTTACTGCTAAATCCAGTGTGTGTAAGGAGAAAAAAAAAAGGAAAAATATGATTCCCAGTGAACATTCATCATAACTTTTGCTTCAAACACCATGTTGTGTGCTCAAAGATTATAATAGCTTTCTAATAAAGTAATAAACCTCTGATATTTGGCCCGTTACTTACTGTGAAGGAAAAATTTGCATGATACTGATTATGATTCATAACATGGCTGTATATAGAATAAAAGGTTCCATAAAAAGAGGTTGTAGTGAAATCCTCTTTTTGCTCTGGGAAGTTTTGCTTCTGTTGGCACTTTAATTACCTTTTGTAATGGGTTAGTGTAATATGCAGCCAAAGCCTGGCCCCTTTCAGAGAGCCCTGGCCATGGACTTCACTGCTGTTCATCACTTGGTCTCATCCTTGGCTCCCTCAAACTGCAGCACTAATTATTTTGCATAGAATGCACAAAGAGGCCCTGACACTCTGGACTGGAAACCACAGCAAGCCTTAATTGAAGGTGAATTCTCAAAGAGCAAATTTTAGAGGAGTTTGTCTTTCATTTAATCAGGAAGAATTAGTTTTCTGAAAGGATTGTCAAACATTTGAATGGGCTGCCCAGGGAGCTGCTGAAGTCATTGTCCATGGAAGGGCTCAAGAAATGACTGAATGTGGCACTCAGTGACACTTAGTTGACAGGGTGGTGTTTGGTCAAAGGTTGAACTCAATGATCTTGGAGGTCTTTTCAAACCTTAATGGTTCTATGATTTTGTGTTTCATGGAGCGAAGATATCCTAACTCCTTAATATGAGGACAAAAAAGAAACCCCAAAATCTTGAGCTGACCCAACTAATCCTGACACAGGGAGAAAAAAAGGCCGAAGACAACAGTAAGTCCCAGTTCTGCCTTGGAGTACAGCGAGTCAGGAAAAGTTCCTGCCCTTCAAATTTGCTTCATGCAGCTACACAAAACATAGCTAGGCTGTGTATTCATAGGAGGGAGGTAGTCTCTTGACCAAATGCCCTAATATCTGCTTCCTGATTTTAGACATGAGGGCATTATTCATTATTAATTCAGTTTTGCTACCAGTTTCCCAGTGGTTGTCCCAAATAATGGACCTTGTGCAATTTTTCAGACATTTTCGTCAATACCAGGAGGCCAGAAGACAGGGAGATAATCTGCTTTTTTACAGGAAAAGGTAGGCTATGTTCTTTTGACATTGATCAGCTCTGTTAAAAAAAATAAAAAAAAGATGGCACTCTGTTATAAAAGCTTTAAAAGTAGAAGACTAGTGTTTGCAATGGTGCTATATAAGCACTCTCCTTTATCATGTCTAGTTCCTGGTTGTTCTACCGAATTCTATGCAAGGTGTCTGTCACACACAGAATTCAGAATCATGCATCTTATTCCTTTTACTTGAATTATTTGGCTGACTGTTTTACTTTTCCATACAAAAGAGTCAGTTCCAGCTCTTTGTTACTGTTTCTTTTTTTAAATGTAGGTCTTTCTTAATCCTAACATAAAGGCTTTCATCTCTGAAGCAAGTAAACAAGAAAAAGACAGATTTCTTTTTAAACCTACAGACTATAAGGGTTTGTTCAGCTTGTAAGTTTTTTTTAGTACTCTAATCCTTTATTCTGCTTTTAATGTAATGTGAATTTACAGTCAGAGTTGACAGGGATTTTTTTTCCTTTAAAGTATTATGCTGGAGGAGACATGTATCAAGGAACAGGTAACAAAATGATGGTGGTGCATTATTTAAAATCTGGTATGTCTGACTAATAACTTATTTAGAAATTTAGTTCAAATAAATTTGTAGCAGTTATTAGGGTCATTAAAGCACCAAGCAAGTTAGTCAGTTCCATATTCAAGCCACTTAACTCAGTGATATTATCAGGCTTGCCTGAGGTGGGAGAAAGGATCACACATCTGTGCCTGTAATTCTGAATATATGAGATTTACATTGCAAGCTACAGCAATTTGAATCACTTTTGCAACAAGGTAAAGTTTGGACCTCACATCCACTCCACCCCAGTTTCATTCTTCCTACAACTGGGATTACTGATTGTGTTTTCATTATGCATTCTACTGTACAGGCCTCTATATGGGTTTTTCCAACACATAAAACAGAAAGAACAGAAAGAAAGCAGATAAATGATCATTAGACACTATTTTTGTTGCAGTTACTGAATAAATGTGTGAGATCTCCATGTAGCTACATCATGACTGTGGATTTATTTCTGCTGGGAAAAAGCCTAAAGAGTGTAATTTTTCACCTGGAATTGCACATTGACCTGACCCTGGAATAAAAGTGCTTTTCTTCCAATTTGTTTGTTTAGTAAATATATTGCTTGGGCAACTGGAGGTCAACATTATTTTGTGCAAGTTCTCAGGTTAAGTAGCCCATCCACAGCAGCTCTCAGCCCCTCTGGCAGCAATCCCTGCACTATTCAGAGGCATGATGGCTTTAAGCAAGCTGAGGGCCAAGATTTTCTTTTTCATCAGGAAATTAATTTTGTTCTGGGCAAGAGTATAAAGGTGCAGTTAAAACAAATATTGTTATTACATAGGGCAAGAGATAATAGAGGAGGGCCTTGAAGTTTACATTGTGTTCATCAAGGTCACTGCCTTGTTTCTAGATTCTTTCTTTTAAATAAAATGTGTCTTTAGATCTCATTTGGGTAGATTTTTGTTCTTCTTAAAAATACAAGCAAATAATTTGAGTATCCTGGATACACAATGCCAATAATAGCAATACATAATTTTCAAATGGCCCCAGATGAGCTAAGAGGTGAGAGGAGCAAAAAGTTGATGCTGAGAGATGTTCAGATGCTCACAGGAGCTCTTGACAAGTTTGTCATTGTTTTTGTCACGTCTCAAAATGGAACCTTCTACCCTGAAAGGACCAGAATCTGCAAAACTTTCAGGGAGCAACAGAAAGGCAACTACTCCCATAGTAAAACTCCAGTGAGAGTCCAGATTCATCAAGCCATCCCCTATGCAAAGAAGGAAAAAGAAGAATTTATCTTTAAAGGAAATGTATATTGCCCTGTTCTGTAACTCGAGTTTGGAACCCGGTCAGGCCAGCCCTGGGCCTTAGGCCATGCACACAGCTGTAAATGTAACCCACTGGCAAACATGTCTTGCCAGGATAAAGGTGGTGAGAATCCAGAAATTTTAAGAACCTCTTAGGGTATAAAGGCCTTGTACTCAAGAAGAAATAGGTCATTTGTTAAGTTCTAGAGGTCTCTATATAAAAACCCCAGGTGTCAGCCATAACATGGCAATAGTGAGCGATGGCAAACGGAGGAACTTCTCCAGCAGTTTTTGTAGAACAAAGGTGTTGGTGCCCAGCACACTGGACTCACTTGAGCAAGTTTACTTAGACCAATAGCCTTTTGTTACAGGGAGAACATTATAATAGATTCTGAAATTAGACAGGCAATCCATACAGTACATTGATTCACAGATTTATTCCTTTCCCAAGTAGCATATCTCATAAGTACACAATACATTTTATTCCAGTTCTGTGCCAAGCAATCACCTCCATTAAAATAGGTCATGACATTCAAAGTTCAATTTTCTAATGATTAGAGAAAAGAAGAAAATGGAAGGCACTTACCTTTTTTCCAGCAGAATATGACATAAAATAGGCCTACTAGCATTTTGGGATGGTGGCTGTACCTTATAATTTCAAAAGTAATTGGTGTTTATATGTCAAATGTTCTTTCAAAATCCTAGTCTTACGATATTGATTTCAAATTTCAAAATATAAGATCTATATATTTAATGATGTATACTGCAGTCTTCTTATCTAAAATTCAATCACCTCTATTTTTGAAAGATTACCAATAATACAAAGCTAATATACTTGACACACAATTTTTTCCAACGTTTAGAAACCAAAAACAAAGACCTAAGGTTATAATTAAACACAAAGCAGAAAGACTTTTAAGTGTAAACAGCCATTTGTTACGGGGTTAAAGTGCTCTTCCACCATACAGATTTACAGGTAATATTCTTAACTAACATAAACATCTTTCTGAACTTGCCTTTATAAAGTTAGATTTCACTTGTTTGATTTCCCAAGGAGAGCACTAGTTAGAAGTCTTGGAGGATACCTCTGACATAGTTTATTTGTAGTTACAGCTGATAATTTAAATGTAATAGTGTTGGCTTATCTATAAAGAGCCTACTGTTTACTCAAAATAGACTTTCAGAGTAGATTACAAGTAATTCTCATTAACTGGAAGAATGTTATAATATATTCATGACTACCCATTTGCAGTATAATATTAATATAATTCCCATTTAAATTAATTCTTTTCCAATCATCAGATGTTTTCCAGATAAAGATTAATTTTGCACAAACAACTTACTGGGCATATTAAGTTCCATTGCAAACAAGACTTTAAACTGTGTGGATTCTCACAAGATCGGAAGTCCCTTTGTGAATTCTGGGGCTCCTGTCTGAGCCATGTCAACACTGCAGCTTTTACAGGCATATGTCCTGACTCAGCGGAAAGAATCTATTTCTCAAAAAATATTATCCCCTCCATTTTCTTTCCTGTTTTCCCTGTATGCTAACATTTATTTTTTTTCTTGAAAGAGCAGGGAAATAGCTTTTCATTTTTAGAACAATGAATAAACAGTGCCATCTTCTGTCTATGTGACTGCAGGAAAACAAGGCAGTACAAACTCAAATTACAGGATTCAGGTTGCATGTGAAATCTGTATAAGTTTTATCACACACAGTATAACACACCACATTCTTCAAGTGCTTAGTGGTACTGTAAGCTTTTTCAAAAAAATCATATTTTTAAGGCACTGCCTTGAAATTAATTGGCTGAAAGATGAACTCATCTCTTTATTTCTTTTTTTTTTTCAGAAGAGTAAGTGGGGAATCATTATCAAATAATGAAGATTTCATTGATTATTGATCAATGTTCTTCTAAGACTTACATACTTTTAATGCTTACATTCATATTTTGCTTTGTAGAAACACTTGGCATTTCAGTCACTATTTATCCATAACATCATCTATAATCTTGTGTGCCACAGACACAGATGCTGGAATATCCAAAATATTTCAGAGTTAGAGTCATAGAATCATAGAATGGTGTGAGTTGGAAGGGACCTTAAAGACCATCATCGTTCCAACCCCCCATCATGGGCAGGGACACCTTCCTTTAAGTCAGCTTTCTCAGAGCTCCATCCAACCTGGCCTAAACCACTTCCAGGGAGGGGGCAGCCACAGCTTCTTTGGGCAACCTGTTCCAGTGCCTCACCACCCTCACAGTAAAGAATGCCTTCCTAATATCCAACCTAAATCTACCCTCTTTCAGTTTGAGTAGAAACATTTGGTATTTTAGCAGCTATTTATCCTTAATATCATTTATAATCTTAACTTGTATGCCAAGGACACAGAGGCTGGAGTATCCAAAGTATTTCAGGGTCCTCGCTTTTATGAATAACATCACACTTGCTCTTAGAGCTAGAAAGCTGCAAACATTCAATATGGTAATGGAGAGAGAGAGAAAGCATGATGTTCTCCTAATTTCAGGCATTAAAGTAATATATGTGCACACTAATTTATTTTCATATCAAGCAGGAAGTAGACGAGAAACACATTTATGATGGGAAAAAATTAATCAGATCATCCCCATTGAGCTAATGAAATCTTATGGTAATCTGCATGAAAACCACCAGTAGTTTTGTGAAGATTCCATCAACTACAGAGCAGTGTATATTTATGAAATACTTTTCAAACAGGCTAATGGAAGTGGTGCCTGCTGTTATCAGTAGACCATACTTTAATTCTTATGGCCACCAGCCATTTTAGTAGTGGCAGTTTGCTGCACATTTCTGAGTTTCAATCTGCTTAAGCAGAAACTGGTTATGCTAAGGAATTCCCTGGAGTGGTTGTGAACTGAAGTGAAGAAATTGAGCCTCTCTAAACACCATGAGTGCACCATATACTGGGCCTCACACTTCATTGTCTCCAAAGGAGTAATCATCGAGGCCAAGAGTTGCTGAAGAAATAAAATTATGATGGAAGTAGGGATCTATTTCTAGCATTTAGGGAATGAGACAAACCAACATATCCATTAAAATGTTGAGACACTGATTTCCTCTCAATTCTGCCAAAGACGTCCTAAGTGATCCTGAGCAAAACTTCATTTACGCAGTCCATTAGATGTCTGGAACAAGATATAGTTGTTAAATGATCATATAGCTTTTATGATGGTGCAGTCATGGAATTTGCTGAGTTTTATCTTGAGAAAGGGATGGGAAAAACAAGGAAAGAAGTCTGGGCATGACTACAATCAACAATTTCAAATACAACAATTTAAAAGAAATGGCACCCAAAACAAATATGCAAAGAATGCCATAGAGAGTAAAAAAATCAAGCATGCAAAAGTTATGTAATGACAAAATTAAGGCTATTACTGCAATATTCAATTATAATATGATATACATTATATTTCCATTTCAGGATTATACAATATTTTCTGCTCCGTGTAGTTTTCTGCTGTCATGTAGTTTCTTCAAGAAGTAAAGCCTCTGTAATGGCTACAGGAACCTGCCTAGTCCCCCTTCCAGGTCCTTATTGAAGATATTGAGTTCAACTAAATTAAAAATCTCAAAGATTTTCAGCTCTTTTAATTATCTACAGTTTTCCTGAACAAAGGTGGCAATATGGTCATGCTAAAAAATAAATAAATAAATAAAACAGCTTAAATTAGCCTTTTCACGAGGCATTAATCAAATGTCCTGTTTACACATATGCAGTTCTAAAATTGTCATAATGCAATTGCCATTGTCCAGCCAAATGGGAAGAAAAGTTGGAAGGAAACAGGTGGTATTGTGCTGGAGTTTAGGGACTGTGCCAGTCAAAAAGAGGGATAGCAGAGAAGAGGCATAACAGATAGAGGTTGTAAGCCCAGAAAAAATTGGACTTCCATCCCTCTGCTGTTGATGGAAACCTCCACAGCATCAAGATTGCTCAGCATAAGGCTATTTGTTAAGATTTATGGATCCAGGCTTCCAAATAAGCTCTGACAGTGCACTGTTTCCAGACAAAAAGTCTCTGCCTTGTTCAAACTCTCTACCTTGCTCAATACTCAGTCAAACTTGATCCCATTCATCCAATGCCAATTATTCTTCTTTCCAAACTCTTTCTCCTAATTGCAATGATGTTCTTGCTCATCCAGTCAAACAGACCCATCCAGGATCCATCCTTGGCTCTTCAATCCCCAAAATACTTCATTGACCTAGTTTCCCACCACCTTCTCCCACAAATTCCCCCATTGCCTGTCTCTTTATCCCAGCTTCACCAGTTTTATCTCTGCATCCACCTGCTTCCACCTTTTGCTCTCTTTCTCTCCTGGTTGCTACTCTTTCTGCACAGGAATAAAACAATTAATTGTCAAATAACAGATGGTCCAGAGCACAGGAAAAAAGAATTACTGTGCTGGACACCAGTCTTATTTTAACCCTAAACAGATGACAGCAATAATTACTAGAAAAGTCCAACTTCATTTTCTAACTTTACCAAAAATAACAGTCTGAGGAACTTATGTAAGTAGTCCTGAGGTGTTCAGAAATACCAAAGTAAGAACAAATGAAGCATACTCAATTCCTCTGTGATTATGACATGATTTATAAAGCTTTTTGTATTTTGTTGTGTCTTCTAAAAAGCTGTAGTATTGCATTAGATGTGATGTCTGAAATTATTAGTGAGACCATGTTCACGGAACCAGGAGATATTTTAGTAAAAAACAAAACAAATAACAACAACAAAAAATAAATTAAAAACACACACACAAAAAAAAACCCGGCATTTTTTTCCCCAGAAACTTCAACCAGTTTACATTTTCTGTAGTAAATATTAATTTATGTGATCCACGCCAACAAAGCCTGAAGCATTTTTAAAATTTCATTAATATGGATAAATCCATAATGTCACATGAATAGCTAGATGAATGAACAAGGATTTAAAAATTAAGAGCTTTGAAATAGCTGTATTACTTTCTTTGTTTCTCATAATGTGAAACAATAAAAAGAAAGATACATTCTTTGACTTTAAAAGTAAAACAAACCTTGCTTTGGGCTACTCCCAGTCTTAACTGAATAAGTTATCATACAGTGAATGTTAGAAATTAACAGTGATTTTTTTTTATTCTAAACATCACCTTACAGTTTAGCTACTTAAGAAACATTTGGGGTTTTTTGGGAGGATGGGAGAAAAATATCAGTACTTAATCTTCTGATTTGGCTTCTTGTTAGAAAACAACCATATAGTTAATGTAGACAAGATTTATATTTCATACCATAAAGTGAACCAATTACAACTGTCTTACTTAGAAAAATTCAAGATCTGATTCAATTAGCTTTTACTACCTCAGAAGGTTTCTGGTCTAACAACAAAGTCCTCTTATATTCTTTTTAATTTCTTCATCCAAAACCAGTATGTAAAAAAGTAACAACAATTTGCCACTTCATTTCAGTGGGAAGAGCTTCCATATGAACTAATAGCCTTCATAACCCATAACAAGAATAACTCTCCTTAAATATTCAGTAGAGTCAACATTTCATTATATCAGTGTGCCAGCTGGTCATTATGGTATATTATAGGAAATGATGACATGATGTGCAGAATTATAAAATGATGGCTCCTTCTTGCAAGTGCAAGATTTATTTCTTTTTCTTTGAAGGCTTGGGTTACTTCACATATCAGTTTTAATTTATATCTTTTGTCCTTTTGAAGAAATGACACTATCCGAGGACAGCTCTTTCACTTCTTGAAGCCACTGAAGAAGTCTGACAGCTAAGCCCATCTCCCCTTTTATTAGAAGAATATTTTTCAAATGGTAATAACATAAAGTGATACAAATAAAATTATGCCCTGCCATCTCTGTACAGAATTCCTACCTAGAAATACTTTTTACTACGTGCATATTAATGAAAGATAGCAACACATTGCAAAATGAATTTACACAAGGCCTTGCCATTTGTACAACAAACACGTTCTGTATTTCTAATTGCTGCAAGCATCTTAACACATTAGCAGTAGCTCAAGCAGAATATACTCACTTTTCAAGGTTACTAAATGTGCACCACTGCATGTATTAAGGGACATATACTTTATACTCCAGTGCCTCTTTACAAAAGCAAATGTTTTTATACTGTTGCTTGTTTAGGGAGAGATCTTTTCTTTCAGTAAACATGTATATACAGATGATTGGTCTTTCCAATCAAAATAAATTTATGTTTGAAAAAATAATCCTTATTTGAAAAATTCATGTTGCATATAAATATTTCAATTTTTTTCACGTAAATAAAAAAAGGTAAGTCGACTTGCTGTTAGAAGCTCCTAAGCATTTTAATTTTTGCTACACAACCAACAAAATATAGAACCTCAAAATTATGACTGGCATCAGATAGAATTAAGAGATTTTTCTATTCTACCTAGAGAGACAAAGGAAAGGTATAAATAAGTATAAATATATAAGCATATATAAGTAAAAGTACATAGACAAGGAGATCAACACCACAATCTGTTGGATACAATTATTAAAAAACTCCAAAGCCAAACTGACAGTGGATATTTCCTCACTTACGGAGTTCTGACCTTCCAGGGGTGGCACATGAAGACTGAAGATGTAAAATTTTGTACCTGAATTCTTTCAGGCAATTGACAGAAGTAAAATAATTATTAAAAAAAAAAAAAAAAAAAACAAAAAAAAAAAAAAAACCAAAAAAACCTACCAAGGAAAAAACCACAGGTGTAGCAGTGAACAGGGTGGATTTATTATGACTAATCAGATCATGTTGATAAACACAGAAGATATATCCATTTCCCTGAAGAGAAGGAGATGTGACCGTCAGATTAGGAAAGCACTGTGGCTGGAAAGAGGACAGGGACTCAAGAGACACAAGACAAGGGGAGTGCAACAAACTGTGCATCAAGAACTTAAATTCTAAGAGGAAATACAGAATGAAATGCAAAGCTGAATAACAGATACTGAGTTACCAGTATGTGGCAAAAAGATAGGAAGAAGTAAATTAATATGTGTTATATTTTAATGATTCATTTCTTAATACTGTCTGTATCATGCTTATCTTTTATCAGTGTAAATATACACTATTCTATTGCCTTGAGCTGTGATACACTCAAAACGCTTTCTGGCATGATTTGCCTTTTTCCACAGAAGAGATGATAGTTATTCCAATATTTAATGTTAAAAATATACACTCTGCTTGACAAAGAATACCATTCTACTTTGCATGTATAATTTTGCACATGATGATCTCAAAGGTCTTGGGAAATAACAGCTGTTAATCCCTATTAATAGTGTTATGTAGAAACCTTACAAATTTTGAGCTGCCTTCAGAGAAACAAATAAAACTTTGCATTTTCTTTTTTTGTCACAGGTATATGTAGCTCTTAACATGACTTGCAAATTCTTCCACAGTGCTAATAAATCTCCAAGAAGGTGGGGGAGAGGTTTGGGGAGGTGGAGGGGGGAAAGCATCTAGAAAAGTGAATAATCTTAAAGACATTCCTCATAAACTGTTCTGCATGTGAATGTACCAGTGGTGACTGAGAGGAAAGTTCATGTTAATTACAATATGGCAAAGGATCAAGAAGATATAACATAGGTTTTTATAACAATTGAAATAAATATTTGGATAAATACTTTACTTGCTAAACAAAATGTGACTGCTTTCTTCTCACTGAGTATAAGTAATTGAAAAGCCATAGGAAAAGGAAAGCAAACTTCAGAAAACATTTCAGTGAAATGATAGTAATCCCTATCTGAAGACCCTATATCAGACAAGGGTTTTATTTGCTCAGTGGGTAAATTGTGTGCTCCACAATAATTTAAAATGTAACTGGATGCCATAATGGTCCGATGTAAGATAAAGAAAGATGTAGAGATTTTCTTGATACCTCTCACTCTGGACAAAGAAGCCTGACCTAAAGAAAATAAGACCAATGCTCTAAAATTACTCTAAAGCAACTGAAGACAAGTTCTTAACAGCTGCTTGTTTGGAACAATGTGTGCCTTAAAGGCACAGACTTCGGAATGAAGTGTAACCATTACAGATATGTTTAAAACAGGATGAAACCAGTAAAGCAGTGACATTTGAGATTGGTTGCTGTTGCCTATTACAGCTAATGGCTACTGTGATAAAACTAGGTAACAGCAGAGCTGAACAGAAACAAATTTTACACTTCACTGGAACTGAGACTATCATCCTTGTTTTTACCAGAATGCTCAGATCTAAATGCAAGTTCAGAATTGCAAATAAAGGATTTGCTGACTAATGACACAGCAAAAGAAAGAAAAACTTGTGTTATAGAAACCTTCAGAATGGAAAAGAGCATTTCCTTCTTCTATACTTTAGACAAACATCCTAAAAGTATTCTTTATAACAGTTAAAGTTCCTCTGTATTTACTGTACTTGCTATTTCATAAAATATCCTTGCTTCAAATCTGAACAGTAGTGGTGTCCTGGCTTCATATTTCAGTCAGAAGAAAGCGAACTTATCACAAATTTCTAATGTTTTAAAATCTTCTTACTTCATCCTTCACTAGAATTATGACCTCCTATAAGAAACCTCCAGCTCCAATCCAGGAAAATCCAGGGAAGAAGTAGAAGGGTCCTAATTCTAATGCTTACACAGGTGGAGATAGAGAAATCACTCAACCGACAGGCTCCTCCCAGTTCCACTTGCCTTCCAATACTCCTGGTAGTTTTCCACCTTTAGCTCAGAGGAATTTCTCACTCTACAAAAAATTTGGGGACTTTGATGTTTTGCTTTCTTAGTGTATCCATAGCACTTCGATCAGAAGCAACTAGAACAAAGGTCAGTATTCCCTGACATTTTAACCATTTGAAAGTTTAATAGTTTTCTTCTGAAGACATACAAAAATTTGTACCTTATAAATACCCTATCCATAAGTATAAAATTACATTGAGTTTTGAAAACCAAAACAAAACTAAATCAGAGTCAGAATAAAGTTTTGCCTTAGCAAAGAGAAAGAAGAAAGGGAAAACTATTGATTAAACACATCAGAACTGTTCACTAAGTATTATTGATTAAGAAAGTATCATCAAAGTCAACATATTCCTTGAAACACTTAATTTTAAGAAAATTGGATTTTTCAGTGAAAAGCTGATAGAGTGAAACTTTCTGGTCAGTCTTTATTTTAGAACTAATTGCTCTTATTTAACCATTTATAGATTTCACAAATAAAAGGATTTTTACCTCTTAGCTTTAAAATTAGAAAACTCATTAAGGGTTTAAAACTGAAAACTCTATTAGTTAAAGAAATGAGTTAATAAACAAGCAAGCAACTGTGATTCTGTCCACTTTATTTCAATTGTTTGAAAGAAAAAATAATGTAGAAATTATTGGACCAAAGCCAGAGATAACTGTCAGTTCATATTCATCTCTGTCCTTTATGATCTAGTTTTCAAAGTTTCTTATTTCATATAGCTGATTCTTGATTTACTTTGGATCTGTGGGTACCCAGAACCTGGATAGAATCAGAATATTTGAGTTGATGTTTAAATTTGGACCTAAGAGCTAGAGTGATTATATGAAATGCTTTCACTGAAGTTCACAATTTATCAGTCAAATTTGTACATCCTGTTATTAAGAATACATGTTTTTATAATTTGTTTTCTACCTCAACTGTGGAAAATTTAGAGTATATCAAATATTGAAATCCTTTGATTTCATTGAATGTCAATTTTCTGTATAAAAGGTCAGAGTATTAATTTTATCATTTAATTATTGTTCTTTGCTATGTAAAAACTAGGTACAACAGAAAATGCATGCAGTTTATTGTCAAACTGCTCAGGAAGAAAATTTACTCTTGATTTAATCTCTAAATCCTACTTAATACTATTGACATAATTGAACAGTGGAAATAACTACAAACACACTGCATGCATATCATTTAAATAGTGGTTTTATTTTTTGTTTGAAAAAGGCAGTATAAAATATGTATATTCTTACGTATTTGCAGGCAATTATGGTACAGTGAGAACTGCCATTTTTGTGGATTTGTGCCATGGAATGACACACTCTTGGAAGTTCCTCTTTGTAAACAACCATTTGAAAATGGTCATCATTGTTGCAACAATTCTAACATAAAATCAGAGTAGGGATTTTAAGTCAAGCAGTAATAAAAGTCTATTTGTTTCTCAGAACTTTAGGGGCAGAATGGGAAAGTCAGTTTAAAAGTACAAAAAATAGAAACCCACAGCAGTCCACTTTGAAGACATAAACCTAGAAACATTCAAGAGGCTTGAAAGGAGCCACAGAAGACAGAGCCAACAGTTACATAAAAATAAGCTGTGTTGGGTCAGACAACAGTTCCAGTGCACTCTCTCCCAAGGAACTGATATCAGATGCTTGGGGAAAGAATATTTGTGTCCTATCTTGGGTTCCAAGATCTCATGGCTGAGGCATTTCTAGATGACAAAAGTACCTTGTCTTTAGCTAAACTCCTGATAGATCCAGATCCAGGAAATAGCAAAATTGCATTAATTTTATGTCCTTAAACATTCAAAAAATATCCCCTGACACCAAAATTGCTGCAAGCAATTATCAGGCAGACAGAAAAAGATGGAGGGTCTTCCAGAGATAAAGATTTTCTCCAAAGAGATGCATGAACCAAGAAGAACCCAGACTTTCTGCACAGCCAGTAAAAACTTTCCCACTGGGTGTTATCAAACATCCTTTGTCATGTTGGATTATTTCTTGCAAAAAGGAATGATAACTGCTGTCATTAATAAGAATACAGAGCACCATTCAATGCACACGTATTTACTGAGAGAAGAACACAGAGCAGGTACTGACACAACCCTCAGCCTTTAGTAAGGATCAAGTTGGCTTGCAGTGAAGATAAAAGTGCCTGAGGCTTCAGTTTGTGTGACAGCACTGAGGTGAAAGCATTAGTTTTTATTGCAAAATATGCACCTAAAGAAGTAAAGAAATCTTAATAGTAGTTTCTATTGCAGCCACTTGCCCCTGACATTTCACAGATGTGTATAGGATTGCCTGCATATTTTCTCTTGATGCAGCTTAGTAAGTCCTGCACATTTGACTCAAATTGCTGTTGATCACTTCTGCCACGGTAATGCCTGGAAAAGCCATTCTGAGTCAGAACACAAGGATGCTTCCTGCTCATAAATAGCAGGTATACTTCATCAAGGTATTAGTTATCATCAGAGCAACATGGCAGTCAACATAATCCTACTTATTTTGATATCACCAGCCCCCATGGAGCAAAGTAGGTAAGCACGTTCAATTTATCTAAGTATTTCAAGTGATTTTTCACTGGACTCAAAGATTATTCTTAAATGGGAACCATCATTATGATGGCCAAGGCAAAAGAAATTTTTGTTGCTATTTATTTCTTGCAGTTTCTTCTGCTTTTAGAAACATTCATTCCCTGGAGAAATGTCTAAAAACTGATTTTGAAAGTGTTACACTGATCTCATGCCTTAACAACAAAAATAAGAAATACAAAATGTGACCTCTCAGCAGAGCTCAGCAGGTCTAACAGCTACAAATCACATTTTAGATAATACTTTCTTCGTTGTGATTGGATTTAGCCTATCAGGCTTGATTCTGTATGTTTTGATGGAGGTTTTCCACCAGCAGGACCTCATCACTTCGCACATTTGCAAGAAGGAAAAGAAAACCAGGTTCACTGACTTTGTGCAAATTACTTAATTTCTCTGCCATGGTCACCCATAGAAAAACTTGCAAGCCCAGCTTGGGGCTTTCTCATTTCATTTTGCAGCTGTTGAATAGTGGAAATTGGTATCTAGAAAGTGCTTGCATATCAAAAAAAAAACCCAAAAAACAAAAAAACAAAACCAACAAAACAAAAAAAAAAACCAAAACCACCAGTTGTATCATCTCTAATGTCTTCTACTGAGAAAGAGAGCCTATTTTTTACAACTATCATATCCCCATCAGGTTATCTGTGTGGTATTAACTTGTTAGATTTCTATGAGTTAAATCAAGTGGTTGTGTGGAGATTTAAAAAAAAAATGAAAATAAAAAAAAAGGAGAAAATTTAACAGAAACAAAGGTGGGGCCTGTTTTGTAAAATATTTGGAACAATTAAGTGAGCAATACCTATTGCCCATGCAAGAATGGTTTAAATGTGGGATTACAGAAATTTCAAAATAGAGCTGGACAATTCGAGGTTTTCTTTTGGCTGGAATGATACTAAAGGAGAAGGAGAGGGTGCTTTGATGAGCAAGGCATTCACTAGCATTTCAGCAAAATAGTTCAAAGCAAATAATGAAAACAAGGTCATTATATTAGTCATGCTCAATCAAGAATTTTGTCAGAAAAAACATTACAACTATTTTTGAGAAAAAGATGAAGATGTTTATGTCTCACCTCATTTTGTGATCCTATTTTAGTGTAACACTTGTGTTACATTTTGCTTTCTTTAAGGTTAGGAAAAGAAATAATTTTGGACTGATAGTAACTTTTTAAAGCCAAAAGTCTGCACAACTTTATTCTAATAGTCTAAAATAACCACCTTCAAAAGAGTAGTAACTAGTGCTTTTCAGAAAGCTGGCAGAGATGCAAACATTGTGACATGAAAGTTATCTCTATACTATAAAATTAAAAGTGCCTGAGACCAATTATTGGCTATAAGGCTGCCTGGCACAGAAAGAATTGCATCCATACTGTTCAAGTCTCCCAATCCCTAAAATCAGGCTGGAATTATCACTAATTCTGGGCTAAAGCAAAGCTAAGAACTGCTTTATATAGCAAGAGTTAATATCTGAGCACCATTTCTTGCCAGGGAACACTTACTGTCTCCAGTTTTTATGTACCATATGATACAGTCATGGAGAGCAAGGAATCAGAACTAAAAGGCCAGTTCTGCCACTTCAGATAAGAGAATTATGTAGGTATAGGCAGAAAGACTGCAGTAAGTAGTGAGTTTGGGGGTTGTGTTGCTGAGCTACAGGTTTTGAAATGTTCACCCATTTTCCCAACTACTGTCTTGGAAATCAAATGCTGTTTCTCTTTAAAGAAACTGTTTTACGTCACTTTAACTAGTTGAGAAGGTCTTCAGAGAAAAACAACCAACAAACCAGTTAGATGTGTCACATAAACAGTTAGTACAGAAGAAACAGAAACCCATAGATATAATGCAAGACTGACTGGAGTCTGTGGTTCCCATTCCCAGAAAAGAGCCAGGCCTGCAAGGCAGCAAGAAGAGAATGAACAGGCTGCACGGTCGCCTCATTTATCTTTCACTAGTATGACTAAGAAGCCTGAAAACCATCATGATAAAATTCCCACAAAATACCCTGACTAAACTCACTTAATCCACATGATTGACGTAGAGGAGAGCACATACAACACTACAGCTCAGACCTAATCCCATAAGATATTTGGAACAATCTTTACATGCTTGCTTCCAGCTTTAACTGATGGTAAGATGCTGTCTCAGCAGCAGCACTGAACCACTCACAGCTCTCAGGCTGGACACACATCGCATCTCTGCCACAATGATCCCTATTGGAGCACTTTGTGGACCCTTGCTATAAATCCCCCATTTGTCTTATGATTATTGTTTAATGTATATGGAAACTGAAATTATAAGGAAGAAACAGGAACAGCAATCACTTCTTTATCATCCTGGAGCATCAATTGGGAGTGACTCAATCTCTGAGTAGTCACTCTTCAAGTTTTGTAGTAGAAATCATCAGTAGGCATGTCAGGTAGCGCATGTGACCACAGCCCTCTCATTTTGAAGTACAGGCTGCTTGCACTGTGTCTGAAGAGGGAGGGAAAGGTCTCAGTGCATTAAGGAGCATCTGAAAGACAAACTGAATTGTACATTACAAAGGTTTAATAATGGAAAATTAATCAAGGTCATTTCACAGAATGTAAAGGTCTCAATACCACCAATGCAGCAATAGCTCATCTTTGAAATCTATTAGCTCTAAAATTAGCTCTATTAGCTCTAGTTACATTTCAAAATATTTGCTTTTTCTGCAAAACGTTTTGTAAGAAAATAGAACAGTGACGAAACTGAAACAAATATGCTTCATAAATAATTTGCTCATTTACAGCCTTGTAAGTATAATGATTCTTGGCTGGAGACACACACAGAGTTACCTACATGTCCTGCTCCCTGTAAGGATGTAAATAGCAAGCTAAGGGTAAAGTTAGCAGGTCATCCGCAGACCTATATATTTTTACAAGTTAGTAAATTTTCCAAATTAAATGTAAGAGCTGCTAGAGTCATAACCAGTGCTGTCAGATCTAAGATTATGTTTGACTGTGATTGGTGCTCAAGATTAGTAGGATGACTAAAACTATTTCCCAGAGGCAGCAAATTCCAGCAGAGCATTTTCATGCCTTAGAATTGAAGATTCCATTTTAGAAAATCTCTCAATTCTAGCCATGCAAAGAAAGATGTCATAAAGTAACATAAATGTTGAATTAACAACAAATTTCACCCCTGAGGATGGGCCAAAGCCAGACTGGGACATGGGTCCAGCTCAGTGGGACCCATGGCAGGGCAGGGCAAGGCAGGGCCCTGGGGGGCTAGAGATTCGCCCTGTTGTGTTATGACTGGGGCAGGACAGCCTTGGTGGGGTACAAAATGGTCCTGGGCCATGGGCAGGGTGGTGAGAGCCCCAGGGGACAGGACAAGGACAGCCAGGCCTGTGAACACCCTCTGGGTGAGGATAGTGTGTTCTGAGCTCACCCTAGGTCCGTATCTGAACATAAGTGCCAAGCTTTCTGCTGCTTTTTATCTTTTTATTTTCCTTACCTTCCTTTTTCTGATATGATGTGATCTTATTCCCATATTTCTCTGACAATCAGTGGATTTTAAAGCATGCAGTAGATAGGAGTGTACTCATATACCAGAGTCTAAATATCCAGCATCCTCCGCAAAAAGCAATTAAAAACAAAAACAAAACAAAAAAAAAAAAAAACAAACCTAAAAACAAACAACAAAATCAATCCAATTGTGGCATCAAAACTGACCTCTCTTTTAACTCAAAATACCATGGCGAAATAGTGGTCATAGCGGTTTATGAGCTCAGTCAGCAACAATAATGAGAAATGATGGTCACTACAGCATTGGCCATAGAGGGTCAATATGAGGGGTAGAGCATGTAAAAGAGAATTTTTAAACCAAAATAGGAACAGCTAATGAACCCATGGCGTATTGCTTAAACATACATAAGATTTTTTGCCTCCTTTGGCTTTTGTCAGCACTTTACTAGATCTTGTTACCAGCTGTTTTTAAAAAAGGTTATGACAATTAACAAAATGAAATGTACATCATTAATGAATAACACACACTGTAAGAAATTATTGTTCCAGCCTCACAGAAAAACGCATATCCCTGGCTTTATGCTAAAGAAACTTCATTCATTGCAAGACTATGCACCTTGGAAAATAGATTTTCATAATTTTTCTCTTTTAGGTTTATAGTTTTTGCATCTACATTTCAAATGAAAATCTAGGAAAACTGAAGACTTCAGTGATGCTTATGGGTCCCTTTCAACTCAGGATATTGTATGATACTATGAAGAACCTCATTGTGGAAACAAGGTTTACAAAGACAAGACACTGTGTGTTCCACATAAATACTAAAATATTTAAGCATGTTACTTTTTCCTTTTTTCAACTCCATCTGCCAATCACATATGCAAATAATTGCATAACCACTTAGCTGTATTTTTTCCAAATATTGAAACCTTTAATTTCTACCTATGATCTTTCACTTATCTATTTGAATTTTCATGTTTCTACATGAAAGTAATTAAAACACTACAAAATGTTGGGTTTGTATACAAAGCTTTCCTGCTTAAAACTCTAAGCTATTCAATTAAACAGTTATAAGTCTTTTACTAAACTATCAGTGGAATGAGTATAATCTATGATTAGCAAGAATTAGTATGAAAATCCATCTCAAGTCCTCTGAATTTCTATTGCCTGAATGTTGTTACAGAACAAATAGTTTCCAATTAACCCAGAAGTAATTTTACCAGGATATGAGCAATTTCAATTTTCCAACTAAAACTTGCTTTTGCATCTTAAAAAACTACTGCTCTTGAAAAATGGCTATCTCTCATAGGAAATACTGGGGGTTTGATGAATAAATGTAAAATTCTAAAATATTTAAGTACCATTAGTGATACAAGTATGATTTAATTTGGTAATATAAAAACAGCCTTTTGGTGGCTGTATGATTCTTTCTGCTTCCTAAGATCATCATTCTTGATTTGTTAATATAACCTGTACCATGTATCTTGTTCCTTGTCAATTTAATGTTTTGGTTTCACAATCATCACTAGGTGTGATGGTGAACCTGGACCAGAAGGATAATAGGGACATAACATTTGCAAAAGTACTGCAAAAGCATTTTAAATCTATACTTTTGTGATTTTTCTTCTGAAAACTAAATTTTTTTCAAATATTTTCCAAATTTTGATTTAGTCCATATCCAGAAATCCTATTATTTCCTAGTGTTAGACTTTTCATGGACTCAATGTTCTCATTTCATTTTCAAAAACGGCAGTTTAGACACAAACATATAGTCCTGCTCCACCTCAGCTATGTCAGTGAACCCACAATAAACATTTATTAACTTAAACAGGATCTTTATACCACTTACATGTACACCTTTTTAGCTTCTTATAGAGCACTTCTGCAGATGTGCATTTTCACCCAAGGGCAGATGTGGTCCCATATCCTGAAATGTGACCTAACCTTGCAGTCGTACACAACAACTCAGAGATACTTTTCTGGAGACAATTAAATGCTGCACATGGAAGGGACTGTCTTTTATATTTGCTTCAACTAGTAGGAGAAAGAAGAATTGGGGAAAGAAAAAAAAATAAAAAAAGGAAAGAATAAGGCTTGATGTAGACAACCCATAAGGCATTATTGTGAGGATTAACTTTAAAGGATGCCACTTCATTGCAAGAAGGCTCCAATGTCATGAATCTGAACAGAGATAGGAGAAGCTTGTTCAACTCCCACTTCTTACTCCCCAAGAGAAATGAGAGTTGACAATATGAAGGATTACTAAAGGCATAGACCAAGTTCCTTTTTAATTTTTATTTTTTTTTAACCAATACAAACAAAACCTCTTTCACATATTACAAGCATCATTCTTTTACTTGGCTTATTCTTCTATTTGGATTTGATGCCATAGGTGTTCCAAGTATGAGACTATTTCTGTACTGGATTTTGGCAGAATGAAGGAATGGGGCCAAATCAGCTCCCGGAATGAGAATGAGAACTGGTAGTTCAGAGAATGAACTACCAGTAAACACTATGAAGTTCTCATGAGTGTACACACCATTTTATTATACAAACAACAGTGTTCAGGTCAGGAAAATTCAAAAAATAATTAAATATAGCAAGACATAGTAAAAATAGTCACAGAAAATGTTTATTCCTGAATCATCTTTTACACTATAAATGTTAATGCTTTCATGAAAATCCATCTCTGAATGGGAAGAAAGATGTTGGAATTATTCTTTATGATAGTCACATTGGCCTAAAAAAGATTTGCAATTGCTTCTAAAAACCTGAAACTAAAATTCCCAGATTCAGAAAACAACTTGTTCTACTAACAGAATCTTTTCAAACAGGTAGATGGAGGTTATTGTAAGCAGGAGAGGAGGGATGCTGTAGATAGAGACAAATAAAGTTGGAGTAATTTCCAGGTATGTGGAGCATGATGAGAATGATTACAAGCATCACTAACAGCACAGAGATCCCTTGTTAATGCCTGTCACTGAAATAGACTACCCACCATAAAGGTAAGTAAATCTGGAATAAGGCTGTCCTGTCAATTAGTAACTCAAGTTGTATGAATAACCCAGTGACTCAGAAACAATATCTTCCCTTAAAAAAAAATTTAAAAAATTGAAAACAATCTTCTTCACTTTTTTTTATTACTACGGGTACCTGTAAGTCTAATTTCACACCACAATCTTGAGTAGTGTTTCTTTTTTTAAACTGAAAGAAAGACATCATTCTTTACTTTTCTAACATTTTAACTAGGAAGAAGAAAAATAGAAGTCAGTGGCCTGTTTTACACAGTAACCTACCACTGAGGAAGGAAATCACTCGGAAGGTGGAAGAAAGGGCTTTAAACTCATTTAGCTGCATGAGATTTGACAGCTTTACCACTCAGGGGAATGGAAGAGCTAACATGGCAGCGTAACCCATATGCATATCCCAATGATTAGGATATTCTCCTGGGAAGTGTGGCAGATTATTTTCCTTAGAGCAGCAGTGGCTCATGACTCAAATAGAAAAGAAGCATGCAAATGTCTGTCTTATCTTACCCAGCTACAAAGAAAGATGATCACAGTCACCCTTGTTCATAATTATAGCTCAAAAAGGATTTCAAGGTAACGGTATCTGATGACTTGGAAATTGCTAAGTGTTTGTGGTTATTCTTTCATGAGCAAAATATCATCCTAAAACAATGCAACTTGCCTAGAGCTGAATTTCTTTAACTTGTTTTATTCTATAGAGCCACCGTATCAGTTCTGCGTCTCTGTTCTCTCGTAGCCTGAGTATCCTTGACCATAATGTTGCTCTCAAACTTGAAGCTCCTGAGGTACAGCAAAACCTCTGACCTTGCATGCAGGACTTCTGCTGTTGCAGCAGCATAACTTACATCCTAAGGCTAATTCCTGTGCTTCCACAGTTGTAGTCCAGCTGGAAAATTAAACATCCAACAATAAAAAGAGCAGATCAAGATGTTCATACCAGAAAGTTTAGGGTTATTGTTTTTTTCTTTTAAGTACAAATGCCTGGAACAGAATATTAAAAGGAAACTACACAAAATCTCTGAGCAAGCCATGTAATGAGATTTATTTACATACATATACATATATTTTATGAGATATAGATGAAAACATGAGGGGGTAAATAGAAGAAACAGGTAAGAATAAATTCCAGAACTAGGAAACCATGCATTTTCTGAAGAATACATGGGAGACAGTTGCAATGGACTCTGAGCTGGAAAGGTGTTGCAAAAATCCAGCTTTTAGAAGTGATTGGTTTGTATTTGTACATTTTCTGTATCTATATGTCAGGCAGAATAGCTGTCTTGTTAGCACAAGAAAAGGAAAGAGTATTATCTTCTCAAGAAAAGTAAGAAGCATGATAAGAGGGTTTAGTAAAATACTTTCACAGTTCCAGAGGTTTAACTGAGGCCGTTTGCTCTTGTTGATTCTATAAACAGTAATCTCTAAGAGGCAGAGCTGCTGGTTTTACAGTTTGTTGTTGACCTATAATGTTGAATGTCAGTTACATCCATTTCTTATTTCTTGTTTAAAACAAAGTATACAATTTAATTTAGATGGAATTTTTAAATGCCAATATGCTCATGCATCAAAGCAATATACTAAATGACATTTGGCATCTTGTAAGTCCCTCATTAAACAAAATCAATATTATATATTACACAACAAACTATTTTGAACTAGCTGTTTCTTGCCACAAAATATTGTTTAAGACTCATCAGTAAATAATCTCCAAGACATTGTGAGATGCCATAAACATCGAATGGAAATTTTTGTGAGAGCAATACCTCAGCTGATAGGATATTGTGACTATAATTTATCTGCCCATGACTTCAAAGGAAAACAGCAAGCCACAAATAACCCAAAGATTAGTTTTGTCCTAGCTGTTTGAATTTGGCAGTCTTGTAGAGGTTGAAAGGGATGCTAAAATTGAGGAATGATCCACTATTAAATAAAATTAAGGAAGAAATCCCTGCATTTCTTTGTCAAGTTAAATGAGCATATTTTCAACTTCTTCTACCTTCTATTTTTAATACACGTTACATATGTGTGAATTGCAGTTTTATAATTCATCTATGCCAGCTTAAACTTTAATAAAAATTTAGCAGTCACATAGTTCATTCTTCATATTTCAACAACCTCCTATCCCCCAAAAGATTCCTATGCTATCTATGCCTACAGCATATCTATTATGTTTTACTGAATTAAGGATTTTGTGCATTGGATCATCCCATGCTTCATATTCATCTCAGCTAACATGGTCTTTGAAATTTAAATAATATATTATAGGCTAAAAAAATAAAAAAGCAATAGATCTATTAAGGTGTTTTATCACACCATATATCATATAAAATTTAACATAAAGGTGCCTTCAGTATCACTCAGATGAGCATATCATAACTCATCTGACTGACACTTGGAAATCGCATAGTCCCCCTTGGAGGGGATGCTGATAAGAAGTAGGCCACTCATCATGGGAAGTTGAGTCAGGAATATTGCAACACAGAGTTTTCCTGCCACATTGTAGAGTGTACATACTTCTCAAGACATACAAAACCACCAAAAAAATTCCATCCAGTATCCAGTTCTTCAGCCTGCAGTTTTCTTGCATTTTGTGTGTTAATCAGGGTGCACTTAAAATTTTTGTTTATGAAGTTTTTGCTTAGAAAAATCATTTGCAAAGATATGTCAGCAGAGTCCTCCTGAAGGCTTGTGTGCCTTATCACGTTACAAAACCTCCCTGAGCTCTTCAAAAATAATTAGAATACTCTTTATGTGGTATGAACCCTGTCCTTCTTTTAATGTGCAAGTGTATATTAAAAACACTGAAAAACAAAATTAGATCAAGATTAACTCCAAGAATGAATTATGCTAACAAAAGATCTTCATCACAGTTCATCACACTTACTGCATGCTTACTGTATTATAAATTAATATTTAAATGGAGAAAGGAGGCTCTATTTCTGCATTACCCTTTCTCAGTCTTTGCTTTTGTCATGAAATTATAGAATTATTAAGTCTGGAAAATATCTCCAAGATCATTGAGTCCAACCTTTGACCAATCACTACCTTGTCAACTAGACCAGAACACTGAGTGTCATGTCCAGTCAGTTCTCAAACACTTCTATGGATGGTGACTTCACCACCTCCCTGGACAGCCCATTCCAATACTTGACAATCCTTTCCTTGAAGAAATTCTTCCTGATACAACAGATTCATTTTCCTTCACTTCCAGAATCTCCTTTAGTTTGTACTGGGCCTAGGCTGATAGAGCATCAACAATTGGCCAGACGTCTCCAGTCCTCAAGCTCATTTTGCTTTTCCCAGCACAGAACTAGTACACACCTGGCACTGCTATTGCACTTCTCATGACACCTTCTACCACCCTTGCTCCTGCGACATGGCTTCTCCTGAGAGCCCTCAGCAGCTTTGAGGGCTGTCCTTCTAAAACACACGTCTAGACATGCTTTTTTTTGTCACAGAGTTCCTTGATGACACCACTCTGTTTTTTCAGGCTCTGAAGTGTTATTCCATTTATTTGCAACAGAGATGAGCTGGCAGTTCTCAAAGAAATCTTAGGAACAAGTGTTGCTCCTATACTTCAAATGGAGTTATTGAACAGCCATTATTGCTCAAAGAACACAGCCCACACAGGCCTACCAATATTCTCATAACATTCCCAATCAAACACACTCAAAAATTCTCAAATTACAGCTTCTTCCAAGACCTGAAAATATATGAACTTTTGAAAGAGATCAGCAGATTCAATAGAAAATGCTTAAAAATACAATACATTTAAAAGGAAAAGAACTTGCCATTGGCAGGTTCTAGGAATATTTCTTGGGGGAAAAAAAAAAACAAACACCTGAAATAATTACTTAATTTCCTGTTTAAGGTCCCTCACTTCAAGCAAGACACTGAGGTTCTGAAGCAAGTCTGGAGAAGGGAAACAGAGATGGGGAAGGGTCTGGAGCACAAGTCTGATGAGGAGCAGGTGAGGGAGCTGGGGGTGTTTAGCCTGGAGAAAAGGAGGCTCAGGGGAGACCTTATCACTCTCTACAACTCCCTGAAAGGAAGGTGTAACCAGTTGGACTCTGCTCCCACAGAATAAGGGACAGGGCAAGAGGACATAGACTGAAGCTGTGCCAGGGGAGGTTCCAGCTGTGCATCAGGAGGAATTTCTTCATGGAAAGGGTTAAGCATTAGCACATACTATCCAGGGAGGTGGTGGAGTCACCATCCCTGCAGGTGTTTAAGAAGGAAATTAAAAAGAAAGACAATGGCAGGGAATTTGGGGCTTTTAGGATGAAAAGAAGAATATTACATTTATGATCAAATAACAGTGATCTCACAACACTCACCGTACATTTTCCTCTGCAGCAAAGAAAAAAAACTTTGAATCTCCTATATTAATATAAAGGTTGATTTGTTTTTGTGTAGGCTTGAAATCTGAAAAAAAAAGCATTTAAGCAGAGAAGATTCTCAGACACAGATTCTTATTTTCCAAGCTACCTAACTAGTACAACAGACAGGTTATTCTTAGTCACTTAAGAATTATGGATCTGATCTTTAAAGGTTACAAAAAGTAAATCAAAGAAATGTTGAAAGACAGTAATATGAATATTTTGAAGGTATTTCTCAGAACAGAGAAGAACGTTTTCATAAAAGGAAGCAAACAGTCAAGTGATATTATGAACAACTAAATTTGTAAAACATGCAATGGCCCAGATGTACCAAACAGATTACAATCATTGTTTTGAAGTTCTTTGCATTGGAAGAAAATATTGATGGTTAAAAAAAACACTTCCATTTCCCTCAAGTAAAAGGCAACTTCATAAAATCATAGTCTTGAATTTATGTATTTAGCAATATCTTTCACAGCCAAACATCTCTGTCAATCTTGAAAATCATTAACATTTAGAAAACTAAATAAGGCATCTTGACAAATGTGTTGCCGTATGCAGAGAAGAGCAAAAGGAATCTTTCAAGTTGATTGTTACAATGTCTTATTCCTTTAATTCCAAGTTTAATTAAGGAGTTTTAACCCAGGAGGTTTTGGAAAAATTATTCTGATTTGTTAGGCTGTGAGATGATTTATGACACATATTTTTGGAGTAGGTTTATTTTTTTTTCTTAAATTGCATTCCTTCTTCGTTTCTTTTCCTTTGCTTTCTTTCCCTTGTGATACAGATGTACATATCTGTGGCAAATAGGAGGCTACAGGTAGCATATTTCACAAATATTATGCACACTGCAAGTTAACTTTTAGTTGTAAACTTGTAGAAGTTTCTCCAAACTCAATAAAAATGAAGCAATAGCAAAAATGGTGCTTCTGAGAAGTCAAAATAAGAAAGACTTGTCATTAACTGACAAATAGTTACTGGGTGGATCTATATTTTAAAAATTACTTTGAGGTGGTTTCAATTATGTTGATCAGGGGATAGAGATTTCAGACACAGCTACTCTTAAGGCATTTTTGGACCTGGGCTACAGCCCAGTCACAAACTAAGTGTATTGCGCTGATTAGTCTCACCTATAGCAGACTATTGCCAAAAAAATATGCTGCCACGATATCAAATTGGGTCCCTAGAAAATGTTACCATGTAACTTTAGCATGAACATTACACAAACACATTGAACAGCTAAAATTGCTGTGTCAGATGTTTTAAAACTGTGAAATTTAGAAGCTGTCTGATTAACAGACTGAACTTGAGCATAAGCATGGAGGAGACATTGACTTATCTAAAGGGATATGGGAAAAAATCCTGTTTATCGTTTAAGCAACATAAAATCAGAATCTAATTCCTCAAGCAAAACTTTTCATAAGTGATGTACTAAAATGGTGTGTCTTGGAATTTTATTCTTCATTTCTACAGTAGATAAATAGTTTCTTAAAACTCTACAGAATATTACAGGACTAGAAGACATGAATTACTACATTTTTTCTAGATACTTTTTCAATGAGGCTATTTAGAAAGTAATTAATTTATTATTTAGTCTTTCTTACTTGCTGTAAGAAAGACAGTTGAACGTGACAGGCAGAAGCTTAAGGAATTTGTATCAATAGATGCTGTTAAGGAGAATCATTAACACTCCAGCACAGAAATGAGGAAAAAGGGCAAAACCATCAAATTGTACCATTTTGGGACAAAGTGGCTTGGTTTACATTTTTCTATTGAGGATAATTTATTTTTAATAGGGAAAATTCTTTCAGAAAGTTTAAAAAGCCATCACTGGACCTGTTTCCTACAATCTATCCCTTTAGCTGTATCACATAATATCACTCTGAGATAAAAAACAGGTTTGGTATGTGAGAAGTAACCATGGTGAGAGTGATCTGAAGCTTTCAGAATCCCAGTGAAGAGAAAAAGAGGTGGCATGAGCAAGAAGAGAAATTAAAGGAAGAGTTTGACACACTCAGCCAGATAAGTAAGACCTCCTGGTAATCAAGGAAAGGGAGAAGGACTTTCCACACTGACTCCCACAGTCACACAAACCCAAGCTTAATTGTATTCTGAATAGGAACACATCTAAATAGTAACAAAATAGCTGGATGATTGAGCTCAAAGTAATCATCATCAGACATAGTCTGCCTGGAGGCCAGTAAGATGGAATACCGCAAGATCTATCCTGAAATATGTTCTGTTTAGAATCTGTAACAGTGACCTGGACAAAAGGCTTTCTCATCAGGTCCACAGATGACCCCAAACTAAGAGACCAGTCCGAGGGCAAATTTGCCATCCAGACAGACCTGGTCAGGCTGGAGAAATGGGCTGACAGGATCTTCCTGAGGTCCAACCATGTGAAATGCAAAGTTCTGTATCCCAAATGGAGAAAGGCTGGAACGGACTGGCTGGGAAGCAGATTTGCTGAAAAGGGCTTAGGAGTCTGGGAAGACAGCAAATGGAAGTTAATCCTACGGTGTGCTCAGGCAGCAAAGACAGCCAACAGTATCCTGGGCTGTATTAATTTAGGGCTACATTTTTTTCTTCAATCTCTTATTAGTAACACAGCAGTAGAAGTTTTTGTTGTCATTCAAATTCCTTGGAAGAATCAACTCCAGATTAGTTTTGGCTTAACTATCCCCATCCCTACATATACAAGTAGCATTTCTGAACTCATACTTTGAGGCCTACTCCTGCTTTCACCTCCTGTATATTTATTTTTCATATTGGAGTTCAGTAACAAGTTCCCTATTTAGCCAAGTTGATATTCTGTAAGATCTGCCCGTTTTCCTAAGTATCAAGATGGATTTTTCATGCAGTTGGAGGAGACTGTCTTAAGACTTCGTAGTTTTCTGGAACTTCTTTGCCTTGTGAGCTGCCACATACAGGATCCCTTCTGCTAATCCCATGACTAATCCACAGTCTGCTCTCCTAAAGCCCAGGGTCAGTGCTGATCATCTCAGCTACTTCACTCCCCTTGGCATCTTTAACTCCACTCTTTCATGGTCACCAACATTCAAGGCTGCCCCTGACTACCACAGCCCCAGAGAGCTCTGTCTTGTCAGTGATTCAGGACCAGTTGTGCATCACCTGCTTGGCCCATGCAGTGCCTGTGCCAAGTACTCCTGACACTCCCCAGAAACATTCTTTACTTCTTGTGTCTTACCGTGTTGCCCTTCTAATCCAGGAGGTTAATACTCCCTGTGAAAATCAGGGTCTGTGATACAGATTTACTCTAAAGAAAATGTCAGTTTCTATTCACTTTCTTCACAATTTAGACAAAATTTGCCTGATTTTTCACTCTAAATCAGGTAAATTACAACTTCAGCTGAGCTATTCCTACAGGCCTGGAGCATAAGAGAGGGACCCTCACCTTTCAGTCAAAAAATGTCATAATCTAACTTTCTGCTTCCTAGAGCTTATAGGATAAGATATAACCCAATGCCACCTTTAGTGTTTCTTTTTTAACACATCTTCCTCTGTATGAAATAGCCCCTTCTTTAGATGTTGTGATTCACAGAACTCTGCTGCCAGACAACTGAAAGGCAGGTCAGATAGTGGACCCTGTATGTGTTTCTCCACAGAGTCATACAGGCTCATTAATCCTATGAAGCAGTCACAGTGTCCCTATGTGTATGACATGGGTCATAATACTTCTGCAAAATCTACAATAAACAGATCCAAAACATTGCATACAGTAGCTAAGACTGATTGTATTGATTTCTGTAAAAACAAGCACATATGCATAGGAATTTATATCCAAATAGCATTCACTGCAGTTACAGAAATCAGAAATTCCACTGAAACACATCATCTGCTGTGCTACTCATATCACAGGAACTAATGACCAAGTCCAGCTACACTGGTTAATTTAATGCAAACACTGTGCTTAAACATGTCTTTCAAATATCATCTTGCCCATGATTTCAAAAATAGAGAAATTCTTAACACCAAGCAGGTCTAGAAAACAAAGCAAATACTTGCATCTGTCATTTCATTACCCAGTAATTTACAGAGGTTTTAGATGCATCAAGTCTTCCCTTTCAGTTGTATCTGACCATTAACACAGTCATTCTGACAAGTATTGTTTTAGTTCAAAGAAGTTTAACACAGGACAAAAAAATGTACTTTTACTATCAATGGGAATAAAAACCATATTGAAATAGACTGTGAAAATAACTGATCGCACTAAACATACAACTTTTGTTTTGCTATTGTTGATCTGTTTTTCAAAGCAAATAATTTTTTTCCCCCTTTTGATGTTTCAAAGCAGTTTTCTTTGCAGACCCTCTAATCCCTATTCTTTTTTTCTGGTCATGGATTTTATCTGGCCTCCAAGGGAAAACATCATTAGATAATTCATTAAGAATTCTCATTCTGGATCACTAAATACAGAGAAAAGTATCCTCCTGACTACTGTGCTGGTAATCAAGGAAATACTTGTTCTAGTTCTTGTATTAATCAAGACTAAACATTTGAAGTGTCACATACTGAAGTAACAACACATTTTTTAAACAACTCTTTGCTGTGCCATATGACTGCATTGATTTTTAACTTCATTAAGTTCTATTGTCCAATAATCATTGTTTTTCACCTTTTTGTAACAGATTTCTTTCTACTTACGAGAAAATCTATAATTCTCATCACTCAGCCAGCTTTTCAATGATAAACAAAATTGTCTGTGCTTCTATTTTATTGATCAGATCTCACTCTCAATCTCCCATTAGAAAATGACTGGAAATTATTTGCAATATTCAATTAGCAAATAATTGTACTTTTGAGCAGGGACATTATTCAAGGGTTAGACTCAAGAGTAATGTAACTGCTAGTAAACAATTCCTCAAAAACAAGCCTCTCATGTCTCCTGTATTTCTACATGAGTCAAAGTATGCAAGATCAGAAAAAAATAAATGAAAGGGTGAGTCTGACTTCATAAGAATTTAATGGACAGTGTATGTATGTATGTATATATAAATATATATTAAAATATTACAATTTTAAGTGTAACAAATGTAACACTAGGAGGGGAGGTGGTGAGGATGATATGAATTCCTTAGTAAGGCTGTTTTTCACCTTGCAGTTTTTTAAAGCAGAGGTAAGAGATACATACACAGACAAAAATTGTAAATCATGTACCGATGAGCTTTCACAGTTCCAGAATCCAGCTTAAAGTCAATACTCTACATGAAAATATGAACAATTTATTAGTTAAAATTTATTTCTTCAAAGTTTTAAAACTGTCATCACCTTTTTTATATCACCATTCTTTTATCTTTTAATGTGATGTTATATCCAAACAATTTAGTGCCCTTCAGATACTGCTGAAAAAGCAGTTGTCAAAAAATTCAGTATCAACTACTTAATTTTAACATTTATACACCTTCTACTCACAGTCTCCTGTGACAGATCTGATCATTGATGTTACACTAGGGCCCCTCATTGTAAAGAACTACAAGATTACTATTTGAAATAAATATATTATTATTATTTCAGCTAGAAAGTTCTTATCTTTTAATGAACTATGCAAATCTGTTGTTTTACTTTTCAAATACTTTTGTGCTTTTTTACCATTTGACAGTTTTATTAGCACATGAAAGCAGTCAACATTGTTTGTTTTCCCGAGCTGTTGTGGAGGGAATACTATTTTCAGCTCCGGAAACTCAAACTGAAATCTTATTTTGGCCTCAAATTCAGCCCGTGAGAGGTACTACACAATTTGGTTTGTCTTGCAGGCTTTGCCTGTGACGGCCCTGGTAGTAGAAACTGCAGCTGACTCAGTGAATCGCTGCTCACTTCTGTCAAAGCCGGTCGATGCTCCCACTTGCAAAGTCAGTAAGAGCCAACACCAGAGAGCTCCCTCCCACAGCTGCCTTTGCATACCTGTGCCTATGCCACAACTGCATCGTTCCTTCAGTCCGTCCTCCCTCACCCTTTCCCAGATGCCTTTTCCTGTCATGCCCTTCTCAACAGAGATGAACTGCAACCCTGAAGCATTGCTAATGTCTTAAACATTGTCAAAAGCGTAGAAAGTGGTTTTTTGTCAAACTGCAAAGAACAAACTGCCTGTCTGGGACCACCAAAGAACACACACACACAATCCCCCCCACCCCCCACACACACCCCCACCCCCAAATATGCTTCCTGACTAGAATTTAGACTGTAAGGGGAACTTGAGAAAACACTATTGTCCAATTATCTCAGGTGTGAGGAGAAGTAAACAAGGCTCAGGGAAGAAGAATGTATATGTGTTAAGAATCAGACCTAGCTGGCCTCAGCAGGTGGAGGAGGAGAAGGGTTTTGTGTGTGTGATGATAAAATGTCTCCATGCAAAACAGAAGCAGTAAACCCTCCCCTCCAGGAAGAACACACACACGGGACATTCATGTGAGAGGCAGCTGAGAAGGGGTCATAAACCAGCAAAGACCCTCAAAGTGCTCCCCCCCGACTCATTCCCGAGGCCTTTCACCATGAGAGGACTGTACATGATCCAAGTGAGGTAACAAATCCAAAGCATGTTGCAAGAGACTGCAAAGCTTCTCCCCACAAGAGGAGATGCCTGGGTATCTCCCAAATTTATGTTGGACTCTATGTTTTATGGGACCCTCACCATCAAGAAGACCAGCAGAACCAGACCCATGGAATTTTGCCAGGTTCCAGGAAGTGGTGATACAATTTCTATTTAAACCCTCTCTGT
Organism: Margarornis squamiger; assembly: GCA_035222235.1. NCBI lineage: Eukaryota > Metazoa > Chordata > Aves > Passeriformes > Furnariidae > Margarornis > Margarornis squamiger. Next base: position 15,268,944 of record JAWWTY010000001.1, read on the forward strand.
CATTCTCTTTCTTCCCCATTCCCTTCTTTTTCCTATTTCTCTCTCTCTCTCTCTCTGTGTCTCAATTTACTGTTAAAGAAAAAACATACTATTGACTTCAGTATGTGGTCTCATTTGCACCTTAATTCAGGCAGAGGTGTTTATAATAATTTTAATAATTGGATCATAACAACCCTGCAGCAACTGCTATTTTCATCATTGTCCCTTCTACAACTATTGCCTTCATTTGTTTGGGCTTCCCTTGTCTGGACTCTGAGAATGACAACATGGCTATGTTAGGTTTGATCAACCTGGGTCCAGCCTCTAGCTTTCACTCAGCAGTGTGCCTGGGTGGCCAAGCAAGCCAATGGCATCGTGGCTTGTATCAGCATTAGTGTGGCCAGCAGGACCAGGGCAGTGACTGTCCCCCTGTACTCGGCACCAGGAAGGCCACAACTGTGAGCAGTTCCGGGCCCCTCAATTCAGGAAGGAATCCCGGTGCTGGAGTGTGTCCAGAGAAGGGCAATGGAGCTGGGGAAGGGTCCAGAGCACAAGTCTGATGAGGAGCAGCTGAGGGACCTGGAATTGGTTATCCTGGGGAAAAAGAGGCTCAGGGGTCACCTTGTCAGTCTTTACAACTTCCTGAAACGAGGCTGAAGCAAACTGTGGTTCGGTCTCTTCTTCCAGGCAGTAAGTCACAGGACCACAGGAAATGGCCTCAAGTCGTGTCAAGGGAGGTTCAGGATGGACATCAAAAAGAATTTCTTCACAGAAAAGGTTGTTAAACTTAGAACAGGCTGTTCAGGGATTTGGTGGAATCATCACCCTGAAGGTGTTCAAGAAACAAGTGGACATGCCACTCAGTGATCTGGTCTAGTTGACATGGCAGTGATTGGTCAAAGGTTGGACTCATTAGGTCTTGTCCAACCTAAATGATTCTGCAAAGCATGAGCTGTGTTTTTTGCAAATGGACAAGCTGCAGGATCTGTGCCATATCCTTTGTGCTTTTATCCTTTTAAAGGAATAGAAAGAAAAACAAACAAATAAACAAAAATCACCCACACAAAACATCCCAGAGGAAGTACAAACACTCAACCTGCATCAATTTGAGTCAATTTCACCCCTTAGCTAAGAAAATTGTCTATAAGCATTAATTTGAATTATACTTTGTTTCCTGACATTACAGGAATTGTTGTACTTACTTGGCTGACGTTAAAAAAAAAAAAAAAAGAGTATTACAGGGAAAAGATAGTGTCATTTAAATCTAATTAAGGTTTTAATAAATCCAATTTTTCATCATTAACTATGATGCATTCCCTTTATAGTCTAAATTTATTGCCTATCCCCAATAAGGAAAAATGTTTAGAGATAGAAAATTGAGGCCATGACACCATATAAATTAGGTATGTCAGATGCAAGGGAAAATGCTATACAGTACACGCCTAGAATGCTTTTCAGTCAACTTCATAAAAATGTGTGCATAATACATTTCCTACTGCTATTTTTGCAGCAAAGACAGCCTAGCATCTCTACACAACTCTGTTTTGTCCTGTTTTAGGAGGATAGTAAGAAGTAGAGAAGTGCTGCTCTATCTATATCACCAAAAATAACTACAAATTATTTGCCATTTACTATTAGTTTTCTTTAGCATTTAATATGATAAATTCTAACAAAAATTATTGCAGCATTACCAAGAACTAAAGTCCATTTTCAAAGCCTGGAATGATACAGCTGTGATTTAGACACTCAGAACTATATGCAAGCTTCTAACTTGCATAATTATATGTAAACCCAGAGAAAACAGTTTTCAACCCCAACCTTGGAGATGCTACCAAAGTGTTCATGTCCTTGTTCACAGAGTTGTAGCTCTAAATTTGAACACTATGATTTCTGAGTCACTTAGTCAGCAAGTCTCAATAAGAAACATTTTGAGTAGTGCAATCAGTTAGAAAAATAAGCAATCAAGCTGGAAACTTGGGAGTGAGATCTACTCCCAGCTTCTCCTTTAAGCTGGAAAACTGGTTTCCTTAAAACCTTTCCATACGTAGTGGAAGGTGGATAAGCATCTGAGGTTACATGGAGTAAATTATGATTAGTCATAGATTAAGCAATTCTTTGAGTCTAGAAAAAGACATATTCTCAAAGAACAAAGAAAACTATTGCCTATCCAATAATTAGGAGAATAAAAAGAAAGCTGTGTCTACTTGAAACTCACCAAAAGAACTTGCAGGAATCTTTACAAATACTTACAAAATTTTCCCATATTCAAATATTTCAGAACATTTGCTTAGTTTTAAGGAAATTGCCCAAGTGCAAGATCTATACTATAACGTTTCAGTAGACCCAGTTCTTCTGTTCTTATGTATCTCACCTTAGCAATGCTAAAACAGTTTGTTATTAACTAAAATTCCTCACTTCTACAGTGCCTGTGTTCATTCATGGATCTCATAACCTCTCCCAAAACCTTCATTTTTCCAACTTCATCTATTGAGGAAACAGAGTTCTAGACAGGCAAAGTGACAGGCTCAAGGCCTGAAAGCAAACTGCAGCCAAGATGAACACAGATGTTAGCTCTTCTTAATTTTAGTACCTTGTCTAACACAGATATGTTTACTTGCCAATACTGCTTAATGATATTCAAATGACTGTATAGTATAAGTTAATTATGCTACTGTTCTCCTATAAGTTGTCATGTAAGATTAAGCACTCTGCAAAATGAAAAGGGCCTCCTTCTTATTTTGTCACCTTTAATTTGATTGGAAATTTAACACTGGAAAGAAAAGGTAAGCATTAATTTACAGGCTCAATACCTCTGTTGGAAAATTAAATCATCTGGGAGTCTACATCTGCAAAACAAAATTTATTATCTGTAATTAACTAACCTTTAGAAAAGCCTTTTTTTAATTTCCTCCTGTCAGTGTACTGGGAAGATGAAACCATAATAAATGTTAGCAGAGAAGATACTACGTCAGAATAAGAGCTCCTGAAAATGTCCGATGCGTAATGCAGTTAAACCCTCAGTTAATGAAAGTTCAGACATTACATGATCTGTATTTAGATTCAGAGAGTTAAATCATTGATACACAATTGCATCAGAGAATAAAGAGTTCAACTTTATTAGTTCAGATACAAGGTAATGCATGAACGCAGAGTTCACTGTATGTAGTTTTATGTCTTTTATCAAAAAAAAAAAAGAAACAAAAAACAAACCAAGTACTCACAGGCTTAATGAAAAAAAAGTCTCCTAATTTTGTATTCTTCAAGTCCTCTGCTAGAAGCAAATAGGGATTTGTAGAGAAGTCAGACAATTAATTTTCTTTTGTCAATCTTTACCCTGAACTTTTCTATTTACAGAGTAGAAACCCACAACAAGCCTTGCTAAAAGTATTAAATCACCACAGAAAATTTGAAAATATGCAATCCTTGGTCTTTCAATTGGGTAGAATGTAGGTAAAAACAATGTTCTTGTTTGTTGTTGTAAAAATAATTGTTTTGCTCAAACATCAGCAACTAATGCTGGACAGTGTCACACTTTCTTCTCAAAGGAGGAATCCCTACAAACACGAGTAGTTTAGTTGTAGTTGTTTAAATGGGGATTTATGCTGCAGTTCACCTACCATTTTCTCAAAGGTTTTTTATTTAGTTTCCGACAAGTAGATTGTATATAGGAAACCTAAGTACAGTATGAAAAAGCATAGGCACTTTGTGCCCTCAAATATGCTTCAAACATAGTAACATTCAATATACAGGTTCAGACTTTCTCCTGTCTTGGAATAAGTTCTGCCAAATGAGGGGCCTGTCAAGGGTAGTCTGACTGTTGTCAAGACAGACTATGCTGCTCTTTCAAAGGAAACCTGGGGCAATCTTCCGATAAATCCACTGATCTGGTTATTCACAGGCTATGAAATACATGCATCAGACCACGGTGGCTCCTCTCCTGTTACTGTATTTCCTCTGAATCCAGTCAGAGTGCTGGGTGCAATTTAACAAAGTCAGGATGAACCAAGATGATGTCTTGATACAGGCAATTATTTGAATAACTGGAGAGCCTGGGTTAGCAGGAATAAAGGGATGGGATTTAGATTAGATAACAAATGCAACAAGCAAGGCTTAGGTAAAAACATAATGTCTGTAACTAACCTGTATTTTAATGAGATCAATGAAATGGGAGCCAAGATTACCAAGCACTATGTACCATCCACAATGAAAGGAAAAGAGTGTGGCTTCAGAGGCAAGAACAAAAGTTCAAAGTATATAACCTACATATACTATTTGCACTCTCCTTTTTTTGAACAACCACTACAATAAACATAAATATGTATAGCTATTTTTAGGAAAACAACTTTTTAACTCTAAAATGAAAAATAGCTAAGGTTGTTGGAATTTCTGTGCTAATGCAGGGTTGTGATATGATGCAATAACAGAACATGGCAACAAAACATAGTAGAAAAATATTTTTTTGGGTTCCTATTGGATTACGCTTGCAAATATTTACTCAAATTGCAAGACTGAATAGCTACTTTTTTTTCTTTTATGTGCTTGAATTCCTTCTGGAATTGCATAGCAACTCAGTTGTTCCAGTTCTTAAAGAACTAATTTATCTTTATGCCAAGAGCTCAAAATACCCATTTTGTTGTTTTTTAGCTAAAAAAGTTCTGGAGTTATAATTAAGTGCCATATAATTATAGTTAACATCTTTTTTTCTTTTTTTTTCCCCATTCACATGTTACATTGAGGATTCATGTGTTAACCATCCCCTCTGTTTATTTCTTCAGCTCTGGACAAAGTCATGACATTATTCAAGTAGTAATACATTCCAGCTGTTAAATTAAATATTTCAATATTTCAAGGGGACTAAAGATGTTGACTGACTACTAACAAAGTAGTGCAATTTCTTTGTGAAATAAATGTTAGTAAAAACTTTTGGAATGTATTCATTTCTCCTGTACTCATTACAAATATTTTGTAAGACATTCATCCATACATGAAAATACTACAACTGCCATCAATTTAAAAATATTTGTGACAGAAATTAGGCAGGAGTGAGACTTATATGGGTTTTACACTATTTGACTGTACTCACAGTGCAGTGGAGGCATGAGATGTACTTGAAATACATAAAGCACTTCCATTTCCCCTCAAGTCTAAGATGGGCCTCAAACTCCCATGTCCTCTTTCAATGACTATCATGTTGTAGAGACTCTATGGCATTTATACTTTTTCCTAAAAGTACAATATTTGCAAAAGCTACTACCAGATATATCTTAACTAGTGACCTGTGCAAAGAATTTACAGTCTTTGGGGTTTTTTTACTGAAATATCTCTTTTTTTATAGTCAATAATTCTCATAAAACTAAAATTTAATATTACACTTTTTCATTTTAAAAAATATCAAAATATCTTGCAACCACAGTAAAAAAAAAAAAAAAAATAAAATTCATTTTATCCAGAGGTCTTATTTATATATGTGACCAATAAGTTTATTAAGAGCAGACCTAGTATTTAACAATGCCATAATGACTTGCTTTGAATTGTGGTACTGTTGTTTACCTAAGAGTAAGATTCCCTGAAGGAATCTGAAATTTAGTTTCAGTAAAATTGTTCATCCTAAATTAGAATGTTTGCTCTGAACTCTTCAAGTTTCTATTACATGAAACAGGGGAGGAGAAGTTCTGTTTCAGAACTCAAATACAACTAGGCTTTCTTAAAATATTATCAAGTAATGCTTCCACCATCCAAATACTTTATCCAGTAACTTTCTAGAGAAACATCAGAAGAAAAGGCAGCAGCAACCTCTGTGCTCTCTGTAGATACTATAGAGACACGTAGATCTTTAAGCACCTTAATGGCTGACACCTACATCAAAAATTGTTCCTCTGCTTCACATTATGCAAAACAAGGTAATAGTTTATCAGCTGTAACAGCAATAGTGTTGCAGACCCCAAATGTTTTCAATCTGTAATGCAGCCAAATACAGCACAGCAGAAACAAGACCCACACTAAATCTGCCATCTACAGAAATATGTAAATTATACTTTTTATCTGTTCTTTAAGTTAAACCAGGAGAAAAAAAGAGGATTTAAATTGGTAAACAATATAAAATCCATGTTCCCTGCTTGAATTTATGCAGGTCATGGCAAGATCAGTGACAGATAGCGTAAGCATCAACTTGCTTTTTTGAAGATTTAGAACTCTCATAAAACAAATAAAGGTTTTATTTAATGATAATAATTATCCCCTTAAAATGACCACACAAGATACCCTCAAGAAAGTCAATTATTTCTCAATAAACATCATCTTTTTTTTTATAAGATCTCTGTACCACAAACCTGGAAAAGCACACCTTCACAGTAAGGCAATATTTTCACACTGATTATATCAGTAGGCTAAGTAAGTGCTCATTCTTTGAATTTTGAAGCAGATTATTGTAAGGAGTCAAAAGCATGGTCTCCTAGGATCTTGATAAAGACACCTAAGCAGATATTAATTTTAGTTCAAATTCCTCCCTTCCTTGAAGGATGGAGTCTGCTTTTGTCTCCATGGGCTGAATCAGCTTCTGACACAAGTATATATAATATATTCAGAATTTATTGCAGACCAGGTCCCCAAAAAAATGCATGAATAAGAGATAGTGCTATTCCAGCCAGTCAAAGAAGTCCATATTATAAGTTAATTTCCAGTGTTACATAGTTATACAACCTCACATAAATATTGCAACAGTTCATCTCTTCAGATTGCCTGCTATTGCCATTTCATTACTGTATAAGACTTTCATTGTCACGCTGTGTTATGAATATAAAAATACTTTCATTAGATGTAAATTTTCATGAAAAAGCTTAAACTGCATGTTTAATGAGCAATTTATCAGGCTCATTTAGAATCCTGCTTTCAGTGATTCAATCATCACCATGCATACATGTAATGCATAATTTAATTTAATTACTTTTGATTTCTTAATGAAAAATCCAATGGACATTTTGAGCATCACAGCTATACAATGAAAATTATTTTTACATTTTTTATTAACCTTCATAGGTAAAGATGATCAAATTTTACATTTTAGAGGAAAAGGAAAAAAAACCCTCTAAATTTAGCTTTTTTTTTTTTTCTTTTTAGCATATATTCATAGAGTTTTAAGGTTGAAACAGGTAAATCCTCATTGCCTGAAAATGACAGTTCATTGCTTTCCTTACAATTTGTCCATGAACTGAAATAAATATCTTGTGATTGCCAAGAAATACCCAGGACTAATATTGCTATTCTGAATGGCACCCCGTCTTTACTGGAGACATCAAGATATAAAGCATTTCTTTTGGTATGTTCACCAGTGTTCACACTTGCAATAAATAAAAGCTAAATAAAAAAGTTGTCATGCCTATATTCTAACTCAGAGTTACATTGTTTCAACTGCAAGTTTCAGTTAAGAAAATTCATTAGCAGCAAATGCAATTCATCTGGAAGATTCCTCTTTATGACTATTCCTGACAAGAAACATATTTGCCACCAACACTTGAAGTACACTCGAAAGACTTAACCAATTATGTAGGGACACACACAACAAAAATAGCAAGCGCGAGAAGTGGCAAGGGCCTGCTCCTAATAAACCCCATAAACCTCATGAAGGTGCTCATATAATGAAGGCACTCTCCTCATAAACAGCATAAACTGCATAAAGGAGCTGTCCTCATAAAACAAATAGACGCAACATTCTCCAAAACCCCATAAACCTCCTAAAAGTGCTTCCTTCATAAATGGGCTTTCTTCATAAACCACATAGACTTCATAAATAATTGTTCTTCAAGAACACCATGAATCTCAGAAAGGTGCTCTCCCCATACAACTGACAAGCTTCATAAAGGTGATCTTCACATAAAAACACCCTTCACATAAAACCCATAAACCTCATAAGGGCTCTGTCCTCATGAACACCATAAACTTACAAACAGGAACTCTCCTCATACACCAAAAACCTCATAAAGGAGACCTCTTCATAATGCTCATAACATACTGTCCTAATAAACACCATGAACCATATAAGGGTACTGTCTTCACAAAGGTGCCCACCTCATAAAACCCATAAAACTAATAGAGGCCCTCTTCTCATAAAGCTGATGAAACTCATAAAGGCACTCTCCTCCCAAACTCCAGAAACCTCATAAAGGAATATTCCTCATAAATCCCATAACATCATAAAAGTGCCAAACTCATAAAAACCAAAACACCAAAAACACGCAGTCCTCATAAACCCCCAAAAGCCCATAACAGCACTTATCTCATAAAGGCAATGGCCTCATGAAGCCAATAAACCTCATAATGGTGTTGTCCACACAAAGCTCAGAAACATCAAAAAACTGCTCTGTTCATAAAGGCCATAATCCTCATACTGCCATTAAATTTATAAAAACTATAAACCTCATAAAGAGGATGTCTGCATACCCATAAATCTCATAACCCATAAATCTCATAATGGGGCACAAATAGTAAATGCACTGTTGCAAGAAAGCCAAAAAACCTCATTAATGCTATAACCTCACAATTGCCAAAAACCTCACAAAGGGGCTCTCCTCACAAAGCCCATACACCATATTTTTGTACTGCCATCACCAAGGCCATGAGCCTCATAGTGGAGTGGTCCTCATAAAGCCCGTTAACCTCATAATGGTGCTGCCTTCAGAAAGGCCAGAAACCTCATGAAGCTGCTGTGAACATAAAATCCATAAGCACTATAATTGGGCTCAAATCATAAGGCACATTCCTCACAAAGCCCATAAACCTCATAATGGTGCTGTCCTCACAAAGAGCATAAAATACATGATGGTACTGTTCTCATAAAGCATAAAAAAACTCATAATGGCACTATCCTCATAAAGACCATGAACCTCATAAAGCTGCTGCCCTCATAAAGACCATGAACCTCATAAAGGCAATGCCCTCATAAAGCCCATATACCTCAGAGTAGGGCTCAAATCATAAAGGCACTGCCTTCATAAAGCCCTGTCTTTGTTTAGAGGAAAACTAAAATGTCTACCTGGACTAGGCAGGGGACCTCTTCCCAAAAACCACCACAACCTGCGAAATTAATAGACCTTAACCAGAAAATGTACAGAAAAGGATAACAGTTCTTAACTACAAATACATATAGAACTAAAACCAGAACAGACAAAACAGCAACACCGTAACCAGAACCCTTAAATGCATTGAGTTGCACCTCTGCCCCTTTGGGTGCAGTGGCATTTACGGACAGCAGGAGTTGCTGCCGCCCCTGGGAAGGCAGTGGCTGTGAAGGCCACTCGGGGTTCCAGCGAGGTGAAGACAAAGGGTAGGCAGAGTTGCTGGCTCTGATAACTCACGTGGGAATGATAGC